>OU898283.1:135452770-135888910 GCA_918026665.1 Diabrotica balteata
AGAATATTTCAGCCTGTAAAGATGTTGCGAAATCAAAAAGATTGGAAATATTGGTATACAGAAGGGTCCATTTGTGTCCCGGAGTTTGATATTTCTGTTTTATTTATTTATTTATTTATTTTTTGTTTAAAATCCTAATGAATCCACGACCTGAAGAGTTAAACCTTGTGGAGTTGTTTCTATTTGGTGTATAGAATGATAAAAAATTGGGCCTGTGAGCCTGTGAGTTCGTTTCTTTTTTCGATGGAAAATTTAGGAAAGTACTTTTGAAATACTTTCAATTTTAAATGTAAGTATTTTAAAAGTACTTTCTTGTGCTGATATAAAATATAGTGTGTAAAAACAACCGAAAAGCTATTTAATTGTAAAAAAACTTTATATTTTGGATATTTATTAAAAATTGTTTGTTTTTGTTCGACTTTCCAGCTTCCACTTCGGTAGATCTTAACTTTAAACTAGACGCTTGTAACAGCGGGACACTTTTACACTATGCCGCGCACAAAGGATGGCTGAAAATGTGCCATCTGCTAGTATCGGTAGGTCTTCACATAAACGAAATAGACGGGGAACAAAACACGCCGTTGATGTTGGCTATAACCGGACACAAGATAGATATCGTACAGTATCTAGTTAGAGCTGGAGCTGATATAGCCTTAAAGGTAGGTGTTTGGTGGAAATATTATAAAATGACACTATTTAAGTGAATTGTAATTCCAGGGAACCGACGGTATGACAGCTTTGCACGTATCGTCAAAATGCGGCAATCTGCAGGCCTGTAAAATTCTTCTAGAAGCAGGGGCGAGTATTAAGAAGTACATCGATTGTCAGGATGATGGGGGATGGACGCCGCTGGTGTGGGCGTGCGAAAATGGGTTTTCTGAAATCACGGACTTTCTCATCGGCCAAGGAGCAGATCATAGGTAGGTTTATTTATATATACATCTTCACCCGTGCGTCATTATGATACAATTCACTTTTGGAGACTACCTCTACAGTTCGTGATGTTTTACTAATGTTTAAATCGTCATTGCCAATATATTATACCAATAATGTACATATTTTACCTTTATAAATGCACTTTATTACGCAAACCGTTTTTGTCACAATTAGAAATTAAGAAGAGAATGTTTTTTAGGTTAAGAGATGTAGAATATAACGAGGCTCTTCATTGGGCTGCTTTTAGTGGCTGTTCTCATATCGTGGAGCTGTTACTTAATAGAGGATGTGATATAAATACAGTTAACGCACATGGGGAGACGCCCTTGTGAGTATTTTTTATATTTTTTGTTATAAGATTGATAATTGATCCAAAAAAAAAATCACGTAAATAGTTAGTTATGTTCTCTTGGCTATTTCAGACATATAGCTGCTAGAGAAGATAGATACAATAGCGTAATAGTATTGTTAGCGAGGGGGGCTAATGTATTTTTGGTCAACAAGAACGACGAAACCCCTTTGAACTGTGTACCTGAGGATGGCATGTGCCACAATCCCATAGCTTTAAATATGCAATTACAATCGCTCGTGAACCCTGCGTCGAGGCTATTTACTAACATAGTTGCCGAGTAAGTAGAGATAATTTTTAAATTTATTTGTGTAGTACCAGAATATAGTTAACAAAGGCGTTAACAACTAAAACGACGGATTTTTTATCAATATTGACATAGTTTTTTATTCGATGTATTGGTAAAATAGTTAATTTATGTACCCCACTAATATATCCGGTATTTTCTGCCATGAAAGGCTGACAGTGTCTTAGATTCTAAGGTAATATGTCGCACCCTTGCTTCAAAAGTGACACAATTCAAAAAATTTAGTTTTTGGTAAGAAGCAAAAAACTCATTTTTCATTGGATATGGGATATTTAGATGATTTAAAATAAAACCAGCTATAGTTTGGTCTTATAAACAACATTTTGTTTAGTTTTGTCTGGTATCTGTTTTTTATTACCTTAAAAATACAATTTTTTGAGTTATGACGTTTTTCATGAACACTGTATTAACCAATTAATCAATAATTTTGAGTCAGTTCAATTTTAATATTTTATAGTGCAAAAGTGACAGTTTTACAAATTTGAATTTAGACGAAGTTTTGATTTATGACGTTTTTAAGATGACAATTTTGATTCGAATAAGACACTTATTTAAAAAAAAAAATAAGTTTATTTTGACCTAAGTAAATTTACAAGAGCATTAAATGTAAAAAACAGCATACATTCATATTAAGAGACATGAAAATAAGAAAAAACATTAAAAACAGCTTTTAAATGTAGTTAATTAAATACCTACAAGATTAATTTAAATCAAAAACTTGTTTGTAGAAATATTCATAATAAATTTTGGTATTATATTTTTATCAACAAGTTCTTTTTCAAGCTTTTCCGGAATTTCTAAATAGTTTAGTTTTTTTCACATCCCATGTATCAGGTCTTGCTTTCCTTTTTTTCTCTTTATCAGTCAAACCTTCATCCATTAAGTCTATAGCCTGAATTACATCTGTTTACTTTTCTTCTTTCAAATCACTTTAAAAGAAACTGCTAAAGCTTTGATTGTAGTTTGGATCTGCATCCGAATCATCTACATCACTTTCTTCACTTTGTACAGAAGTCTTTAGAAATTTTCTTTTTGGCTGTCTTCGTAAATGTAATTTAGTGGGACGCTCAGAACGATATGATGCTTTGTAAATGATATTTCTGTTACATTCTGGTTCAACGCCTTGAGAGACAATATCATTATGATGTCCAATAAAATTCAAACTTATGTCATCTTTTGTTGAAACTAGGGTTGGTAGTGTGTCTGATTCGAAGTTTAATTTAATATTTCCGTTAGATGCAGGATTAATACATTTTCCTGTAAGAGGACTGCTACTGGGTCCCATTGACAGAGGATTTGGCGACGACGTAACTTTTAGATACAGATTTTCTTTATTTGTCCGTGATTATACATTATATTGCTGCAGTGGGCATGACTGGCGGTCGAAGGATGTATAGAAACAACATTTTCTTTGTCTGTGTTATTTATTGTTGTTAAGGACTCTTAAATAATATTATCTTTTGCCAATTTGAGGATAGCAGTGGTTCACCTTTTGATGGGATCTATAATTGTACGAAGGTACCTGAAAGTTGATTTATTTATTAAAATGTTTTCAGAAAGAATAGAACCTACATTTTGTCACGTTTATTTTGTTTTGATTCGGTATGAACAAGCTAATTACTGCCATGATTCTTAAATAATAATTGATTTATTTGTGGTCGTAAACGTCAAAATAATTTGAGATAAAAGATAAAACATGGAAAAAACTAAACGTTATTAGCAAAAAAAAACATCTAACCTAAAAATATTCTATTTGTTTATTTTTGTGCTCGTTACAAATAACATCAATAGGAGTGCCATAACTCAAATTAAAAACACGTGTTTTACTTACTTTAATTTACAAAAGTGAACCAATTTTAATTAATGCAGTTTACTCTCTACACAAATTTTCAACAAAACTGTGGTAACTCAAAATATTGTCAATAGAAAATACAAAATAAATCATCAAAAACGACACAACTAAAAATAGTGCTTAGTAGTAAGCCAGACGTCTAATAACGACCAAGACAGGCACTTAACTAAAATTGTGACACTTATGCTGCAGGGGAAATGCCGAGTGGGAAATCATCAAAACCGAATCCAGTCGCCATCTCACGGAAGTTTTTGAATGCAAGTTGAAACGCTTTTGATGATTTGTGTGGTTTTTTTTTCGGATGATGTTTATAGTGATAACTCAAATGCTGTCATTTTTGAGTTGTGTCACTTTTAAAGCAAGGATGCGATGTGTAAATTTTCTATCAAATGTCTAGGCACAATTTTAAACGTAAACATTTCAGGGACATATCAAAAGGCAGAGAATCCAATCCAGTACAGTGTATTAACGCCGTTGACGACGATCTCGAACCGAAGGATTACGTGTATATAACGAAATCCATCATATCGTCCGAGGGCATTGCTATCAAGTCGATACCGTCGTCCCTGCAAAGGTGCACCTGCGGCGAGAGATGCACCGGCGAGGACTGCTTGTGCGGCACATTATCCGTCAAGTGCTGGTACGACGAAGATGGGAAGGTTTTTACGGATTTTAAGTTTTCTGGTAAGCGTTCCATTCACGAACTATGCGTTAAATTGTTTATTTTAGATTTTTGGAGTGGTAATGTGTAACGTACCTATGATTTTCTTCCAGATACTCCGATAATATTCGAATGTTCTGATACATGTACCTGCAACGCCATCACCTGCAGAAACCGCGTAGTTCAAAGGGGTACGCAGCATCGATTTCAACTTTACAAGACTGATTCAAAAGGCTGGGGAGTGAAAACTCTTAGGTTAATAGAAAGAGGCCATTTCGTATGCGAATATGTAGGAGAGATTTTGACTGACAGCGACGCTGACCACAGAGAAGATGACAGTTTCGTCTTCGATCTCGGAACTAAGGTATTATTTTATTGTTATTCTTTTTTACCTTTTAGAAACATCTTTCAAGCTACGTCCTGATTTACGTGACTTTATTTCTTTCTATACTCTTTAGATAACGTTTTGAAAACCATATAAATATTTTAAATCGCTTAAATTTTAGAATTTTATGTCGGAGCATCTGTCAATGTCACCTGTCACTTGTTCCATACTTCTTAAGTCATTTGTAATGATTCTCGTACTTTTTGTGTCATGTGTCACTTCTTTGTTATATTTTACCAAACATTTTCGTGCCATTTGTCATTTTTGACGTATCAGAAATATCCGAAGGTCACTAGTAGGTCTTCTTCTTCTTCATGTACCATGTCCTTTCAGAACGTTGGTTACCATCATAGCTATTTTAATTTTATTCACTGCCACCCTAAATAGCATGCTTGTATCTACACCATACCAGTCTCGCAAGTTCTTCAACCATGAGGTTCTTCTTCGTCCTGGACTGCGTTTGCCTGCTATTTTTCCTTGCATGATGTTTTGTAGCAATCTATATTTGGGACCTCTCATTACATGTCCGAAATATTCCAGCTTTCTCTGCTTGATGCTTTTTATGATCTCAGTAGTCTTGCTGAGACGTTCTAGTATTGTGGAGTTACGAATCTTCTCCACCCAGGAAACTTTTAAAATTCTTCTATAGCACCACATTTCGAAAGCCTCAAGCCGATTTATATCGATTTTATTCACAGTTCAGGACTCGACAGCATAAAGTAAGACCGAGAACACGTAGCAGCGAAGTAGGCGGATCCTTAATGCCAATTTTAGGTCTCTGTTACATAACACCTTGGACATCCTTCTAAAAGCAGCTCTAGCCTGCTCTATTCTGGATCTAATTTCGCCGTGATTTCTTGACTAGTAGGTCAAGAAAGCAATTTCTTGTAGTTTGCATGAATTTATTTCATTCTATATTCATTAGTTAACGTTTTAAAACAATTTAAATATTTACAATTGTTAAAATTTTAGATTTTTATGTTGTAATATCTGTTAATGTGCCACCTGTCGCTTGTTCCATATTTTTGAAGTCATTTGTCACGATTTTCATACTTATTCTGTCATATGTCACTTCTTTGTCATATTTTACCAATATTTTTCGTGTCATTTGTCATTTTTGACGTATCAGAAATGTTTGAAGGTCACTAGTAGGTCAACAAAGCAATTTCTTGTAGTTTACATGAATTTATTTCATTCTTTATTCGTCAGGTAACGTTTTAAAACCATTTCAACGTTTCAAATCGTTTAAATTTGAGATGTTTGTATGGTAGTATCTGTTAATGTGCTACCTGTCGCTTGTTCCATACTTCTGTAATCATTTGTCACGATTATCGTGCTTTTTGTGTCATTTGCCACTTGTTGACGTATCAGAAATGTTTGAAGATCATTAATCACTAGTAGCAATTACTACATTAATATTATAGGACAAGGATAGTTTCTGCGTAGATGCCAAATTTTACGGCAACCTAACGAGGTTCATCAACCACAGCTGTAATCCCAACTTGCATCCTGTCAAAGTATTCGTCGATCATCAAGACGTGCGGTTCCCAAGGATAGCGTTTTTCGCTCTGAAAGACATCCGCGCAGAAGAAGAACTGAGGTAAGTTTGTAGTAGCGGCAAGAAAGGGCCACCCGTGACCACACTTTGTTTTATTTTGTTCCAGCTTCGATTATGGCCAAAAGTTTTGGATAGCTAAGTACAAAGCGTTTTCGTGTCAGTGTGGATCTGATCATTGTAGGTATTCTAATGAAGCTATTAAACGTCTGATTGACGAAGAGGTTAACTTAAACGACGAGGACAGTTTGTCCAGTTAATAAATCATTCCAGTATAATAGGTGGTTCATATATTTTTACAAACAGGGGGTCACAAATTTTAAATCGCCATGAAGATTGTCTACTGAATTTTTATATATAAAAAAATTAACTATTGCGTTAATACAGTCTGGCAATGACATGCATTATTAATACGTGTGAACTCAAAATTACACTTTTAAAAAAGTAGGGGGACAAAAAGAGAAATTGATTCAAATGTCAGTCATACTTTTAGAAATATTGTTGGATACCTATAAAAACTGAAATATAAAAGTGTTTTGGTACATGACAATCTTCTTGGTGATATCGTACAGATTTTGTGACTCCAGACATTTTGAATGATCACCGCGCAACTATATATAAGAGTATTATTATTTTTTTGATCGTATTATTTGGTATTTTCAATAAAAGACTTGAATTTGTTCAAATATATGAACTACTTTAAGCCCAAAGCAATATACTTACCCAATTGTTCGTCTCAAATCAAATTTGAAAACAAAATGTGTTCTATAGTTCTTAAGGTGACTAAGTTATTTATTTATATGGTGCTGTTGCTTTATGTAAAAGTGGAGTTACAAATAAAATGTTATTATTTCTTCTTGTTTACTTTTACCATTGCCTGGAAGGCTTACATACACAATATAATATGTTATCTACACTTTATAATAAAGACTTGTCAATATTATGACATTATTACGTCACAATCACACTTTTTGTCAAATACTGTTGACAAATTCACGAATTACAGCATATTTGACAGCTGACATTTGACAAAAAGTGTGACTATGACGTAATAATGTCATAATATTGACAAATCTTCATTATAAAGTGTAGATATTCCAATTTTATATTTATTTCTTGGTAAAACAACTAAGGAAGGTTAAATTAAAACCAAATATCAATTAATTTATACCAGTATATTTAATATTGTAACAACCTGTTCAATAAATATATACAATCCCTTATATATACATATAAAACATAATTTCAAGAGCATAATATAATAAAAGAATAAATATTTTTACTTGGTACCATCACTAGACCTGTTTCCTTGAGATTCCTTCTCTCCATCACACTTTTTGTGGCTGTTGCCGTTTCCGCTGTCCAGCGACGTTGCCAGCTCTGCCGGTTCCGTAAGCGGTAAAGCGCACGCGAAATTCCTACACACGTACGCTGCCGGTTTTCCGCCGACAGGGCGCATGTGTGAAAGGTGCTCGTGCCGGCGGTATAGGAGACCGGCTGCACCTGTGGGACCGTCGGCTACGGCTAGAATTCTGCCGGGGATGAAGCGCGAACGGAGGACATCTAGTAGAGCTTGGGTGTTTGTGTCTTCTTTGGCACCAGCAATGAAGACCTGCAAGAGGGTAATTTTAAAATAAACAAAAAATTAATACAGATACCATAGTTGTGTCATGTAGATTGTTTATATGAATAAAAAACAGGAACAAGGCTCTTATATGACCAATTAGAGCACAGAGAAAGATTTAATTCAATATAGTATTCACTCAATTGTATATTTGTGTTTTGTTTTATAGAAATTAAATAAAAACCTTACCTGAGTGGGGGAATTGTGGTAAAACAACAAAGCGGAAGTCATTTCTGGTAATGCTATAGGAACTCTCTCCAACATATCACTGAATCCCTTCAGTATCTTCTCTGCTTTTTGATGTAAGTCTTGTCTATGTAAATATACAGACAATCTAAGAAGGTTGTGTACGGAAACTGAGTTTCCTGAAGGTTCAGCTCCATCCTGCACTTCTTTACCACGTACTAAGATGCTTGTATCGTCATCTGCACTGGTAAAGTAGCCACTGTTTTTGCTGTCCCAGAATTTGTTGTCCTGAGTTTCCTGTAAAGTCTCTGCCCATTGTAGCCATTCTGCGTCCAAAGATGCTTCATATAAATCTAATAAACCTCTAATGAGAAAGGCATAGTCATCTATAAAGCCAGATATAGGCATGTTGCCCAAAGTAATACCACCAGACTCATCTTTATAGCAACACCTTATAAGATTCTTTTCTTTTTCATCATAGAGATATTTTTTGATGAAACTGGTCGCTTTTATTGCCCGATCTATATATGCCTGGTCTTTTAAAGCAAAACCAGCTCTAGCATATCCAGAAATCATCAACCCATTCCAAGATGTCAAGATTTTCGTATCTACATGTGGTTTAGGTCTTTTTTGTCTTTCCAAATACAAAATTTCATGACATTTTTCTAAGATTTGCTTAACTTTTTCCACAGTTGTTCCAAACTTGTTAGCTGTGCTCTCATATGATCCAAAACAAGCTAATACATTCTTTTTTGTTAATTCTCCATGAGGATCTTGTGAAGGCCTAACATTTCCTTCTTTTTTAACATTGTAATGGTATTCTATTAGTTCAGCATGGGATATATTGTCAGTTTTTTCATTTAATAGGTTAAATATCTCATCATATTCCCAAACACAAAAGGCACCTTCTTGCTTATGTGCAGCACCTATAATAAAAAACATTTTAGTGACTCATTTATATAATTTTAAGACAATTACCTTCGTATGGATAAGAATCTGCATCTTCAGCTCCATAGAAACCCCCAAGTGGATGGCTCAAGTCTCTAGAGACATAGGTGAGGATATCTCTAACAACATCAGCATAAAATTCTTCTTTTGTAAGAAGATAGGCATCACAGTAAGAAACAACTAACTGGGCTTGATCATAAAGCATTTTCTCAAAGTGTGGCACATGCCATTTAGCATCAACTGAGTACCTTGCAAAACCTTTGTTAACATGATCATGAATCCCACCATAGGCCATCTTTTTTAGTGTGTGTAGGCACATCTCTAAGCAGGCATAGCCTTGTTCACTGTGTTTGTTTCTAGAATACATGTGAAACAGGAAGTTAAAGTTGGTTGGTTGTGGAAATTTGGGAGCTGTACTAAATCCACCATAATCTGATTCGTAATTTCTGGTTAATTGCAAAACACAAGTCTTCCAAGCATCTTCTCCAGGTATGCTTTGACCATCCGTTGTTTCTTTCACCTCCATTTTCCTTAAAATACCGATTATTTTCTTTGCAGCAGCTTCCATCTTGGATCTATTGGTATTCCACTGTTTGGCAAGATCCTTTAAGACGCTCTTGAAGCCTGGTCTTCCATACATATCTTCAGGTGGGAAATAAGTGCCTCCTGCTACAGGTTCTAAATCTGGAGAGAGGAACACAGACATAGGCCAACCACCACTACCTGCAGTAGCTTGTACAAAAGACATATATAATCTATCTACATCAGGTCGCTCTTCTCTATCGACCTTGATGTTAACAAAGTGTTTGTTCATTATTTCGGCTACAGATTCATTCTCAAACGACTCCTTTTCCATCACATGGCACCAATGACATGTAGAATAGCCCACCGACAAAAAAATTAACTTGTTTTCTGCCTTTGCTTTGTCGAAAGCTTCCTGTCCCCAAGGATACCAATCCACTGGATTTGTGGAGTGTTGAAGCAAATAAGGAGATTTTTCTAATACTAGTCTATTCGTTTTCTTCGCTTCTGCTTGAGTTGCCATCTCTCTAAATTGGTGCAAATGACAATAGCTACTTGTTACTGATACAATATTTGGGGTTAACTTGAAATTGGCGCTCCAAACGGAATTATTAACAACAGCAGGAGCTACAATACTGTTTGACAGACGAAGATCTCCATTGGTTTTCGACAAGCGTCTAAACAAATTGTTTATTTGAAAATTAGATACCCCACGGGTCATAGCACTGACAATTTCAAAATATTTTCGTGATTAGATTATTTCTTCTTTCGAAATTTATCCAATTTTTTGTCTACACCGTTAGGGATGTGCGGCCATCGAGTTGGAGATACACTACACTTATGTGGAACAACATAGAAAATTATAATTTCCAAAAATCTGGTTTAAGAACGTCACATATGAATACGATTGTTGTTATGTCAACACTGGTTTTTGGAAATCGCACTGACAGCCAGACGAGAATAACATACGTGATGTAGAAAGCGTTGCATAACTCGAGGGGTTCTTAGAAATGGAATATTCCTATAAACAGGTCTGTACTAGGATTACACGGAAGAGCTGAAAAAGTTTAATATCTTAAATTTGAATGTTTTGGCGAAACTAGTGAAACTGTTAAAATATAGGTTTCAAAACTAAAAAAGGCAGTAGAGTATCAGACATTTTTATCTGAAGCTCATAAAGCGATGAAATTGTATTAAAAAAACCATGAAAATCAGTGATTTCTACTATTAAAAACTAATGTTGTACTTGAAGGTTTAAAGATTAAAAAGCTTTATATAGAATTGTAATTCATTTAGAAGTTTAAAAAAACCCAAAATCACTAATTAAGGGATTTTTTTAACAAAAAACAAGTCAAAAACCAAGCATTTTTTGAAAAAATTCCAAGATAGAAAAAGTATTTATTTCGATGAGATACGCCTACAAAAATTTTACTCGAAATGTTTTTTGTTATAAGTTATTTGTTAATAATAATTTCCAGCCCACTTGGAAAAATTAATAAAATTACATTTTAACTTGAAAAAATGTATGGAATCGAATAAAAAAGGTTTATGATCTGCTTGTAGGTAGAGGTAAACCGCTCGCCCATTTTCTTATACCCATTCAGTTAAGTTTAATTTTCAAAATTTTGCCCCCTTATTTTTTCCACTAAAAGTTTTCCAAACATTTCGTCTTAATAAGATCATAGGGAGTTGGACATCTAGGTTATTTAATAGAACTCTGTGAATAAGAATATTAAAAATTACTGATTTAAGCTCAAATATAAATGTCAACTGATGGAATTTAAGTGTATTTTAAGCATATTTTTCTTGTGTAAATATGGCCGTTTTTTGACGAATCACAAGCAAAAAGGCAAGCTATTTAATTAAAAATTTTCTTTTTAGTTTTTAAATGATTGCAGATCGCCAATAAACATAATACTTCACTTAAACCAAAAAAACCAAAAACTAATGTTAACTGCTCAAAAATACGTACTATATAATAATCAGTTACTAAAGCAGAATCAATTTATATATATTTCATGTATATAATGTATTTCTGTAACAGAAATAATTAGATTGTCTCAGCAATCCTGTATGTATAATCTGACAAATATTAAATTAAACTATAAATCACGCGTCGTAAGTGGTCAAAAATAGCCGAGATCACGTGACTATCATGCATTCTCGGAATTTTTGAATTCGATCATGAGCGGCGCGTAAGAAAATATGTTTCCTTCTTCTTCTTTTGGTGCTTATCCTCTATGAAAAATAGGAACTTCTGCGTTCCCAGTCCGCTTCGAAACCCAAACTGAACACTGCTAATGTTTTCTTCAAGTTTTCTATATATGCGAGAGTGAATAACAGAAAGAAGGATTTTAACTGCATGGCTCATTAAGCTTATAATTCTGTAATCAGAGCATCTGGTGGCATTTGCCTTTTTGGGGAGGGGGATGAAGGTGGAAGCTAACCAATCTGTAGGAAATTCTGCAGTTTCATAGATTTTGTCCAGTAGACTCGTAAGGAGTTTGAATTGGTTTTTTTCAAATAGTTTCAATATTTCAGCTTTTATTTTATCAGGTCCAGGTGCTTTGTTGGTTTTTAGTCTTTTTATTGCATATGTTACTTCACTGAGCGATATTTTTGGTTCTGAACATCCAGAAACATTCTGACTTATGTCTCTTGCTCTTCTTTGAATAATTCTTCCATATATTACCTCCATCTATCAAGTATTCTCTCATTTTCGTAAAGCAGATTATTGTGCTCATCTAGTATTAAGTTATGACTTCGTGATCTGTTTCCTCTTGTTAAGTTTTTGATCCTTTTATGTAGGTTAAAAGTGTCACGTTGCATTGCTGGTCACTTTACATTGTAACAATAGATTATTACATATCTGCTTATAATTATAATAATAATACATTATATCTAGTTTATAAAATAAGCTTTAAAACATGCCAAAACGTGTTTATTTGGAAGAAGTTATAGATCGAGTCATGCAGGGCATGAATCATATTGTTACAAATACAATAACCCCCAAAATTAACCCTACGTTTTTGTTTAAGGCCGTCCACAGAACGAAATGCAATTATCAAGATTCGAAGAATGTCCTGACATTATGTAGAAATATGTTTATACAATAAAATAAAGACACAACAGATGAATCAACAGCTGAATCGGCAGATTTTCGCAACTACACAACGAAGCAAATATTTTCATTTTATAAATGTTAATAAAAAACTAAAAATTCCGTCAAAGGAAGAGCTAAAATACAAAGTAAACGTTTAACTTGTATGGTATGGAACAGGAATGATAACAGCCCAACAAAATAAAAAAAAATTGGTGCCTGAGAAATAACGAATTTTAAATATTTTGAATGCTCTGATTTAAAAAGTAATGTCTTTTTCATAGTAGTTTTGTATTGTAGACTTGAGACATCAATCCAATATAATAAACGTTCGCACCAGAAGAGGAGCAAATGCGGGTTCTGTTCACTAGTGGATCGAAAGTAGGTCAGAATGTAGGTGGTAAAGGTCAGAATTTTAAACGTTTAAAAAAGGAAATAGGTTCTAAACATGAACGATGCAATGTAGAAGGACTTAAAAATACAAACAAAAATAAAGAATATTTAATAAAATATAAACATCAAACTAGAAAACAGACTAAAACATGAAAACATAAATGAAGAATGGAAAGGGTGCAGAAGCATCGTGAAAGAAGCAGCTGAAGAATTACTAAGCATGAAAGGTAAGCAAAGAAGAACGAATGGCTGTTTTGACGAAGAATATCAGATTATAATAGAGAGAAAAAACAGAGCATATTTAATGATACAACAGGGATACAGCACCCGACAAGCAGTAGAGAGACTATGAACAAAGAACTACAAGACCTAAATAAGCCAACAGAGACGAAAAAATTTTACCAGAAACTGAACAAAAGCAAAAAGGAATTCAAACAAAAGAAGTAAAGAGATAAGAAGGGTAATATATTGACAGTTATCGTTTTCTTATAAAATATTGCTTTTGATTGTATGATTTTAATATTCCATACAGCATATTAATGATAAATTCTTCACTACTGATACGCTTCTTGATAAAACTCATAAGGAGAGCTAAATTATATAATAACTTTGGTTATCATGCGTATGACGCATATTATTATCACGTGTTGTCATTTATTCTAAAATAGGTATCTATAAAATCCAACTTACTTTCTTAATAATGTTAAGAGTTAAGAATAAATTAATTCCTGCGTTAAGTTGTTTTTTGACTTATTATTTTTATAAAATTAAATTATGTCATCATCATATAACGGGAGTCCTACGGCGATTGCCGCTTCCCGCATTTCAGCCTCCATCTTTTCCTATCTCCCCAATCTCCCTCTTCTAAGCCTCTAGATTGCATTGTTTTTGTAATTTCTCTTCTCCAGGAATTTGGTGGTCTTCCCCTTTTCCTTCTTTCTGGCGGAACATACATTAAGGCTTTCTTTGGCCACCGCTCCTCCTCCATTCTCATCACGTGACCATACCATTGTAATTGCCTTCCTTGTATTCTATCTGAAAGAGTATCTCTAATTCCTGTACGGTTTCGTATTTCCTCATTCCTGATTCTTTCCATTCTCGATACTCGACATGACCTTCTAAGATAATCCATTTCCACAACGTCTACTTTATCTCGTTCATTCTTTGTCATCGTCCAACATTCGGCACCATATGTGGTAATTGGTTCTACAATTACTCTGTATACGCGAAGTTTGGTATGCATCTTTATTTTATTAGACCACAGTAATGAATTCAGTATTCGGATGCATTTTTTCCCTTGGGTTATTCGGTTTTGTACATCTATCTTAACTCTGCCATCTGCTGATATGATGCTTCCTAGATATTTATACTGGTTGCAGCCTTTTATGACTGCGTTTTCAAGCCTCAGATCTGTGGTATTTCCTCCAATTTTTAAATATTCTGTTTTGCTTATGTTTACAGTAAGCCCCCATTTGGCATATTCCTCAAATAATTTTCGATTCATATAATTTATATCTTCCTCATCGGTTGCAACCACCACCTGGTCATCTGCAAACAACAATGTATACAGAGTTTCTTGTCCCACTTCGATGCCCATAAGTCTACATTTATTTCTCCAATTCCTCAATGCTTCTTGGACGTATATTTTAAAGAGTGTCGGTAACAAACAGCATCCTTGCTTTAGGCCTTTAGTGACTTTAAATTCATTTGAGGTTCTGGTTCCAATTTTTACACAACTAACTGCATTTTCGTACAATTTATATATCGCTCGGATATACGTCGAATCCAATACGGACCTTTTGAGGACCTCAAACATTTTCTTTAACGGGACACTATCATATGCTTTCTCAAGGTCTATAAATACCAAATGGGTCTCTCTACTTCTTTCGACACGCTTTTCAATTATTTGTCGTAGGATAAATATATTATCAAGGCAGGATCTCCCGGTACGAAAGTCGCTTTGTTCTTCAATATCTTGTATCTTTCTTTCAACCCTCTTCTTTAATATTCTGCCGTACAACCGGCCCACAGAGCTCGTCACACTAATACCTCTATAATTGGAACTGTCTCTTTTATTCCCTCTCTTATATATGGAGCTTATATAAGATTTATTCCAATCTTTAGGAATTTCCTGGTCTCCGCACATACATTTATTGAAAAGGTCTACTATTAATTCTAAAAGTGCAGTCGGCCCATATTTAACCAGCTCTATGGGAATGTCTCCAGGCCCTGCGGCTTTTCCGTTTTTAACCTCTTTTAAGGTTTCCGTCAATTCAGATAATGTTATTATAGGGATTTCCTGTCTTTCGTCTCTGTTGTCTATTAATTCCCTTATTTTTTCCCATCTGTACTCTACTCTATCCTCTTTCAGCAGTTTCGTATAATCTTCTTCCCATTCATTTAACTTTATGAGAGAAATGTTGTCTTCATTTTTCTCATTTTTCCTAAACTGTTTTAATGTTTTCCAAGCTTGCGCCACTTTTGTTCCACCCATAAATCTGTCCAGTTCATCACACTTAGCCTCCCAGTTTATATTTTTCGCCTTATCCACGTCTTTTTTAACTTCTCTATTCCATTTAGCGTATATTTCTCTGTCTTGAGGATCTTTGGATTAAAGCCATATGTGATATGCTTGTTTTTTCTTGAGAACTTTCTCTTCTAGTTCCGTTGACAACCATTCAGGTTTTCCTTTTTTCCGATTTTCAACTTTTCCCAGTGCTTCATTTGCCGCTTCATGAATATATTTTTTAATTACCTCATACAGACCTTCGGGGTCTAAGTCCTTTGTTTCTATATTTTTTTTTATATTTTATAAATTATGTAATTTCTTTATATAGTTTTTTTTTTTGTTGTGCACAATGTTGCTGATTGCGGTTCTGATACGTATGACATTTTGTATAGGCAACATACTTTACATTACGAGGACAATCTCAAGGAGTGCACCAAAATTGCGCTGTTCAAGACACATTATAGATATAGCATTTACATCTATCTCTGTAAAGAACAATTTTCTATAATGTATCTCATAATTTTTCTTGAACCTTAGTTAAAATATTAAACTGAGTGAACATCTTGGTCCTTCTTATTACATCGGTTACTAATCGTTTGTTTTATAAAACATTCCTACTTATATAATTTTTGTTTCTAATATAATCCGGTATTTCAAATCTTCATAGCCATTTGTCATATCAAATATATACCATTAAATTGCCATTAACGATTCTATTACATCACACATAATTGTACTAAATCCTATACATGTACCTACTTTCTGATATGCGTGTTTACGAAATAAAGTTACAAAAATGTCGCTTACAACTGGTTTGTAAGTACCACTCTTGATAGTACTAGCGTCTAATACAGCTTTCATCAATTTTAACAAAATCATTGCGACATAACCATCAACAAATCAAGATAATTAATCGAGATAAAGGAACAAAAAGACATTAAAATGAACGCGCGTTATGTCATTCTCATAGGCGGGGGAGTTTGCTGAAAGTTGAGGGGATGTATTTAGGTTACAAATTTAAAACAAGACAAAACTATAGTTTTATTTTATAAAAAAAGTCATCAAAATGACGTCAAATATGTTGCAAAATATATACATAGGTACTTTTATTATATTGGCATTGCATTCTTAAGGATCAACAATTTGTTTAAGTTATCCTACGCTATTTTATTGAGATTTTTTGTCCCGCGCCTCTATTACGTGTGAAATAACAGGTTGTTATATATTTTTATTCGGTTATGCTTTTACAGGGTTGGCCTATTGGTCTACTTATTTCCGCAAAAGAGGATAACAAGATTAAGACAAGAACACGTTATGTAAATTGTTTGTTCTTATGTTTAATAATAATAAATCATTGATTTATATTGTTGGTAACTCATTTTGCTTAAAATGGTCCTTATTCTAAACAAAACTTAAAACAAATATTAAAAGGATTTTGTTCCTATGTAACTCTAAATGTGTCTGTTAATTATTAAAATAAAAGTGTTGGTAATTATGTTTACCAGTGGCCCAAGGTGCAATCTTTGGTGGCCCAAGATATAATACGTATTGTACCTTGGGCAAATTGTAGGCGTTCAGGATTTTTTTCTTTTAAGAAAACCAACTCATGTAATCAGTTATTTCTATTTTATATATTACAATAGTTTATACCTGCTTCAGTGTAAATTTTAAAAATATAACTTCAATATTTGTATTTGTAATATCCGTTTAAAAAAATCCTGCCCAAGGTACAAGTCTCTCCCGTACTTCGATGACGTTTATAATTTAAAATTGGCACCAGATAATAACAGGTTGTAAATACATTCGTTAACATTTCGATTTTTGCATTTATGCCTTCTAAATGCAACAATTTTGATTATTATAGATAATGATAAGGCGAACAAAAGCCTTTTTACTTAAATATTATAGGCTATATACGCTTCAAAATATTTAGTATTACATAAGGATTATATCTTTTATGTGAGAAAAACGCCAATGATAAAATCACTTCTTATTTCCGATTATGCAACACATCACCAAGAAAACTGAATGGGCCCGAACGAACGAGATGAAACAAAGTGAAAGTAGACCAACCGCTGAGACCCCCGTAGGTCTCAAGACCCACCTCCGTCCTGTATCTCGCATGTAATTTCAAAATCAATGTTAGTTACGGCTCGATCTTTCTATCAGACGCAACAAGACAAATTTCGATTAAGCATGTACCGCATTGGAGTGATGGTTGTTTTTTCTTTGGTGCTGGAGGCGAACTGCTTTCCAGACGGCGCCCCCGTGGATGCTTGCGTGAAGCCCAGGGTTAACCAGCCGTACCACGGACAAGCCAGGCCCCAATCACCAGAAACCAACCCGTTCCAGGTTCTGCAATCAGAGGCCGATTATGGACCGGGAACTCAGATCACAGGTTAGTGAGAATTGTCATTTAAAAATATTTAGTGACAAAATTTTGCCGGCAATATTTTCGATTGATATGACAGTTTGTTGCCTGGCAATTTTCGCAAATTAAATTTTGATAGTTAAATGACGAGATGTCAGTCGAGTGATTTTGTCAAAATTTCATGAGCGAAAATTGACAAAAGTCAACTTGATTACTTGAATGACTTGAGAACTTGATTAAAACCAGAAGAAAATTTTGTTGGTAGATAATTATTTTCTCCCGAATGATATTCGACAAGACTATTTCACGAGAGAATTAATGCACCATATCAACGAAACATAATCTTATTACTTATTTGTTAACAATATTAAATGAACAATTATTATAGACTCTAGTAATCTGCGCATTCTTTTCTACCAAAGCATGATTTGGTGTATTATTGACTTGTAGTATTTGGGAACTCGATGCTTTATTTGTTGTTCTGAGATTTTCGATCAACTTCTGGTGGTGACTGAAATTCAGCTGCAGCTATGGTTTTAGCGAGCTTGTATTTAAGTGTTTCCGAATAGGAGTTAATTAAACTCCTTTTCAGAAACACCTTGTTTGAACAAGACTGACACAGTTGAAGATCGATGAGAATGGTTTCGTATTTTATGTTTTTTTGTGTCTATTCCAATTGAATCGGTCATTTCAAAAACAACTTCTCTGCTTGTTCAGATGCAAATCCACTAATGGATGTTAGCGATCACATTTTCCATTAATTCTCTATTTCTTGCAATATGTATCAGAGATTGTATGTCGTTAATCCCTGTCCATTGCCTTATGTTTCGGAGCCAGGACATTTTCTTGCGTCCCATTCCTCTCTTGCCTTCAATTTTACCCTCGATTATAAGTTGGAGAAACTGGTATTCTTCATTTCGCATGATGTGACCTAGATACGCCGTTTTCCTTTTCTTGATGGTTTCGAAAAGTTGGCGTTCTTGGTTTATTCTTTTAAGGACATCTATATTTGTGATTTTCTCTGTCCATGGTATTTTTAGGATATGGCAGTAGAGCCACATTTCGAAAGCTTCTAATCTGTTTATATCCTTCAGTTACTGAAGTCTTATCCTTAAACCTTAGTCTCAGTTGAAGATCGAACTCTGAACAAGTCAGTACCTTCTTGAATTTTACGAATGCTTGTCGAGCTTGATCAATGCGACATTTTACTTCCCTGTCCGATGTCCAGCCTTCAAAAAGCCACGATCCCAGGTATTTAAATTTACTCACTCTTTTAATGGACTTAGTATTCAGTGTTATGGTGGAGTTTTCAAGTGCATCCAAGTTTCTAGAGATGATCATAAATTTGGTTTTTTTGGTATTAATCTCTAATCCCATTCGCTTACTGTATTCTCCGATTATAGTGACAAGTTGTTGAAGATCGACTATGTTGTCACAAATTAAGACACCATCATCAGCATATCGTATGTTGTTGATCAATACTCCATTCACTTTGATTCCCATCTTAGCATCCTCCAAAGACTCTTGTCTTTCTCAAAAACAACACGAGTCACATGTTCCTAATGTTACAGGAGAGCAAAAAAAACTAAATAGGGTAAACCGTAGAGTTATTGGATACTTAAGAAAATTTCAACTTTAAAAATTCGTAATTCACATTGTTCTCTGCAGATTGAATTGAAATTGATATAAAACTTAGTCTAAACTAGTTTTTTAAAATATTTTTTGTCAATATATATTTATTTAAAATAGTTAAAAAATTATAGTTATTGGACAGTTTATTTAGTTATAGGACACTCAAAATTAGTTATTGGACAACTGCTTTAATACAATAAAAAACTAGAAACAAATTAAAAATACAAGACAAACCAAAGATTTTTGTGCGTTATGGAGTACCTATATATAGTTGACGCAATTAAATTTTATAACTACTTATAACTGCTTTTGTGTCTATCATGGCTGAATGGATCAAGTTATCCAAAGCCATTAATTAATAAAAAACTGTCTCTGTGCTTCTTTGCATTGAGTGAAAAGTTCGTCAATGTCTTCATTCTCACTGTCTTGGTTACTGTTATTAGCATCGGAATCACTATCCTGCAGATTGAGGTAGTTGTGACATATAAATAGATCACCATCGTTAGGTATATGCTGTCTCTCTTCACATGATCATCAGGGCTATACGTATTTTCGAAACTGCTAGCCGAAACAATTCGCTGTTGCTACAGCCATACCATTCCCGTAGATTCTTTAGCCAGGAGTTTCGTCTTCTTCCTATGGACCTTTTTCCTGTTATTTTCCCTTGCATAATTATTCGAAGCTCATATCTTTCGCCTCTTGTAATGTGTCCCAAGTATTGCAGTTTTCGTTTTTGATCGTAAATATGACTTCCTTTTCTTTATTCATTCTTGTCAAGACCTCGACATTTGTGACTCTCTCGGTCCATGATATTCTCAGGATTCTGCGATACATCCACAGTTCAAATGCCTCTAATTTTTTAGTATCAATCTGTTTCAACGTCCATGACTCCATTCCGTACAACAGCACAGAAAGTACGTAACATCTCATCAGGCGAAGTTTCATTTCAAGGCTCAAATCTCTTCCGCAGAACACTCTCTTCATTTTAGTGAATATGGATCTGGCTTTTTCTATTCTTATTTTGATTTCTGCTGAGCTATCGTTGTCTTCATTTATAAAAGTGCCTAAATATTTGTATTTGCTAACTCGATCGATAATTTCATTGTGTAAATATAAATTTTGGACATTTTGTGTTGATTTCGATATTACCATAAATTTAGTTTTCTTTATGTTCAAAGATAGTCCATATTCTTCACCATATCTATCTTATTCTCCTATATCTTATATCCTATATCTTATTCACCAATGTCTGTAGCTCTTCAAGTGTTTTTGCGATCAGAACGGTGTCGTCGGCAAATCACAGATTGTTTAATCTAACACCATTTATTTTAATACCTACGGATTGCTTAGAGAGTGTTCTATTCATTACGTCTTCGGAATAGATATTAAACAGGGATGGTGACAGTATACACCCTTGTCTCACACCTCGCTTTATTTCAATTTCTTCAGTGGTATTATTCTCTACTCTCACTACTGCTTTCTGATTGTAGTACATATTTGCTATTAGTCGGATGTCTCGTTTATATAAATTCATTTCTGTCAGGAGTCTGATTAGGTGATTATACCGCGCTTTATCAAAGGCCTTATTGTAATCTATGAAACACATGAATACATCTTGATTTATGTCAAGACGTCTTTGAGACATAACGTTCAGTGCAAACAACGCCTCTCTTGTTCCGAGTCCATTTCGGAATCCAAACTGGGTATTATTGATATCCATTTCCAGTTTTCTGTGTACTCTAGAGTGTATAATCTTCAGGAATATTTTCAGTACATGGCTCATCAGACTGATTGTACGGTAATCACTACATTGTTTGGCATTTATCTTTTTTGGTATAATAACAAAGGTGCATAAAAACCATTCTTGTGGTATTTATCCTGATGTATAAATGCTATTGAAAAGTTCAACTAAAATGCGAATCGAGTCTTTTTCTATTAGTTTAAGGATTTCCGTTGGTATTTCATCTGGACCTGGGGCTTTACCATTTTTCATTCTTTTTAGTGCGTACATTACTTCCTCTTCCGTTATTTCTGGACCTTCGTCTCCTTGTATGTTACTTAGCTCAGATTGTTGTCTAACATCTGCAAAGAGTTCTTCAATATAGTTTTTCCATGCCACCAACTGTTCTTCTAGTACTGTTATTATGTTTCGGTTGATATTATACAGGGTATTTGGCTGCTTACGTTTTTGTGTATCTGCAAGTTCTTTCCCTTTTTTATGTACTTTAAAAATATCATGTTTTGCCTGCAATTGCTCTATTTATTCACATCTTCTTTTAAAAAAATCTTCTTTTGCTATTCTGATTTCTATTTTGATTTCTTTCTGTACTTGTTTATACCTTTGTTCGTTTTTTCCTTTTACTATTCTCCGATTGTCCATGAGAAGAAGGATCTTATCAGTCATCCACCTTTCCTTTATTTTTGGTTTTTCTTTAGTCAGAATTTTCTTCGCAGGACCTGTTATCGCCCTTTTTACGTTTTGCCATTTTTTATCTATGTTGTTCGTTGGCTGAGACGTTTCTTTTATCATGAAGTATTTTCAAATTATTATTAATACATTTTTGTAGTTTCTCCTTTACCTCCAGGTTACATAAATGACTGACGTCTATCTGATTTGCTCTTCTTTTCTGCTCCAATCTTTTTAGTTTAATACTCATTTGCGCTATTAGAGGGTTATGGTCTGAAAATACATCTGCGCCTGGGTAAGCTTTAACGGATTTTAAGGAGTGATCTATGCTTAAGAATAAATAAGAATCTATGCCTAACAGGAATACAACATTCGTGATAATAAAGACTACAGTCATTGCATTTTAATTTATTCGATTGAATATCATTTGAACAAATAGAACATTTGACTTTTTTGGATTCTTTTTGTTGCTACACTGGTTTTTGGCTAATTTTCTTCTCTTTTCCGTGTGCTTTCTGGTTTCTGTTTTTCCTGCTCTTCTTTTAACTCCTGCTTTTTTCTTAACATTTCTTGATATCGTGCAGATATAATAGCTAAAGGAAGTCGTTCCGTGTTACGTTTTTTATTTTTTCTTTCCAATATAGTAGAAGTTAAAAAATTACCCAACATTTCATGTTTAACAATAATTTTAATTGTTAAGGGGTAAGTCATAAACATTAGTTTTATATTGTTCTAAGGGGTATATTGTTTGTAACAAATTCAAATTATCGTCGCTAGGTAGATTATTCTTTGGATTTTCTTTTAAATTCTCTAAGCTATGAACTTTTAGGACCCGCGTGTTCAATTGGACATTTTCCGATTTCTTGACCTGACTGGTATTCCAAATCTTGATCAAATTGATTACGACTTAAGGTCGATTCAGACACATCAGTCACGTTTCGTCACAGTCCTGGCGCCGAACCTAACAATTCGTCATACAAAATATTCTTTAATAGAAATATGGCGCCGGCATTCACATTCATCAGGCGACGAACAGTTTCCCAGCTGTCAGATAATTAATAGTTCTGTGACTAAATAGGACCGGTTAGGCGTCGAGACTGTGACGGGACTGATGTGTCTGAATCGACCTTTAATAGCGTTTGTCAAAGTGACAGTAATAGAATTACCAGACACCTTCGTGACGGATCTGTCATAATTTTATCACTGAGAAATCACGGACAGGAAACAGTTTTGTCAGTTCGAAGTGGAAATCCAAACGTAAAAAATAAACTTTTATTTTGGCTTATTCCCAATAAAAATAGTAATACATTTTTTATCTAGTGACCATCCAAGGAGTGTCCAATTTTAAAGGATTCCTCATCCAGGCCCGTGACGTCGCCTCCAACGAGTGGATAGGAAGCTGGATAGAGACCCCTAACACCAAAATACATTCCGAATGCAGCGCCATTACTCATGCTGACCCTAAGCCGAAGCAATCGGCTACGCTGGTGTGGCAAGCACCACAGAACACAAGAGGAGGAGAAGTGTACTTTACGTGAGTAAATTTGTTTTTTTTTTTATTTAGGTAAATTTTCTTTGAGGGTCGAGTCTCTTTGTTAGCACGAAAAAAAAAAAAAAAAAAAACAAACAACTTTTTGACCTCGTGTATAAAGCAATAATTTTCCAAGGAGTATAATTGTTTTCCCATAGTTTATCTCACTTTCCTATAGTTTTGTAATTTATTTTATTTTATATCAAAATCACCGTGTCTTCCTACTATCTTTTTATATCTAAATTCGTCAGATTTTCTGTGAATTTATCATCTACCTGTGATAGAGACTCTATTTGCTGCTTCAACGCCAGTAACAATGTTTGGGATTTGACACCCGTACCATAACCAAATTTTTAATGTATTTTTGTGTTTTATCGATTACAGAAAGAAAGGAAAATATAAAAAATAGAACCAGCATTTTTCTGCTTATCACATGATCTCTCCTATTAGGATACTAATATTTGTCCATAACTCCGAAGATGGATTTGTAAGCCGAAACTGCTCAACTAGGAATTAAAATATTTTACACACTTCACATATTTTAGCCAGTTTTGATTCTGTTATGTTCTTTCTGCTAGTACAATATCTACTGGCATATTGTCAATGTCAGAATTGCAGCCAATTGAGTCCTCGACTATTATTTCAGTCATATTGTTTTCTTTCAAAATTTGCTGACCGTACAAATCTCCATATTCCAGCATTTGTTCTTGATTTACCTCATCAAGAGCTTTATTTCCTTACACATTGTTCTCAACTGCAGGAATGTATCCTGCTTCTTCACAGATCCTTGCCATCTAAGACCCCATCGTATTTTTGGTCCACCCCATGGTTTTGTTACACCCCTTTTACTTTTGTTATAGATATTTAGTGTTGCTAATAATTGAACTCCTATTTTGATAATACTGATTTACTTCTTCGACTGAAACACTTTTACCAACAGTTAAAGGAAGACAGAATTTTTTCGCCCCCATAATGTTTTGCAAACCATTTTCACGAACTTTTTCTACGTATAATTTAAATTCGTTTCCCAATATCTTCATTTATTTTACTCATTGGTCGAGTATACAAAGGAAGTTTTAGCAATGTCTTGATTCTGTCAGCAAGATAAATGCCTGAAGCCTCAAATTCCTTTTTGGGAGCTACAATTTATTTTTTAAAATATTACTTATTCTACGTCAACTACACAGTGAAGATCCAACTAGAGAAGAAGTGTCAAATGCGATATTAAAACTCAAAGACAATAAAGCCCCAGGAATCCATAAAATCTGTTCGGAACTGTATAAAAAAGGTGGTGATCAACTTTTTGTAGCAATCCATAAACTAATAGTACTTATTGGCAGAATGAATGGATATCAGAAGAGTGGCTGAAGGGAATAATATGTCCGTTGCGTAAAAAGGGTGATAAACTGGAGTATAAGAACTATAGAGGCATTACTCTGTTAGCATCTGCGTATAAAATCTTCGGCAATGTATTATTTAAAAGACTTTTACAAAGGATATTGTTGGTCAATATCAATGCGGATGTATTGCTACAAAGTCAACTACACATAAAATTCAAGCACATAGGCAGATTCTAGAAAAGTCACTAGATACACACCATCTCTTCATTGACTTCAAAGCAGCCTATGACAGTGTGAAAAGAACTGTATTATATAATGCAATGATAGACTTTGGTATTCCACCTAAGTTAGTTAAATTGACCAAACTAACAATGCAAAACGTAAGCTCATGCGTTAGAATTGAAGGAGAAAACTCTACATTCTTTGACATTAATAATGGTCTAAGATAGGGGGACGCGTTGGCGCATCTTCTCTTTAATATTGCCTTGGAAAAGGCAATCAGACAATTAAATATTAGAATGAATGGAACTATATTTAATACATCGACGCAAATTCTCGCATTCTCTGACGATATAGTTGTAGTGGGCAGAAGTATGAGAGACATAGTGCAGTGTTTTACAAAACTTGCGGACGCAGCAAGTGAATTAGGACTATTGGTAAACGAGGAAAAAACCAAATAAGTGTTGGTTTTTAAAAACCCTCGAAATATCCAACAGAGAATTCAAATTAACAACCATACCTTTGAGCAAGTCAAAGAATTTACATATCTTGGATCGCTAGTAAACGCAACAAACACGGCAAGCGACGAAATAAAAAGACGCAGGGCAATAACAAACAGAACTGTTTACAGTCTCCAAAAACATTAAAAAATAAAGAACGTGGAACTTGGATGGGCTGGACACATTGCTAGGATGTCAGATCACGAATACACGATGAGATTAACATTTTCAAAACCAGAGGGCACAAGGAGGAGACGACGACCACGAAGGAGATGGATTGATCATGTGGAAGAACACCTACAGATTCTAAGGGTTAGAAGATGGAGGGAAGTTGCCAGGAATCGACTTCTTTGTGAACGAAAGTCATGACACAGATTTATGATTTTGTGGATTTTCAATTTTCAGTTCTATTAGTTTATTCTGATTTCTTTATCCACGATTTAAAAGTCGTCTCAGGAATACCTTTTCGTGTAATATTTCGTTTAAAAGTGAATGAAGTATATCGCAAAATTGCCTTATTTACAAAGTGATATTTTCCACATCGCTTACTCCAATCCAAAAAGGTGTGTCCGTCGCAAGGTGAACAATAAATCAAAATTCTATCGACAACCCACAAAAAACGACATAAACTTTACAATTAAATTTTATTACAGCTCATTGTTTATTAAATGTCTTAATTAAATGCTTAATAAAACTGCTTTTTTTCAGGGGAACCGTGCTGAAGGAGTATTCAGAATTCTGGTCAAATTTAGTGTCTCAAGTTGGGTCGTAAATAGGACTAGAATTAATATTTAGAATAAATTTTGTAAATTGTAATAAAAATCCTTCCTTATTAGTTTGTAAGTAAATAATATTAAGAAATCGTAATAAAAAATAGTTTTTTATTGGTTTGTTTTTCTTTATTAGTTAATTTAGTACATTATCGTATATTTTAATTTTAACTACCTTCATTTTACATTCAACTAAAACATTTTTATACACATTCGAAATAAAAGGTTATAAAATTGGGTGAATATTTTGAGGTGTGTCTTATTTAGACTTTGTTTAACGATAGTACCTACGATTACATTAACTTTTTTATAGGAAAAGTAGTTGTTTCTTATTTTAATAACATCCTGTATTGTATATGTTTAAAATAGTCTTAAATACATGCTTTTGCCGCCAATTTCTATGGTATCAAAACATGGACCTTAAATAGTATAAAGAATACTAAATAAAAGCACAAAGGTCTCTTCATGAGAGCAAGCAGGAATACCTTGGCTATGTTATATGAAAGTACAACAGATATAAACTGTTCAAAGTAATAATCTAACGAAAAATACCTACCAGCAGTCTTAGAAGAACAAGAATATATTGGCTAACAACCTGAGCACATCGTTTCATATAAGTATGACGTAGCTTTTCTGCACCTACGCTAATAAAATAAAAAAAATTATCGATAACATTAGGTAATGAATCGACACTCAAAGAAAAACAATCTTAATATAAAAATCAATTTATTACTGCTATTGATTTGTATTTAAACCAATTAGAAAAAAGGCAAGTACGAATTAAATTCATATATATATATATATAATATCTTTTCTCACGTTTATATATTAAAACATAACCTAACCTAACAATCTCCTTTTGCATTTTATTGCAAAATCTTGAATAATTATCTCGTGGAATCATTGAATTGCCTAGTCGTTGTCCACTGTTCTTCGTTGGTTACGTAGTGAATCAGTCAAAGATACGTTTTAAATAATCAATTAATTATATGTGTTGATATAATCTCACGAATTCACCTTCTAGTTAATAGCAATGTTCATCTTACGTCATGGTCAACCATCTACTGACTAACAGACAAACTTATCCCGTTTTGTGTTGTGTACCCTCTAACTGGATCTTTCCAAATTTGTCTACCATCAAGATGAGATATTTTGTGGACTAATCTTAAGGAAATTGATTTATTCCATGAGATATAGTTATACTACAGTCTATAGTCCATTTGTAGATCTTGTATGTGTGATATATAGTTTTTTCCATAATTTATTTATGTAGGTATTAATTATTGTCATTGGGCTAATTAAATAAATCAATCATCGCAATGTAATAACCGTATATAGTTTTTTTTTCTTCCAAATTTAAACAATATAATTATTATTTATTGGGTATATATTTATTTATATCAATTGTAAATAATATTTTTAAATTATTATTTAAATAATACAATGCAGTAAATATTAATATTAGTAAACTTAATTTTAAATTGCGCGGTGTTTAAAAACAATATACTATCGCAAAAATGCAAGTTTTTTACCTGTTTAACAATCGCGCGCTCATACTTGATTTGTTATTACTTAAACGATCATTAGGAAGACTATTGTTTAATGCCCATTAAAAGGGTATTATATTATTAATGTGTTATTAAAATTGTGAATGGATTTAAAATGTCTTTTTCCGTACCTCTTCTTAAATGAAAAGTTACCGAAGAAAATTTAGTTTGTATTTTTTGTAATAACATCAACAATATTAAGTTAGTGCAAAAACCTAAAGTAGATTTTTACATAACAATACAAAATGCTGCTCTTCGACGAAAAGACAGTGTGACTGAAAAATTTAATTTAATCTAGCCAATATACCTTGTACCTCTGACGCACTTTACCAACACTTGTTAAGAGCTTTCGCTAAAACATATATTTGGCGAAATGCCATATATTTCCGCTATCAAACTCTCGATTTTACACAATATGGATATTATATGTCTGATAGTGGTGGGTTGGGAAACCGTGCAAATGCAAAAAGACTGCAAAACTAATGCTTGCAACAGCAAGAAAAATCATGTCAACTGTGTACCATTATGTGGATGTGATTTAGATTTTTGTGAAAACAAAGATACTTTTACTGAGTGATATTAGTGTGTTATTTAACAATCTTTTGTACAATTATTTTATGTAACTATTATTAGACTTTAGACGAAATTTATATTATAACTCAATTGATATAAATAAATATATACTCAATAAATAATAATTATTTGTAAGTATATGTAAACTATGCATAAGTACGATAGAGGCGCACGGTAGCGTGCGGCGCCGCGGCGGCTGAAAAATCGAGTGTACGCGCATACTTAACAATTAAAAAACAACGGTCTAAATTAAAATAAGCCCCGATTACTCTTCACAATCTTGAAGTTGAATGTTTAAACTTTAATTTAGACACTTGGTAACCTCAAAAATAATAATTTACATATGTGTTTTCAAGCCTCAAAAATGCGTATTTTCGCGTTTTTCAGACTTTAAATCACTTATAACTCGAAAACTATCAACTTTAGAGAAAAATGACAACAGACTTTTTTTGTTTAAAATGGCCCAAAAAACCTAAAAAAACGTTTTCCAGATTAACAAAAAATTATTTTTGGACTTTGTTTAAAAAAATTGTTTAAACAATTTCTGCCCAAAAATTTCGCCCGGCACCCTTCAGATTTGTTTAAAAGGGGACATTTTTGAACCGGAATCCGCGAAGAAACCGAATCAGAAACATTTTCCCAATGGGAGCGGCCTCACAGCCTGGACTACATAATGGCTCACTCTACCTTAACTGTTTATTTAGAAAATTAATTAATTATAATTTTTTTTGACTTCAAAATGGCTCGTATTATGGAATTGAGGAAGCCGAGATTGTCATCATCTCGTTTTCTCCCTCTAATAGGATGTAAGGAATAAAGAAGGTTGACGTCATGTAAAATTTGAGTTTATTTTTTATAATTATCATAAATTATAATACAAACAAAATGTATAAGCTTAGGATTAAGCAATAATTTAAAGGATAAATGAGACACATTTTAAAACAAAAATTACAACTTTTATAATAAGTATACAAGTCCCTCCAAGTGTTCTATCCTACAAAATACACAACATAAATGGGAGGAGGGGGAAACAATTTCGTGTTTTTTTTTTATCAACAGTCATACTTTTTATCAATTAATAAATAAACGCGCCTTTTACACGCCATAAGACACTTAGAAACTTAAAATGTCCAAGCCACAACGAAAGAACGAACATCATTTCATGCTCGTTATCGCATATGTATATACAAAACTTCAATATTAAAATTAATAAAAATATATAGAAGAACTTTTTCAATTTTTTTTTTCAGTACCTAAATATTTACATGTTAGCGTTGGTAAACATACTTAATGTTGCCTGTTCGTTGTGGCTTTCCGTTTCAGGCTTCATAATATGATGATTAAATAGTATTTGGTACTTTCTATACAACAAAAACACCGCATTTACTTTCTGACTAGGTCACAGAAGCAGGAAAATGAATATATGTTACAAAATGTTATGTACAAGGATAAAAACGTTGTGAAACTGTACAAACTGTATATTTTAATGACTTGTTGACTTGTAGAAAGCCTTTGGTAGAGTACAATACAACAAATTAGTCAAATTTGCTTTAAAATTCCAATGTATACCTGCAGTGTTTGGTAAAATACGTTGAATAAAGAAAAAATACACCAAAATCAAGAAGTTATAGTAAGATATTTCTTTAAAGATACCAAGAAAGCTTTTGGTGGAGTACAACATCACCAAATAATACAATTTCCTTTAAAACATCGATGTGTACATACAGTATTTGTGAAAAATCAGAAATGATAGTATGATATTTCTTTAGAGATGACAAGAAATAGTGTATGACATCACCAAATAAAATTATATTTCTACACAATTTGTCAAAAGTTGTATAATAAAGGAAAAATTCGCAAAAAATAACAATTACGGCATCATAACTTAAAAAAAAACTGTTTATAGATGTATTAAAGTTTTAAGTGTGTACCACCACAAATTAATCAATTTGTTTTTAAAGTTTGCGTACAAAAAAAAAAATAAATAAACAGGTATTGTATAAAATTGGTTTAGAGTGTTTATAAATACTAATAAAGCTTTTGGTAAAGTGCTAGATCACAAGTGAATCCAGTTTTCTTGAAATAACAGGTACAGCTTTATAATTTGTGAAATAAAGGAACAATTTGCAAAAATTTAAACTATCATGGCATCACATCACTTTAAAGATGATTTATCGATGATACGAAAACCTCTGGTGAAGTGTCAGATCACAAATTAGTCCAATTTTATTTTAAAAACCTGTACAGGTCTACACAATTCGGATTAGGTATTAAATAAGGGAGAAAATACAAAAATATGACAGCAAATTTGTTTACAGAGTATTTATAGATGTGAAACAAGCTTTTGGCAGAGTGCTACATCACAAACTAATATATTTTTAAAACCTATCGATGGGTACACGCCATATGTGAAAATATGTGGAGCAAAAGGAAAATTTGCAAAAAATGAATAATTATTTATTAAAGAGTATTTATAAATGTTAAGAAAGCTTTTGGTAAAGTGTGATTGTACAAGTTAGTCCAATTTCCTCTAAAAAAATTGGTATAAACTCAGACAATTTGAAAAATTATGCATATTAAGCAGTCTAAGGAAGATATATTGATGATTTAGAATAATAAATAATCTGTATTATGAATAAGAAACTGTCATAAGTGTAAATAATTTAAAAACTAATAAAATAAAAATCAAAAGAGGTGATAGACAGGGCTGTGTCTTGTCGCCATTACTGTTTAATGTAGACTCAGAGGAAATATTTAAAAAAGCATTAGAAGATGAAGTAGTAGGCATAAAAATAAATGGCCTACCCATTCGTGAAATTAGATATGCTGATGATCTGATGATATTACAGATCTACAAAGAATTTTAGATAGGGTTGTTGCAGCGAGTGAAGAATTTGGTCTGTCACTAAACATAAAGAAAACAAAATTCATGGTTATATCAAAGAAAAATATTAGATACATCAATCTAGACGTAAATAATAAGACAATAGAACGAGTACAGGATTATAACTATCTAGGGGCAAACATTAATAAAACAAACGATTATACCAAAGAAATTGAGTTAGAATAGATAAGGCTAGAAGTGCCTTCAATAATATGAAACAAATATGTTGTAGAAACCTCAGCCCAAATCTTAGAAAACGAGTACTAACGTGTTATGTATTTTCTGTTCTTTTGTATGGTGTGGAGACATGGACTTTAAATAAACAATGTCTCAATAAATTGGAATCATTCCAAATGTGGACATATCGAAAAATACTGAGAATCTCCTGGACAGACAGAATAACCAATGAAGAAGTACTAAGAAGACTAGAGAAAAACAGGGAGATCCTCGATTTCCTCAAAATAAGAAAACTACCTCAAATATCTGGGTCATATAACATGTGACAGATATGAATTCCTAAAACTAATATTGCAGGGAAAGATTCTAGGAAAGCGCAGCATAGATAGAAGAACAATGTCCTGGCTGAGAAACCTCCGAGAATGGTTTTGATACAACGTAACTGAACTCTTTCGAGCTGTAGTGTCACAAAGTTAGAATAACAGTGATGATTGCAAACCTTCGCGGTCGCGGAGATGACACGACATACGAGAGAGGTTGTATCAACGACGTATAATAAAAAAACAAAGAAAAAAGATTGAAACTATTAAAATTGCATTAATGTACATAATTATTAATAATAGGAGCATATGATTATCATTTTGTACAGTAAAATAAATTAGTTACTCAAAAATTGTTGTTAATATGGTATAAGCAATGATAAAAATAGTTATCACCGTGTTTCTGACAAAAAATATCCTTTGGTGCATTTATAAAACTTCCAGCTTCAATATTTATAGTGTTAGTAACAAATACCGATATCAAAATCAGTCTTTTACAAGATGATAGACAAACGTTTCCGCGTTTCTGTGCATCCTCGAACTAAAACACCATTTAACCATCATGTAAAATTAAAAAATATCACATAATGAGAAAACTACTGAACGACAGCGTGAGTAGTCATCAGAAGAATAAATATTCGTAAAACGGTCGATAAATAAAAGCCGAATTTAAAATATTTATAATATGAGCGAAAGAATAATAATAAACGCGAGAATATGCAGAAAAAATAAAAAAATAATTCTAAAATAGTCGTATTTTCAAAACAAAAGTTTTTTGGCAACAGTGTGGCTAAATGTGCTCGGTACGTCAAAATGTCAGCGCAGCGTTGTCAATTTTGGAATATTCAGTTGAGTTTTCCGAAAGTACAAGCTGAATATAGCCGCACATGTCAACCAAGAGTTAAAATATTTCGGTTTGGCAGTGTTGGGATGTTTTTAGAATGCATATATAGTATGATTCAAATATAAAGGAAGAACGCTTTTAAAAAGTACATATCGATTACATTATTTTAAGAAATCTCCAATTTTTAATCTATATGAAACAATAACAAGTAATTAATCTCCAAAGAAATAAATACTTACTCATTCTTGTTTTATATAAATCAAAAATTGTAGAATTCATAACATAATATAAACAAAATGTACTTTTCTAAAGTTTTATCTTTTTATATTTGAAGCATACAGCATATACATTATAAAAACATGTCAACACTGCTAAACACACATTTTTTTGTTCCATGTTTGACATTTGCGGCTATAATCAGCTTGTACTTTCGATAAACTCAACCTAATATTCGCTTAATAAATTAACAATAATCATATAAAAAGGAGCGGGGTTCTATTAACTTCGATACAAAAACGAATTCATTACAAAGATCTTGTAAACAAAATGTCTGTGGTTTTGTGGTTGCTAATAGGGAAAACTGTAAGCGCGGCAACTGTGCGCTGTTCTTTGAACGATTTTGTAGTCAGGAGCGTACCTAAACCAATTTTTCATTAAATAAAGCCGGTGATTAAACAACACAAAAATGAAGAAGGAATCTATGGAATAAGATATAAAATAACGAATCCATAGAAAATGTATTTTAAAAGGGATATAAATTAATTTGTTTATAGTTATGATTAAAGAAATCGTTAGAAAGACAACAACGAGCTGTTGTTTGAACGATTTTGTATCCCAGGGGGTACCTACACTATTTTTTCATTAAATAAAATCAAAATTTAAAGCTTAATAAAGATTCCGGACAAATATTTATCCCGTAACTTCTTTTTTTAGAAAAACAAAACGACTAAATCAATTCGTTTATTAAATTTTGGTTCTATTTAACACAAATTCTCATCAATATCGTCATTTCTTTCCTTTATTCTTCTGATCTACCCGCGCCAGTACAAAAACCTAGTATACAGAGCACATTTTTTCCCTAGATATTTACATTTAAATTTTCTCACGAGGTTAGAGATAAACTGTGTACTTAAATATTTTGCTAAAAAAAGCGATAGCTACATCCTTCCATATATATACTGAGTGTTCTTTATTAAAGTCGATGAAACGGTACTCAATTTATATTTCAATCTTATACAAAAGAGTGCTACATAGAAAAGTGACCATTTTTTTTAACTATCTCGAAGCGGGACCTCGGAAATAAACTTCCGAGTCCGGTTCGTCGTATTTTTGCCTCGGTATTTACATTTAGACTTGCGGATTAAAAACCAAAATAATATGAGGAACATGCTCAAGAGAAAAATGCTTCCCAGCCAATATAAAATGCGTGTGTTAACGTTTTTTATAATATATACATACATATCACATTCCTATCGCCCGTTTTATATAACGTGCAAAGCTTATAGAAGTGGATGAAATGCTCGACAACAGCCGTGTCCCGTCCGTCATTTCTTTTACCTGTCCTGCTGATTTTCGCAGTGCTGCGTTACGTCCGGCAGATCTGACGGCGCGTTGTTGTCATTATTTTGCGGCTGCTGCTGCGGCGCGATCGCGTGTTGCTGCGAATGCTGCTCGGAGGGCGGCGACGGCTCCTCTTGCGAGTGAGTCTCTTCCACTTCCTCTTCTCTTTCGGTTTCGGGCATCAGTTCTAGCGCCTTCTCTAACGTCTTTCGGGCACTGTTTGATCTGGAAGAGAGTAGAGTAGAGTGTTTATTTAAAAAATACATAGTATATAAAAAAGGAATACAAAACGTATCTGAAATATATACCAACAAGAACTTATATTAAACAGAAAATGATTTATGGCAAAGTTACCGTATGCAGTTCAGTGGATGTTCTGCAATGAGTCATATATTCTTCTGAGCAGTAAAAACAATGTTTCAGAAGATATTTTTTTTTATAACTCTTTCGAAACTATTAAAAGCTGTTTAATACTTTTTGGAAATATATTGTAATAGTTATAAATGAGGCAATTTTTTTCTGAAAAACGTAATCTACATCGATATGTTCGTAAGTAGTGACAGTTTTGCGTACTTTTTTTGTGAATTTCAGTTTTTTTTATTCTAGTTTGATGGCCTTGACCGACCCAATTAGCCAGACAAATTTAATGACAAACAATTTTAACAATCAGGATTTTTTCCTGCGCTAAGACATAACCCGATTCAACATCTCGGAGGTTTACATTTTTTTTTCTTTTTTTTTCTTCTTTTTTTTTCTTTTTTTTTTCTGCTATAATACAATATTTACTTAAATATAAGGGTTAGTTTTAAGCTACAATTTATATTTACAGTTTTTGATATGTTCGTAAATCGATTTTAATATATTGATATCTCTAAAGAAAATCAAATTGTTCAGGTAGACGGGAAGTGGAATTTTTAATATAAGAAGATTATCATAAAATTTGTTTATGTTTACTGATTCGTGGGAACATTCAAGGAAAATATGTAATAGGTTACCTTCTTTTCCGCACTTGCAATTAGGTGTCTCAGTGAGACCCAACTTGTACATATGAAGGGGGGTAAGAGCATGATTAGATCTTAATCTGTTTATAACCCTTTTGAAATGGCGATTTGATAGAGTATGAAACCATCTTTTTATGGGTATTTCAGGCTGCATTTGTTTGTAATTATTTCCAGTTTTCGTGTTTCGATAATATGTTTGCCATTTTTCTTTTTGATGCTGTTTACTAATTATATCAATGTCTGAAAAGGGGAGTAAGTTTAAGGGAGCTTCTCCGCCTATGTCTAGGGCAGATTTGGCTAGGCTATCTGCTATTTCATTGCCCTTAATGCCCGCGTGTCCCTTTATCCATGATATAATAATGGTTTTCGCTAAATTTGTAATTTTATTGTAAATAATCATAATTTCTAGTTCTATATGATTTAGTTGTTTGGATCTATGTACGTTTGTTAGTCTGTCGACGACACTCTTACTGTCTGTAAATATTATGCAGCTGTAGGGTTCGTTACTATGTATATGCCTTAATGCAAGAAGAATCGTTGTCATTTCAGCAGTGTATATCGATGATTCATCTGGCAATTTCAATAATTTTTTAAATCCACTTTGAATATTAATTAATGCACATACTACTTTGTTTTGTACTTTAGATCCGTCTGTAAAGTAAAAACTGATAATTTGGCCATTTATGCCGTGTAAATGATTGAAAAGCGACTGGATCTAAATTACTCTCCATAAAAAAGGTATTAATATGTTTTGAGGAAAGCTCTTCTAATATATGGGGATACATAGGTGAAACTTGATTTTCATACGAATAGAAAGTATGTCAGTATTGAGATATCCTCAAGTAACTATTTACCAGAAGAGAACATTTTTCTTTGTCTAATATTTATAAGTTAGATCTAAAATTGATAAAATATGAATATCCTGTAGATAGTTAGTATTTTTCCCTATGGCTCTAGTACTGAATTTATCACTTAAAAACTCCCGTCGAAGTTTCAGAGGTGGTTCTATCGCCTCAACTTCCATTATATTAACAGGTGTAGAATTCAAATATCCAAGACAAAGCCGAAGGCATTTATTTTTTTGTTTTTCTAATTTATTTAAATGTGTGTTTGCGGCAGTTCTATACAAATGACAACTGTAATCGAAAATGGTACAAATCATAGTACGTTAAAATAAAAGTGCTACATTTGGATAAGCGCCCCAGTTAGTTCTACAAAAGGCTCTTAGAATGTTCATTGCATTTTCAGACTTTTTTATGACTTGATGAATTTGATCCTTCCATAGAAGTTTTCTGTCTAAATAAGTACCGAGATATTTTATACAATTTTTAATAGGGAATTGAATTTGACCTACTTCCAGACGACCTTGTGGAATTTGATGTTTTCTAGGGAAAATACAAATTTCTGTTTTAGATTCTGATATTTCTAAACCAATATTTTCATAGTGATTAAGAACAGCTTTAATTGGGAGATCAAAATTATTTTTACATATATCCAATGAATTGTGGGCTGTGTAAACTACTACATCATCAGCATATTGAATAATTTTTGTTGGGCTATTAATACAACTTTCTATATCCATATTATATAAAATAAATAGTATTGGGCTTAATATGCTACCCTGTGGAAGTCCTATATTTGTAAGACGTGGTGGAGAGATGGAATGGTTGATTTTTAAAAAAGTTGATCTATTAGTGTACAATGTCCTCAGAAAGCTAGCTATGGTGATGGGGAAGCCGATGTCTAATAGCTTTTTATGCATAATGTCCAAGTTAACGGTATCGAATGCAAAGGAGACATCAAGCAAAGCAGCCATAGTATATTATCATAAAGCTTATTAGTATGGATGAGACTAAGGCAGTTATGGCATCTCTGGTGGATTGTGAAATTGTGTCCACGCCATCCGCAAACGTTAATATCGTTTTTGATCCTTGGCCGAAAAATCCGTTTATCAGTTTATTATTGGAATTAGTAATAAACTCACAGTAAGCTAACTTTTTAGCAATTTTTAATTGTCGATTATATATTCAAATTTTTGTTGTTTATATACTTTGAACAAATCGGGATCCTTAGTGACATCTGCAATGTATTTAATAAGAGAAAGATTAGATCTGTAATACCTTACTTCATTATTACACCATTGCATGGGTGTCTTTTCAGCAGTTTGTCGTACTTTTTGTAGTGGAAAATGCTTTAATAGTAAGTTGTTATAAATTTCGGTAAGACAGACTGTCAAAAAATCAGGATCATTATTAATATCGTACAAAAAGTCCATATTTGTACTAGCTAGCGCACGTTTAAGTTTCTGTAAACCAGAAGAAATAATAACTGTTGAAATGTTTGATTATCGTCAACAACTTTATGCTCAGAGTCAATAAATAAAAATTGAGTTCGATGGTCAGAAAAAAAAAGGTTCAAATACACCAACTCTGAAAATATTTTCAGAAAAATTTGTCATAATATTGTCTGGGATGTAATTCTAGTGTAACCGTTTATAGTTACTTTTAGATGTTAATAGATTTTGAATATCAAAAGAAGTCAGATTCAATTTGAAAATTTATATTAAAATTACCAAGTATGATCAGTTTGTTTGCTTTACTTTTGTTAAAACGTTATGACAATCTCAAAATTCACAAAAAACAAGGCAAAGACCCGATCTGTATACGATCTGTATACAGTTAAAATATTCGTTTTTATTGAAGGTACATAAATTGTACAAAACTCAGAACTTTGCTCTACATTATATTCATTTAGATTAAAAGAAGAATACATAAGATTGTCTTTTACATAAATTGCAGCTCCGCCTTGTTTCTTTTTTACCTCACCAAAGAATTTAGCTAATGAAATGCCGGATATGCTAGCTGATTTTAAATTTTCTTCCCTTCGCCAGTGTTCCGAAAAACACCTGACGTCATATAAATTTTGATCCGCAAAAAAAGCATTGATCATATAGACCTTATTTGAAATACACTGCAATAGACAGTCAAATATAGTTCAGACAATAATTACTATAAATAATTCAGATCCGACTCAAAGGACCAATTTTACGATGCAAAACACACACAATTATAAAACTTTACATGAACGAATGGAACAATTACTTACCTTTCAAGAAAATATCCATTGGAGCTTTCGTTACTTTGTGCCGGAGGCGACCAAGTATTGTAGGAGTACTGTGCGTTCGGGGGGTACTTCCTCTCCAGCTCGTCCTGAAGCCAAGCCACCGCGGAAGTCCACGACCGCCTCACTTCTGCCTGTCGCAACAACATAGCTTGAGCCGCCGCCGAACGGCTGAACAACGCCACCATACACTTGATGCACTGGTAAGCCCTCTTTTGGTAGTGATTCTTGGCACGGACGATGGTTTCCAGAAGACCTTCGCGCTCTTCCGGGACACCTACAAAATATTAACAACTTGAACAGTACATAAAAACTTATGCCACGATTTAACTAATTTAAAAAAAAATCCATAAGGAAATTATTGCTTCTATTGTAGTGGACTAGTATGTGTGTCTCTTACCTTTAATAGCGTTATGTATTCTATGATTCTGCCAGGAATCTTCTATTAACAAAATTGACAATAATATCTCTATGTGGTGTCTAAGTTCTTGGCAATAGGCGTAGGCGATCTGCCACAGGAGCTCCGATAGTACCGTCCTGGAGAAATGAGGATTTTCCCACGAACAGAACTGCAAGAATTTGATAGCATCCTCTGTCAGATTCGTGTCTTCGATCACTTTTTTGACGTATCTATAGAAAAGGTTCATTGTTTTATATTAGTTGATATTTTTATGGTAATAATGTTATATAAATAGTGAAATAAAAAAGTAAACCAGTGGCAAATAAAGTAAATAAGATCGTTCTACTAAACCCATAGATATATTTAACGTTAATATAAAAAAAACACATAGAGGAAAAAAAATGCTCTAAAAACTTTTCAATTTTTCCGAAATAAAAAACATTGTACTTTAGTAAGAGCTTATGGTATGATCTGCGAAACGATATTACAGTGTTTATTTTTCTCTTTAGGTAGTATAGTGTCATCGATAAGATAATAGTTACCATGAGAATAAAAACAAAGAAGACTACAAACAGCAGGAACAAAGACAAAACAGCATGGAATAATGCAAAATGATGCAACGAATAGAACAGCATAGGATGTAGAGAAGCAACTGTAGATAAGAGCGCCAGCAGATTCACATGAAGCCACACGAGAATATCTTGAAATTAATGGAAGAACAAAGCCTAATAAGAAGAATAAGTAAGAAACAATGACTGAACAAAGGTGCAAAAAGAGATAAGAACACCTTCAGCAAGACCAAAAAAATAAAAAAAGTTACAGATCTCTGCAAGAACCAAAATGGCTCTATAACGTAAAGATACCTTCTAGAATTATTTGCGGACACCAGACCAGATGACCAGTCAACCAATAAAAAAAGCAGACAATGTCCCTATATTTACAGCAAAAGTTGTATGCGCTATAAAAGATAAAAAGTGCAACACATTTCCTGGAGAATAATTGTACTGGCATAACACTTCAAACAATTCAGCGAAACAGCAGTTAACAACATAACGTACTTCCTCAATGGCATATTTATATGAAACAAAAACTGTGTTTATTGTGTAAAAGTGTTTAATGTGCATCCGTTTCGATCTAGAGCAAAATAAAATTAAGACAAATTGATGATATCAACTCTTATTTTTTTAAATTTTTTGTTTTCTGATCCCCGTAAATAAGTGTAGTGTTTTTTTAATCATCAGCATACAATTGTTTCACTATAAGAAGGTATCGGTGTTTTTTTTAACTTCAAACAGATATTCGCACTGTTTCTTTCACTACCAGCTCTTTATTTCACTATCAGCTGATAATTACACTGTTTATTTCACTATCAGCATAGAATTAATACATTTCATTCAAAATCAGCATAATTACTACTTTATTTCACAATCAGCAAATAGTTCTCGTGTTTATTTCATTTTCAACACATAATTTCACTGATAATTCACGATCAGCCGATAATTGCATTATTTCCTTCACTTTCACCTATATTTACAATATTTCTTTCACTTTTAACCGATAATAACATGGCTTATTTCACGATCAGCATAAAATGACTACATTTCATTCAAAATCAGCATAATTACTACTTTATTTCACAATCAGCAAATAGTTCCCGTGATTATTTCATTTTCAACACATAATTTTACTGATAATTCACGATCAGCCGATAATTGCACTATTTTCTTCACTTTCAACCTATATTTACAATATTTCTTTCACTTTCAACCGATAATTACACTATCTAGTTCACGATCAGCATAGAATTACTACATTTCATTCAAAATCAGCATAATTACTACTTTATTTTACAATCAGCAAATAGTTCTCGTGTTTATTTCATTTTCAACACATAATTTCACTGATAATTCACGATCAGCCGATAATTGCATTATTTCCTTCACTTTCACCTATATTTACAATATTTCTTTCACTTTCAACCGATAATAACATGGTTTATTTCACGATCAGCATAGAATGACTACATTTCATTCAAAATCAGCATAATTACTACTTTATTTCACAATCAGCAAATAGTTCTCGTGTTTATTTCATTTTCAACACATAATTTCACTGATAATTCACGATCAGCCGATAATTGCATTATTTCCTTCACTTTCAACCTATATTTACAATATTTCTTTCACTTTCAACCGATAATAACAAGGTTTATTTCACGATCAGCATAGAACTACTGCATTTCATTCAAACTCAGCATAATTACTACTTTATTTCACAATCAGCAAATAGTTCCCGTGATTATTTCATTTTCAACACATAATTTCACTGATAATTCACTATTAGCCGATAATTGCACTATTTCCTTCACTTTCAACCTATATTTAGAATATTTCTTTCACTTTCAACCGATAATTACAAGGTTTATTTCACGATCAGCATAGAATTAGTACATTTCATTCAAACTCAGCATAATTACTACTTACATATTTCACAATCAGCAAATATTTGATTATTTCATTTTTAACTCATAATTTCACTGATAATTCACTATCAGCTGATAATTGCACTATTTCTTTCACTTTCAACCTATATTTAGAATATTTCTTTCACTTTTAACTGATAATTACACTGTTTATTTCACTCTAAGCATAGAATGACTACATTTCATTCAAAATCAGCATAATTACTACTTTATTTCACAATCAGCAAATAGTTCCCGTGATTATTTCATTTTTAAAACATAATTTTTACTGATAATTCACGATCAGCCGATAATTGCCACTATTTTCTTCACTTTCAAACAATATTTACAATATTTCTTTCACTTTCAACCACAATAAATACACTATCTATTCACGATAAGCAAGAAGTACTAAATTTCTTCAAAACACATAAATACTACGTTATTTCACAATCAGCAAAAGTTCCCGTGATTATTTAGTTCAACACATAATTTTACTGAATATTCACGATCAGCCGAAATAGCACTATTTTCTTGAATTAAAACATATTAAAATGACGTCCTTTCACTTTTCACCAATAATTACACTATCTAGTTCACGATCAGCATAGAATACTACATTTCATTCAAAATCAGCATAATTACTACTTTATTCACAATCAGCAAATAGTTCTCGTGTTTATTTAATTTTCAACAAATAATTCACTGATAATTCACGATCAAAAGATAATTCGCTATTGTTTCACTTCTCTTTCACCTATATTTACAATATTTCTTTCACTCACAACCGATAATAAACATGGTTTTTTCACGATCAGCATTGAAATCTAAATTTCATTCAAAAACCAGCAAAATTACTTTATATTAACAACAGCAAATAGTTCCGTGATTATTTCATTTTAACACATAATTTTACTGATAATTCACGCAGAACCCGATAATTGCACTTTTTCTTCACTTTAAACATATATTTACAATATTTCTTCACTTCAACGATAATTACACTATCTAGTTCACGATCAGCATAGAATTACTAATTTCATTCAAAAACGCATAATTACTAATTCATTCACAATCAAAAATAGGTCCCGGATTATTGCCTTCTCAACACATAATTTTACTGATAATCACAATCATCCGATAATTGCACTATTTTCTTGACTTCAACTATATTTACATTTCTTCACTTTCAACGATAATTACACTATCTAGTTCACGATCACAAAGAATTACTCATTTCATTCAAAATCAGCATAAAGACTACTTTATTTTAACATATCAGACATATAGTTCTCGTGTTTATTTCATTTTTCAACTCTAATTTCACTGATAATTCACCGATCAGCGATTAATTGAATTATTTCCTTCATTTCACCTTATTTACAAATTATTCTTTCAATTTCAACCGATAATAACATGGTTTTATTTCACGATCAGCATAGAATGACTACATTTCATCAAATTCAGCATAATTACTACTTTATTTCACAATCAGCAAATAGTTCTCCGTGTTTATTTCATTTTTAACACATAATTTCACTTGATAATCACGATCAGCGATAATTGCATTTTTCCTTCACTTTCACCTATATTTACAATATTTCTTTCACTTTCAACCGATATATTACATGTTATATTCACGATTCAGCATAGAATGACTACATTTCATTCATAAATCAGCATAATTACTACTTTATTTCACAATCAGCAAATAGTTCCCGTGATTTATATCATTTTCAACACATAATTTCACTGATAATTCACGATTCATGCCGATAATTGCACTATTTTCTTCACTTTCAACCTATATTTTACAATATTTCTTTCACTTTCAACCGATAATTACATAGGTCTATTCACGATCAGCATAGAATTAGTACATTCATTCAAAATCAGCATAATTACTACTTCATTTCACAATCAGCAAATAGTTCCCGTGATTATTTCATTTTCAACACATAATTTCACTGATAATTCACTATTCAGCCGATAATTGCACTATTTCCTTCACTTTCAACCTATATTTACAATATTTCTTTCACTTTCAACCGATAATATACAGGTTTATTTCACGATCAGCATAGAATTACTACATTTCATTCAACTCAGCTTAATTACTACTCTATTTCACAATCAGCAAATAGTCATCATCATCATGGTGTTTCACCCTTTGAAAGCACCTCGACCTTCCATGTCTAATTACCACAGTCAGCCGATCCATTGCCAACGTTGCCAGTTTTCCTCACTATTCATCCTACATCATTTACACCATCCTTCTCGTTTTGGTCACCCTTTTCTGCTTCCCACGTAATGTGACATATGGTTTATTTCACGATCTGCTGTAGAATTTGCTACATGTCCTGTCAATCTTATCTTCACTATCTTATTTCACAATCAGCAAATAGTTCCCGTGATTATTTCATTTTCAACACATAATTTCACTGATAATTCACGATCAGCCGATAATTGCACTATTTCCTTCACTTTCAACCTATATTTACAATATTTCTTTCACCTTTCAACCGATAATTACAAGGTTTATTTCACGATCAGCATTAGAATTAGTACATTTCATTCAAACTCAGCATAATTAATACTTTACATATTTCACAATCAGCAAATATTCCGTGATTATTTCATTTTCTAACTCATAATTTCACTGATAATTCACTATCAGCTGATAATTGCACTATTTCTTTCACTTTCAACCTATATTTAGATATTTCTTTCACTTTTAACTGATAATTACACTGTTTATTTCACTCTAAGCATAGATACTACTTATCTTTCACAATCAACATAAATACTATTTTTATTTTACAATTAGTTAATAGTTCCGTTTCTTTCATTTTAATACTTAATTCACGATTCACTATCAGATGATAATTGCACTATTTCTTTCACTATCAGCAGACGAGCGATCCGTTTCTTCCACTATCAGAAAATAATTGTAGTTTCTTTCACTATCGGCAAATAATTACGTTTTCTTCCTATCGAAAATATCAATCCTTTCATACAGAACATTCAAGTTCATTTAAGTAATATTTCTCTATTTCTTAGTAAGATTATATTAATTTATGGGGTTTAAATACTAAGAATGTAATAATTTCATACTCACACATTCCTGTTGAAGAGAATTTCGGCGGCAGGCGAGGAAATCGGCATGATATACTCCGGTATGGTGGGATCTTTGTAGGGATTGGGTAAAACTGGACCGTTGGTACTGTTCTGGCACTTACTGCTTACATCACAGCATCGAATTAAACAAGCGACTAATTGATTAAGTTTTCCTAATTCGGTGAATTGATATTTTATGGCTGGTCCGGGACCTTCGTCTAGGGCGACCATCATAAAGGTCGCCGGCACGTTCATCCTCAGCAGCTGAGTCTTTTCTTGAATACCTAGACCAAAAGCATATTTCATTAATCGGTAAATAAATCGATTTAATTATCTAAAAGTTTATCAATCTAATATTATGTTATGTTTAAACTTTACCTTGATTGGCGTACATGTGAAACACGCTACAGTAGTGCGGCAAATGCCGCCCGTGCTCGCTGACTTCCCTTTGCAGCAGGCTGAGCAACGCCCATAGGATGTGATCGCTCAAAGAGCCGGTGGCGGTGCTGTTGAGGGCTGCCGGCGAAGCCGAAGGCCCGTCGTTGATGGAGAAGTGCGCGAGCAACACCACGATCTTGATGAATGCCGAACGGACTTCGTTGCTAGGACAACTCAGCAGGTATTCGCAGAAACGGCTCATGTGCTCGAAGAGCATGTTGTGTGCGAACCAGGAACGTATCACAGGCGAGGTGCGCAGGTGTAAACATAGGACGTCACACCTGGAAAGAATACGTCAACATATTTAGCTAATATACTCAATTCAATAAATTTGATCGATAATAATTAAAAATCGACTTACCATTCCATGGCAGGTCCTCGTAGATTCTTCTTCGTATGCCACCCAGTATGAAAAAGGAATTTGCTGACTAGTTGAACACTGAGTAGATACTGTTGTTCTAATTGATCGTTCGGCAATGGTTGACTAAGTCTAGTATTGCCCTGAGCTGAACTCGTCGCCAATTTTCTGATGAACGTGAAATATTCCAAAGAAAATTGACTTCTATGGTGCAGAAATTTGATATTTTGCTTTCTTATACTGTTTTCTATGGCTACCGGCATCTTGAGATGTGTTTCTTTTCTCGTACCGGCTACACAACATAAGATATCATCAAAAGGTCGTTCTCAACGCTATGCAAATGGTAAATTTATGAAAAGAATACTTACAAATCGTCAATTGATTCATCATCTTCAAGGCACTCTCTTCCTCGACATCATGCCTGGTATAAAACAGCATATACGCGTTCCACCACCTCTTCTGCCTCCTATACGTAGTCCTCTTCAACATGGGATCGAAAACTTCACCCATGTAATCGCCTCCGAAGCATTGCACCTTCATTTCTTCGTCTTCGCCCATTCGACACTCCGACACGTCGCCGTCATCGAATTTGTACCATCTGACTTCTCCTGAGGGATCTCTACTTCTAATATACGAATAATAATGTCCACCTAGAAGGATTTTTTGTTAATATTGTAAGAAATACGCGTGTGCGACGTAGCTGTTGTATAAGATTCTGCTAAATGATCTAATCAAACGCCACAATAAAAAAAGAACATTCAAAACGACTGGAGAATAAATCTAAAATTGTGTAAGATGGTATTCCGATTGGAGTGACAGTGGGTGCAGAAAAAATGAATTTTTGAAATAAAGTTCTTGTTCAATAACAGTTGATCGAAAATAGAATCTTAGTCAGCTTTTTCCTGTCTACATCTGTTTTACACTTTGTGAAATCATAACAGCAATTATGCTAATTGTGAAAGAAATAATGCTATTATCAACTGATAGTGAATTTTTGGATCAAATTAAATGTTGAAACTGAAAGAAACACGGGAACTATTTGCTAATTGTAAAAAAAAATAGTAATTATGCCGATAGTGAATTATTGAAATAATATGTTGAAAATAAAAAATCACAGAAACTATTTGCCGATATTGTGATATAAAAATAGTAATTATGCAGATTGTGAAAGAAACAGTGCAATTACCGGCTTATAGTGAAAGAAATAATAGCAATAATTGTGAAATAAAGATAGTAATTCTGGGCTGGTAATGAAAGAAAGTGTAATTATCAACTGATAGTGAATTATGAGTGAAATTAATGTTGAAAATGAAAGAACCAGCAAATATTTGTCGACTGCGAAATAATAATAGATTTTAGGCTGATTGGGAAAGAAAGATAGTAATTCTGATTACTAAATAGTGAAAGAAACAGTGTAATTATTGGCTGATAGTGAAAGAAATAGTCCAATTATCAACTGATGGCGAATTATCAGTAAAATTATATGGTAACAATGAAAGAAACACGGCAAATTATAGGCTGGTATTAAAATAAATAGTGTAATTATCAGCTGATAGTGAATTATCGGTGAAATTATATGTTGAAAATGAAAAAAAGTCGTGAATCATTTGCTGGTTGTGAAATAAAAATAATAAATATAGTGATTGTTAAAGAAAAGAAAGAAATTCTATGCTGATAGTGAAAGAAATAGTGCAATTATAGACTGATAGTGAAATAAATAGTGTAATTATCGGCTGATAGTGAAATAAATAGTGTAATTATCGGCTGATAGTGAAAGAAAGAGTGTAATTATCAACTGATAGTGAATTGTGAGTGAAATTAATGTTGAAAATGAAAGAACCAGCAAATATTTGTCGACTGCGAAATAATAATAGCATTTAGGATAATTGGGAAAGAAAGATAGTAATTCTGATTACTAAATAGTGAAAGAAACAGTGTAATTATTGGCTGATAGTGAAAGAAATAGTCCAATTATCAACTGATAGGGAATTATCAGTAAAATTATAAGGTAAAAATGAAAGAAACAGGGAAAATTATAGGCTGGTAGTAAAATAAATAGTGTAATTATCAGGTTATAGTGAATTATCGGTGAAATTATATGTTGAAAATGAAAAAAGTTGTGAATCATTTGCTGGTTGTGAAATAAAAATAATAAATATAGTGATTGTTAAAGAAAAGAAAGAAATGCTATGCTGATAGTGAAATAAATAGTGCAATTATAGATTGATAGTGAAATAAATAGTGTAATTATGGGCTGATAGTGAAAGAAAGAGTGAAATTATTACTGATAGTGAATTATGAGTAAAATTAATGTTGAAAATGAAAGAACCAACAAATATTTGTCGACTGCGAAATAGTAATAGCATTTATGCTAATTGGGAAAGAAAGATAGTAATTCTGATCACTTAATAGTGAAAGAAACAGTGTAATTATTGGCTGATAGTGAAAGAAATAGTCCAATTATCAACTGATAGCGAATTATCAGTAAAATTATAAGGTAACAATGAAAGAAACACGGCAAATTATAGGCTGGTAGTAAAATAAATAGTGTAATTATCAGCTGATAGTGAATTATCGGTGAAATTATATGTTCAAAATGAAAGTCGGGAATCATTTGCTGGTTGTGAAATAAAACTAGTAATTATAGTGATTGTTAAAGAGAAGAAATTCTATGCTGATAGTGAAATTAACAGTGTAATTCTCAATTAATAGTGAATTATCAGTGAAATTAGTGTTGAAAATGAAAGAAACACGGCAAATATTTGATAATTGTGAAATACTAACAGCAATTATGAAACAAAGATAGTAATTATATGCTGATAGTGCAAGAAACAGCGTAATTATCGGTTGATAATGAAAGAAATAGTGTAATTATCGGTTTATAAAGAAAGGAATAGTGCAATTATCAGTGAAATTATATACTGAAACTAATAAAAATGGGGCAAATATTTGCAAAACTGCAGGTGAATAATGTTGACGTGAGAAAAAGCTGACTACAAGTTTCGTACATCAAAATAAGTCTAGACAATAAAAATGATGATTAATGGTTGCAGGTGTTTGCACAGATGACCTGTAATAACGTATCTAGTCAGGAAAAAGCTGATTGCGACTACAACAGTGTGGAAAGTCATAAAGAATGAATGTAAATGTTAATTTTTAGGGTATTTATCAAAACATGTTAAAACTATTACAATAAACTGTAAAAAAATTGATAATTCACATAAAAAAACTTCGTAAAGACTTACCTGAAGCTTGTCCAGAATGGACGACGATACCAGATAGACGATACTTGGTACAGACCTCGGTGGAGGTAGGATGAAGATCACAGTCTATTATTTCCCCTTCGATTTTGGCCAAACCGGACACAGTGTAGGGTTCCATATCGAGTTCGCGCGGAAACTCGAAGTAATCGTTGAATTTGATCGCGCATACTCGTTCGAAATCATATTCGAATCGTTTCAATTGGATACCTAGAATAGGGGGAAGTTTTTTCACGCACAATCGTTTAACAGTCACTACTTTCTTCGCGCATTTTTCACAGTGGTAAGCGTCGGCGCCTTCCAGTAATTCACCTGCAACACAACAAAACAAACGCTAGTTTATAGATTTGCTTGCACATTCACAAAAAAGCCTTACCTTTGACATATTGCTCCATCGAATCCGGCAAACTACTGTGGTTCCTAATATCTACACTAATCACACTAAACGGTTCTTCTTTGGAATAACGATGAGGACATCCTTTGCAGATCTTTTGATCTGAGTAGGAACCTCCAAGAATTTTCGACATAATCTGCTCGTGTCCTAATGTTTTTAAAGCTTCGTCCAGACTCTCCACCAAAGACATAAAGAACTCCACGGCATCCTGCTGCTCTCTCAGATTCACAGGCTCGCCTAAACTCAACAATAATCATATAAAACTCGTTTTCCTCATGAAAATAAATGTTATCGCTTACCTTGAAGTTTGAAATGTCTCCACAGTCCCCTAGGCACGTAATATTGAAGACGAGAACAGGCCAAATGGCCGAAAATAGCCTGGACCTGCTTCAAAATCCCAACGTTGTAGTCCTTCCTATTATCGTCCAAACTATTCCTATCGTCAGTGCAATCCACGTCCATATCCAGTCTCTCTTCGCCGGTGAAATCCTCATTGGGGTCCGTAGCTGCTCCTTCTGCTGCCAAAATGCCTTCTTTAATACTGTCGACCATATAGAGTTGCTGCAAGACCGAGTTCATGTAACAAGTAGCTCCGGCGTTCTTCAAACCTACGAAACCTTGGAACGGTCGCGGCCCTACTGCTGGAAGGTAGTCCCATTCCGAGATTGCAGTGTCAGGATCTAAGAAGAGAGATAATCAAAACATAAACTTACAAAAATAATTAAGGGAACACGTAAAAAAATACTGATACAAAAGTATTTTTAATCATCATCCTCATTCACCTGAAATGACACAATGTGATTTTTATCCGTTTCCAGAGGGTTTGAAGCGTAAACAGTTCGTGTTTAACAGGAACTTAATACATAAAAATTAAATATTTTACAACACCAAATTACTATTACATAGTGACATTTCGTATTTATGTTATTTGTCAAGATTCTGTTACTTACCGTTGTAAAACATCTCCGTGAGCATATTAACGAGCTGTTTGTAGTTCTGTACGCAGTTCATGCACAGCGACACCAACAGATCGAAAGCTGCGGCCTGAGTTTGGGGCGTATCACAAATAGGAATGGCCGGATCTTCGCCCAACTGACCCGTTTTGTGTAATCTCAACATTAACTTGCTGGCGGGAAACAGGAAGTCTTCGAGCAATTCCTTAATCAGACTGCCGGATTCAGCACTACCCAGTTCGCACTTCTGCTCTGATGAGATCAGCAAGAGGAGCTCTTTGGCGAGAAGGAGATGACCTTCGATCAGTACTTCGTGTTTGTCTCTGGCTTTTCTTAACCAGGCGACCTAAACGACGATTTATTTGTTATTAAGAGTAGTACAGTTCAAAATAACAACTACAGTAATGTAATGATATAAGGCGCAAAAAACTGAGTATAGATAAAATAACTGCAAAACAAATGCGAACTGAATACAAATAAAATTAAAGAACAAAAAGAAAAAGTCTAAAAGAGACCTAAACAAACACGGAAATAGGGAAAAATAACAATAGAGTAAAGAATAAAGCAGAGTAAAGAATATAAGAGTAAAAAAATAGAAGAAAAGCAGAGAGAAATGGAAAAATGTACAAAAGACACAAAAAATACTTTTTGTGTCCAGGCTATCGAAATTCTTGAAAAATTCCAGGAGTTTTTCAAGAACTTCGATAGCCAGGGCCAAAATGTGCATGTGTTGTATTCCAGCCCTAGAAAGCCAGACAACACAAGTTGGTGTACCCATTGTGTCAGAGTTTGGCCCGTTATAGACGAAGAATTGGAAGGCATCAATATTCCCATTTTATCAGGGTTGAAGTTGGTGATATGCCAATATGGAAAGACCCCAACTGCTCTTTTAGACACGACCCCAAAACCAAATTGCGCGCTTTGCCAACTCTAGTAAGATGGCAGGGACCTCAAAGGTTGGAATACAACAAAGGAATCGTTAAATGAAAGGACGAAATAAACAAAGAAATAATAGAACTCGAAAGAATATAGTAAAGTAATTAAATAAAAACTATTATAGAGGTGAAACATACAAAATATAAACATTTAGAACTTACATTTGTATTATTGTTCGAACTTTTAATGTGGTGAAATATTAACAACGAAAAACTTACCTCATTTGAGAGTAGGGTCTCCACACCGTTGATGGGACATCCGGTAAGATAGGCTACATTGACTAAACGACACAACAGTTGAAAAAACTCGTGGGACGTGTTGGCGTGTTCGACTACGATGGTATTGATGAGCGAAAACAGCAACGGCATAATGACGTGCAACGCCATTTGACTGCTAGCGCCGCAAGAACAAATGATGATCATCTGCTCGGCAGCAGCGACTCTTATGGAACAATTCGGATTGACTAGCACCAAGTCCGTAACGAAATAAGGCCACCAATTGTCCTGGTACAAGTGCTGCAAGCTGCTGGGGTTGAGCACGACGGCGGTACTGAGCAGTTCCAGAGCTTCTTTGCAGAGGAGCACGTCGTCGTTGACTAGTTCTGACTTCTTCTTGTTGCTGGCTTCGGATAAAGAGTGCAAGTTTTCCAACGAGGCGTTGACAGCGCCGAGATTGTTGCTGCTCGCTGCCCAAACCAGCCGCACCAAAGCCAAAGTCGTGGCTAGGTCCGGCAGTTCCCAATTCAACGCTTGACTGAACAGTGCTTGAGCTTGGCCGGTGTTTCCCGTCTCGGATACCATCAATTGCGCTAAACCTTGAGCTAGTTTCATGGAAACTTGTCGCAGCAACTGAAAAAAAAAACAGATATTTGCATATCGGTACATAGAAAAATGCAATTTGGATCAAATAAGGATGTAAAACTGTTATAGATTTAATAATAAACTGTCCAAAAATACTGCAACACGGGAATAATGTAAAAAACGCAAACTCCGTAGACTCGGGTTCACCAATTCAAATTGGTCGTCCAGTAGTTCAAATGTACCGACGAAACTCAAGGTGAAATAAGATAGAGTTGGACTAACCCAATATCGTTCCTTTTGATGATTCGATTTCGTGATATTGACTCCTGCAGATTCGTATCTTTAAATACAAATATTAACACTTCCATTTGACGTTATGTTAATTATATATAAGTTAGAGATGGATTGACGTTGAACTGGAACCGGATTTGATAAAATAAACGTAACGAAGAAATCAAGAGCACAATCAATTAGTAATTTGAAATTGGGAACAGTGAATCACTATTGTATATTGCTTATATTGTAAAACTATTGTCTTTTAAGATACTCTAATAAAACTTACATGATCCGAGTGTCCAGGAACGTTTCGTAATGCCTGTCTCAAAAAGGTTCCAGGTGGTGTGGTATTTTCGTTGAAAGCCTCATTTTCTGGCGGAGTGTGATCTTCACTCAGTCTCACCAGCACGTGCGCAACAGAAGTCAGTATCAATTTACATATTTTCAGGACAACTAGATACGCCGAACGTCTGGTAACGTTATCGGCGCTCGACATGAAGTTATTCTTCGTCAACATCTCGAGAAACAGGTGAGCTTCGCCGGATATCATAAAGCTGTACTGGAATTCGTACGATTTTTCGGAGATGGCGTCTATGGCTGGCATTAACATAGTGTAAAGGACTTCTAAGTTGTATAACACCTGGAAAATAACAACAATATTAACGATTATGAATTTGTTATATAAAAATCGACTTACTTCGGATGGTGAGGCGCTGAAAAACATGCTATCCATCGAAATGTTCTGCTCTCCCGGCGCAGAAAACAGAATCCTCAGTTTCTCCATCGTCATCAGATTGCAAGGCATCAACTGAAGGAGCGCGTGCCCCATATCTCTCAACATCGCAAACGGTAACGTGCTTCCTACGTTCATCAATTGACAGAAGAATTGGGCGTAGAACGGTTGTTGGGACATCAGAACGCCCGGCAACAGATTTTCCGCTTCGACGTTTGGACCGTCGTACGGGTGGTGGGGGGAAGAGGTCGAGCTGTCCGAACTACTGTCCTGGGACGACGCCATATTCGAGTTCATTTGAACTATTTTTGCTGATATTAACTGAAATTACAAATAAATCACTAGACTACACTTTTAAGAGTTGAATGAATAGTATGAAGAGTGGGAATAGTATAAAATATTAGACTATATTAATAGTCCAGTTACTGTGGCATTTTCCCTTTTTTAAATTTTTTATAACTGCACCGATTTATCTGAAATTTTTACAGTGGGTAGTAAATTACTCAAAAAATATAAGTTATATGGTGCCCATGTGTGCTTCTACCCCTGAGGTGGTTGGCACCCCATCTAGCGGGTTGAACTTTTTACACTCAAAATAAAAAAAAATGCCATATAAATTGTTTTCGCTAAATCAATACTTTTTGAGTTATACGCACTTGAAAAAGTAAACTTTTCGCAAAAAAAAAACATGTTTTTCAATGATTTTGTACGAATAACTCAAAAACAAAGCGTTTTATTGAAAAATCTCTAATGAACAAAAATAAAGCTTATAAAAAAAAACAAAGAGATAGTTTTTTTATAAGTTATAAGTACAATACTAAGCGATTTATAATTGTTTGAAGATGACATTTTATTTTTGAGATACTATACTCGATGAATTTAACATCAAATATCGGAAAATGGAAATCTTTTTTGATAAAAACTCATACAACACTTTTTAAAGAGCTAGAAAAAACCTTTAAAATGAGCCATGTTAAAAGCCATTTCGATTAAAACAAAGCGAAATACGAAGGAAAGAATTTGAATTACTCTAGCGTTTAAAAAAAAACGAGCAGTATAACACTATTTCGATCAGAATTGAAATTAAACATATATCTTCTACAATTCATTTTTTTTAGTGTTATTTATAAGTTTTAAAAGTTTAGCCTGTTTAAAATGCGTATTTTTTGAAAAAATCATGTTTAAATTAAAACATCTTTTTTTTTAATTATCTAAAAATTTACATTTTTTCAAAATAAATATAAAACTATAAGAGATACGTGAAAAATGATTCTATATATGAGTTATTCTAAAAAAAGTTTGGAACATGCTATTTATATTTATTTTCTGTATATATAAATGCTTTATTCAAGTATATTCGAAAAACTGGTAACAGACACACTAACACTCACACAAATATGTATATAAATGAATCACCTGGGCAGACGGTTATAGTAGCTGAAGATGTTGACATATTGGTAATATTGACTGCTCGAGCAAGAATGGATAAAGAAATTTATTTTCTTAAATTAGGAAAGTTGTATGTAGCTTCAGTAGTTTATTCATCAAAAAGTTTTGCATCAGAATACCCAAATTGTGCAAAGCTAATACTTTTTGCTCATTGCTTTACTGGATGTGATGGTACGTCAGCATTTTATAATAAAGGATCAAAAGGAACAAAATTCATCAATCTCTTAGAAAATCGGTCTGATTTGAGAGAAAAAGCAGAAATATTTTATGATAGTACTTCAGATCTACAAGACATTTTAGAAACTGTGAGATACTGTACAATTTTGCTGTATGGCCTTGCCAAAGGTCATCCACATGAACAAAATGAATAAGGTCGAAGATAATTCATCATTACTTGAACAAATGCGATACGAATCCTTTATTAAAGCCACAACTAAAAATATTGCAGTTAAATTATCATCTCTTGTACCAACTGTAAGTGCCCTGGATGAGCATATCAAAGGAGTTTATTTACAAACTCAGATATGGCTTGGAAACAAAGAGATTGATATAACGGATTGGGGATGGTTCAAGAGTGATGATATTTTACAACCAATAAAAATGAAAAGTTCACCTGCACCAGAAGAACTATTGAAAATGATTTTTTGCAATTGCAAAAAGGGTTGCGGCTCGGCGTGTGGCTGTCGTAGACTAGGTCTATTTTGCAATGCTACGTGTGGAACATGCTCTGGCGACAATTGTCAAAACTGGCCCGCAATAGACGAAGAGGTGGAGTTAGAACACGACGAGAATGACGTTTCAGACAATGAATAATTTGATATATTGTAAATAATTTTTATTTTTGTAAATATATTTTGTATACTTTCTAATGTAAAGTATTTTCATGCATAATTTTTTACAATAAAAACATCATGAGTATACTTAATTTTTTTATTTAGACATTTACCAAAGGGGAATTTGTTTCGTGAGCATAGAGGTGGTTTTTAAGGGTTGAAAATAAGCAATCAATCAAAAAATATCTTATTGATAAGAAAGGAATTTTTGAATATAAATGTACATTAAAAACTTTTGAAGTTGTTTAAAAAGATTTTTTTATATATTTTGACATAGGGGGTAGTTTTTAAGAGTTGAAGTGTTGCAATCAACCAAAATTATTTTATATAAGCAAAGAATTACATTGTAGATGATATAAATGCACTACAAAAGCGTTTGAACCTGTTAAACGATTTTTTACAATTATTTTTATTAAAAGTGGTGGTTTTTAAGATTATTTAAGGGTTCAGAATGTACACAATATCCATTATTATAATTGACAATATTTCAATTACCTAATTTAACACGATTTAAATCCATAAAATGCTTTAATATAATTTTTTTTCATTATTTTCAATAAGGGATGATTTCACCCCTTAAAAATAAAAAGCTCACCTGGCGCATATATAACTTTTGAAGATGGAGGTAAGATAAGTCTAATTACAAATTTTTAGTAAAAACGATTCAGTTAAAAAAAAATTTAGAGGTATTGACCTCTTTTCCTCCACAGTGACTGGACTATAATAGCTTACTTAGGAACAACAATAAACGTCCTCTCTCGCTCCAATCAAGAATATAACATTCAACAAACCACTCAAAGCTTTTTTTTGTGAATTGAATATCTTTTCAATCCACTCCTTGAAATACTTCGAAAGACTTAATTGTTATCGCATAAATCATTTAAAAAACAACAATAATCAAGACTACAAATACCAGTAGCTGACTATATGGGTCGATCGAAGGCGACAGCTTCAAGAATTGAAAATATATCAAGTCATATATCAATATATATCAATGAAAAATCTGGAATCATTCGAGCTGTGGGTGTATAGAAGAATTTTGAAAATATAGTAGACAGAACACATCACAAACAAAGAGGTTTTAAATTTAGAAATTTTAAATACAATTAAAACAAGAAAATTGAAATATCTCGGACATATTACACGTGGAGAAAAATACACCTTGCTCCAACTGATGATACAGGGAAAGATCCAAGGAAAGAGAAGCATAGAGAGGCGTAGAATGTCATGGCTGCGCAACCTGAGAGAGTGGTACGGATGTATGTACAGTTGCGGTCACGGAATAGTTTACACCTTACTTTTTATATTGTAATACTGTAAAATTGCAGTGTGGTACGGATTTGATAAATGTCAAAGTCAAAAAATTTCAAAACGTCAATACTTTCGCGAGTGTTCAACAATAAAATAAAAGTATATTAAACTCTTCCAAAATGGTTAGAATACATTTGAATTATGCGCAAAAAGCAAGAGCAATTGCCAAACTCGAAGAAGGTTGGTCACTAAGGCAAGTTGCTGCTGATTTGAACGTGAGTCATATGTGCATATGGAAGATTAAACAAAGATGGGATAATTTTCACTCTATAGCACGGTTGGGCGGTTCAGGAGGGCAGAAGATTTCCACAGATCAACAGGATGAGATGTTAGTAGATTATTTGAGAGAATCTCCTTTTGCCACAGCTCAAAAGGCAAGAGAAGAGGCAGCGTTTCCAGGCAGTATTCGCACTGCACGTCGAAGAATTAAAGCAAGTGGACTGCTAAATTGTGTAGCTGCACGGAAACCTTTTTTGACTGAGGATCACAAGAGGAGACGAGTTGAATTTTGTAATGAATTTATAAACCGCGATGAGAATTTTTGGTCTAGGGTTGTATTTTCCGATGAAAAAGTATTTCAGTCGTATAATAATGGTCGAATAAGAGTTTATAGGCCGAGAAATCATAGGTATGATGAACAGTATACGCATCATTTAAGAAATAGTGGAGGATCCTCTGTCAACGTATGGGGATGGATAAGTGCCGAAGGCCCGGGCGTTTGTTATCATGTAGAGGAGAAGTTAACAGGATTATATTACAAACATATTATTGAGCACACAATGTTGCCATCGGTGATCCAGAGATTCCCCAACAACGACTTTATCTTCCAACATGACAATTGCCCGGTGCATACGAGTAGAATTGTTCGAGAATGGCTAGAAGAAACTGATGTTAATGTTCTTCCGTGGCCTTCCCGTAGTGCAGACTTTAACCCCGTCGAAAATGTGTGGGCAGAGTTAACAAAGAAACTAAATGAAAGAAACCTTAGACCACGGAATAGAATTGAATTATGGGAAGCAATTGAGCAGGCATGGGAAGAGCTTGTTAACTATAACATGAGGGGATTGGTGCTATCTATGAACAGAAGACTGCAAAATTGTATTGACAAGAATGGGGCTTCCACCAAATATTAATTATTATTTATCATTGTTTATCGTTATTTAATATAAAATAGATTTAAAATAAAATGCATATTAAAAAAAAAGACTTCTTTATTTTCGTTATTAAGATCATAATCCATTTTATTCAAAAAACTGTTTTCTATATTTTTCATTTTGTAAAATATTTTGATATTTTAATTTTAATCTACCTATTCTAGCTAGTACACCACTGGCAACGTCACTTTGACGTAAAAGGTGCGCTTAAACGAAGTAAAAATTTAAAAAATGGGCTCCTAGATACGTGAACCTGTAAACTATTCCGTGACCGCAACTGTACATCAAATGAACTTTTCAGAGCAGCTGTCTCAAAAGTCCGAATAGCTATGATGATTGCCTACCTCCGCGGGGAAAAGGCACTTGAAGAAGAAGAATTTAATATAAATGACATTAAAATACAACACTTTTTGTACAGTATATTTATTATAAATTTTCTTGAGCATATTTTGGTTTCAATTTTTAAGATTTTGATTTTTAATTCTTGTTCCTTAATATCTTTCATGATCGGCCTTTCTTTCTCTTCTTTTCGTTAATATTATTTCTTGGTTTCTATACTTAATTGATTTATATTGGATACTTCCTTAACAAGTAAAAGTTGCCCTTTTCATTAAATTTAAATATTATACAAGTTCCTCTCCTTCTTTTTGATACAGACTAATTTCAGAGAATAATTTCTTATAAATATAATGTCGGATTTTGACAATTATCAGTTCAAAAATTGTAATAAAGCAGTGGCGCACCTAGAACTTTCCCCTGGGGTGTTTTTGGTTGAGCACCGAAATATGGTTATGCTACCTCCATTTTGTCCTTAAAATTTGTGAGTAACAGTATAGAAATAAGTAGTGGCCTGGGGGGTTTAACCCCCAAAACCCCCACCCTATATTAAAGTGTAATAAAAAGAGTTATTAGTAATAGTATATTACATAACGAGAGTTGTAAGAAGCTTATTACATGCGAGTAAAAAAGTTGCGCGCGAGCCGCGTAGCGGCGAGCGCAGTAATTTTACAAGCATGTAATAAGCTTACAACTCAAGTTGTGTACTATACTTTTTCTACCATTATTTTCGTTTATAAAAATAAAAATTAAATTACCACTATATTTACACTGACAGATTAATAATTTTTAATCTGTCAAAATAACGTCTGTTTATTCGTTTCCATGGTAACTCGACCAACTGACTTACGAGGCTTATGTGATATTACACATTTTTATAAAACTGAAGCGTAATTTTTTTTATTACGTGCTAGTCATTACGTGTCAGTATCTGTTATGATGCATTTACTTAGCATCCAAATAGTAGGTAATATATAATTTACTAGTAAGAAAGTAGAAAAAACATTTTAAGTTTAACTTTCATATTTATACTTAGGAAGAGATTTCTCAATCAGCACATATTAAATATGGATTTTACGAAAAAGTAGTCAAAGTAAACAATTGGAGTTCATTTATGTTATGAGGGATGACCGTTATACAATAGGGATGTGTAGTTCGCCATCGAAATAGTTCAAATGAACGATTCTTTCAACTGAACTAATTGAACTAGTTCATTAATTTTCATAGAACTAGTTCACTGCGAACGATTTGCATTATAAATTGTGTCTCAACTTCATTCTTAAATGTTTTGGTAAATTGCCCAGTGAACCACTTGCAATTCTAATATCACATGAACAGTAATTGCATTTCGCAGATTTTTGATTTTTATCGTTTTTCTCGAAATGATTCCGTAAAAAACTTATATTTCGTCTGTTAATCATCTTTTGGGATTGATTAAGAAAATAAATTATTATAAAAAAAACTAACTAATCATATAATAATTTAATACATTTTAACCTAAACAAACGATCGACAGAAATGGTTCCGAACCGAATTACTTGTAGTGTTAGACTGACTGGACTGAAAACCCAAGAAAACAGCCGGCGCCGAGCTTGTGTGATGATTTAGACGAGACATTTGGCAACCAGTTACGTTAGGGATGGATTTCGATTTCGGTCCTACAAATAGTTCTTTCGCGAACTAGTTCATTTTTGTGAAAAAGTTCTCTTGAACTAGTTCGTCTAAAAGAACTAATAAGCACACCTCTATTATACAACATGTAAACTTTTTCAACTTTATTGAAATCTATAAAAATAGTAAATAAATATTAAAATTTCTTTATTCAATTTTTTATTTAATAAAAAAGAATATCAGTATCTATACATTTTCGGTATGTTGTAAAATCGACATGTATCAGAAAAACGACCCAAAACCAAAAAAGGCGCAAAAGAAACCGTGTTAAACTCGGCCTAATGATGCGATACTCAAAGTTTAAATAGATCTATCATACATTTTTTTGCCGACAAAGCTTCTAACTATACAGATTGAACGAAATAAATTCGGAACATAGGAATATAATGTATTTCGGCTCAATTCTGCTGTAGGTGGTTGGCAAACAAAATATTGTCAAATAATTATATTATAAAAATCCAATACTTCAGCGGGCTGCTGGATTCTGAACTCATAAAAATTGAAAGCTACACATAAATCTACGATTTATGCTGTCAAACCAGTTATAGTCCAGGAAATGAAGCATTTCAGCTCGCAATTTTTTCGTGCTCCCTGGATTGACTTGAAATTTAACAGAAGGTAGGTAATAGCCTAAGGATCAAAATCTATATCGAACCAAAGTGCGCCAAAGCCTAGGGGGTGGTTGCCACCCCATCTCCTTGATGAAATTTTTTTTACGTTTTAACTACAGGTTTCGATTAAAAAAGCGATTCTAAACAAAAAATGTGCTATACATTTTTTTTATAAAATGATATTTTTCAAGTTATCCGCGATTGAAAGTAATAACTTTTTAGACGAAAAAATCCACGTTTTTAATCGATTTTTCGCAAATAATTCGAAAATGGTGCATTTTATCAAAAAAATTGTAGAGAACAAATTTGTAGCTTTTAAAAAGACAAATACAATTCATTTTTTAAAGTGTTTTTGGGATATAATAGGAACCGAAATACGGCCTATGAATGTTCAGCGGTTTTCTTCAAATGCCAAATTTGAAAGATTCAAAATCAAATATCGGGAAAAAGATGCATTTTTGGAAGAAAACTCACAAAACCTTTTTTAAAGAGCATACATAGACCTATCATAAAAAAGACTCTAGCTCAAAAATTGAGTGAGTTATGATGAAAATAAGGTCAATACCTCATTTTTTACGAAAAAATCGAAACAACACCCTAACCTCCTCCATAATTAAAATCGATCTTTACCCTTCTGAAATTCCCTTTGTACATGTATTGTTAATACGTCCAAGAAGTTTGACCCATTTAAAATGCTTTGTGTTAGAAAAAGTACCGCTTAAAGCGAGAAACGATTTACAGTTTCATATTTTTTACCCTTCTTTTTTTTAAATATGCCTGAAAATACTGTATATATGAAAAAAATACAAATTACCAAATTGTAGCTTTTTTAATGACTAAAATTATCCTTCATTTAGATTTGTTGTACAATGAATATTTGGCGATATATAGCCGTTTAAAGCATCGATTTACGATCAAGCACCTTCTTTTTCGAGCCCTTTAAACTCACCCCATTTAAAAACCAAGGGTTCCAAAAAGATTTAATTCACAGATCCTTGTAGCTCTAATAAGGGTCGCTTTTTAAGGGTTGAAATACGATGGAACTTTATTCAAAAGCTCGAAACTATCATTATTTAATTAATTCAAACCAAATTTTACCCATATTCAGGTTTAATATGTTATTTTATAATTTTTGACAATTACGGGTAGTTTTCACCCCTTAGAACAATCAGGGTTCGTCGACATGACATAAACTATAAAGCAGCGAGTGAATTGAGCTTAAATCCAAATTTTTATCCAAATCGATCCAAGGCGAAATCATTTTTTTAGAATTAGTAATTTTTTTACATTAACCTCTAACAAGGGTTGCTTTTTAAGGGTTGAAATATGATGGGACTCTATTCAAAAGTATAAAATAATCATTATTTAACTAATTCAAACCAAATCTTACCCATATTCAGGTTTAATATGTTATTTTATAATTTTTGACAATTAGGGGTAGTTTTCACCCCTAAAACCCTTCAGCGCACTTCGGTTCGATATAGATTTTGATCCTTGGGCTATCACCTACCTTCTGTTAAAATTTCAACTGGATACATGCAGGACGAAAAAATTGCGCGGTTTTAACTTTTTTCGAGATTCATTTCCTGAACTATTATCGTTTCCTTAGACAAACCCGTCTTACGCAAACAACATTGTTGTGAGACAGATAGTTGAACGATATTTTATACAATGTATATACCCAAGTATGGATTTATTTTTGTCCAAGTTTTATATTGGTCTACTATTTCAAATGCAGTTCAAACAGACATGTTTTAAATTGTATGTTCCGTTTTAATTTGGTTCAATCTGTATACATTACACGATTTCATATAAGAACAGACAAGCCAAAGAGATAATAAATGTAGAAACTTCGCTTACAGATACAATAAGGAGAAAAAGACGGATTGTTCAATTATAAATAAAAATTTTGAACTGGATCTCCAAGTGACGAATAAGAAACAGAAGACCAAGGAAATCATTGTAGAGGACCAAGAAAAAGAAGACCAAGGAAATCATTGTATAATGGAATAAAAGCCTCATGGCAGAACAAGAACGAATGACATTCGAATTGTCCAGAGTGCTGTATGTAGTAAACTCGCTGCATATCAACTAATTGTTACAAAAATATCAGTAATCAGTTTTGGAATCCTTCAAAATCATTAACGGTTTTTTTTATTTCATTAAGAAACACGCATGGGACTGCGTTTACTACTCTATGTAGTGTACAGTCACGCGATAGTTACATTTTATCGTTTCAGTCTAAAATAAGTTTTAGTTAAAGTAAAAATTTTGGTACTCACCATTTTGTCTCTGATGGGTATCTGCGAAAGAAGTTTCTTGTCCTCGGTGGGCTCCAAAGGCTCGCCGTTGATGAACAATTCGAGTTTGCAATATATACCAGGCTTGATTCGTTTCAAAATGTATTTTCTCAAAGAGGCTAGAGTATCGTTCGAATGCGTGTATAGTTCCAAGTCTTCGACTTGTCTATTGGGACTAGAAAACCGGACGATCAGAGTTATGTGTTTGCCGTAGCAAGCTCTATGCAAGGGAAGGATTTTCCGTTCCCCGACGAAGCTGTTGTCGCATTCGCTGATGTACTCGTGTAGAACCTTCAATACCCTGCATATTTTCACGGCTTCTGCCTTGATGCGGTTTTGAAGTTGCACGGAGTCGAATTCTTTGTCGTTGGTCGATTTTTGCAAGATAGTTAACGTGTCGTAGTGAGCTCGAAGCCTGTCGTAGCATTCGGTGATGTAGTTTTCGTGGAACACCAACTGCGCTTGAGTCAATCTAGGACCGAGGTTGGTACTGACTTCTTTAAGCAGCTCGATCGCTCTGGTAGCGATATCGTTTGGGCACAAAGTAACTACTTTCCATAGATAATCGAGACCTATTAGATCTGGATCTTCCGTTAGTAGGGACCTCCTTTTGTATTTCACTTTGCCTTCTTTCACGTTAACCGCTTTGAAAAATCGTTCGAAGCATCTGATACCGCTTTCTGTGAGCAATATCGGATCTATCTGCAATATGTTGTTTTCGAAGAAGTCTTTGTTGATGCCGGGATCTAGATCGGGCTCGTCTCCCATCAGTTTCGAGAACCACTTAAAGCAAGCCTCTCTGTCGCTCTGGAACACCGCATTTTCGGCGAGACACTGCCATATTTGCTTCGCTTGTTCGGCGCATAGCCACAACTGCCCGTCTTTTAAGAGGAATCTAAGAAAATTCAGTCTTTCCTGGACTTGTAGCGTGTGGCCGTACCGTCCGTCGGGTATGTACGTCTCGCTGGTCAATTCCGGGTTCTCTTTGATTAGTTCTCTTAATCTATCCATATAACTACAAAGGCTGTTGGTTACTAATATAACTAGAGAATGCTGGTTTTGCAATCGTTCTATCACTTCTTGTCTGTAGTAAATGTGGTGGGTACGTTGAGTGTGGCTGCCGTTCGTGTTCTGTTCGTACAATGTGCAAATCTCGCGGATCTGTTTGAGAGCCGGAAGTGCCCACATTTCTCCGTTCTTCAGTTCTTCCACACACTTATCCAACCAAACCGTCTTTTGGGCGTCCCGCTCTTGCGAACAACTATAATCCAATATCTTAACATGAGCAGCTAAAGCCTGATCCATTATTTCGGTGGGAACGTCTTCGGCGTGTGCCAGATTCCAAAACAGCGTCAAAACCTTGTGCGCCATGACGCCGTCTTTGTCGTCCTCCGCCAATCGACGTATTAGTTCTAAAAGTCTTTCTCTCTGTCGCTTCGACGCCGACGTCCAGTTGTTTTGGAAACATTCGAACAAATGGTCTAACTGTTCGGCGCTGAAGTCCCAAGCGAGTTTGGCCAACAAGTCGTGGACGTTTTTAACTATGGCTTCGTGTTTTCCGACTTGAGCTGCCCAAACGGCGTCTAAATCGTGCAAACTTAACGCCCTCTCTTTGATTACGAACCTCAGTATCTTTTCAAGCTTTTCTACGTACTGCGGCTGATGTAGCGAATCTCTTAACACTATTTCTAATACTTTATTTTCGTTAATCCACTTTGCCATACGCTCGGGCGTGAGATATTCCTCCTCCTCCATTCCGTGGTGTCGATTCGGATAATAAATAACGCTAGAAATGACTTTGTTGATTTCATTCAAAGCGTTCATCTTTCCGTTAAAGCTGGATATTTGCAACTGTCGTAATATCATAGTCAATCTAAAGCCTTCTAACGTTCTAATAAGTTCTTCTTGATTGGGTACTCTAGATGCCAAATTCTTAGACGCTTTTATAATGGCCGAGACGATATCGCTTTTTTGTTCATTTTTCGCTTCCTTCTTCAATTCTTCGTCCGATAATTTATCTAATATACCAGGAATCATTTCTAATATAGGCAATATATACTTGTTGATACTGTGAACCGTCAAAAATTCAAAGCATAACCCAAAAGGCCTCAGTAAAGCGAACACTATAGAAATACTTAAATTTTTTCCCGATTGGAATCTATCTAATAAAACTTGGAAACCGCCTAACTCTCCGAATTTGTTGATAAGATCCACCAACCACCCCCTGGGATTCCTCAAGTCGCTCGACGGTCTAGCGAAGAGCTCCTCCTCCGATAAATTACAATTCGGTCCGGCCGTTTCGCTCTGTCTAGAAGAATTAAAGCTGTGGAACTTGTTATTCGGATTAAGAACCATGGCGAGCAGATCCAATAAGGGGTACCAGTCGTGAGGCAACTTCACCACGCATAGCTCTATGAGTTTCAGGCAGTTTTGATAAATGCAGGCGTGAATGTTTGGTTTCCAACTGGACACTGCATCGTCCGTCAATATCTTCGTGAAAGACACCGTCAATCCCTCTCTGAAGAACCTCTGACAAGATTCCGATCTTGTATCGAGATTTTTTCGGGCCAAGTCTATGGACACTTTGAGTAGACATTCTAGCTCCTGGTCGGCCAGGACCGGCACCACCCATCGCAAGCTCGATATTTTTTCATCCAGTGATGCTAATTTATCTTTGGGGAACTCCGGTTCGAAGTTTTCATCTTGGATTTCCTCGGCGTTATTCTCAGATGGTCCAGGAGAAGATGCCTGAAATAATTTTATTACTAAACACTGCATTCTTTACAAAACAAAGCATTATTTGGTAATGCAACAAATTAAAAGTTCTATACCTAGTAGTGAGCCTTGCAGACTTTTATTATTACAATGATTAGTTTACATTAAAGAAATGGTTATAATCTACTTTAGTTTTCTTCGCAAATAGTGGTAATCATCCATTTAATTTATTGTCAAATGAAGTGAGTTAAAAGGTTTAATAAGGACATGAAATCAACAAAGAAAATGTCTGTCAGATTTAGCACGAATAATTGAGCAAACACGCAGAAAGTTTGCACAAATTTCACTGAGTCCGCAACAGCATGAAGGATGTTCTTGAGAAGCAAACTTCCAGTGCCACTTTCAACAATGGAAAATTCCTATGACACATTGTAATGATCAACAGAGTCCGATAATCAGTTCTTTTATTTAATAACAATAACTCTTACAAAAAAAAACTGGCAAATAAGAATTTCCCACATATCAGAAGAGTTTTAGATATCCTCATAATGCTTTAGCATTTTTGGCCAGGATAATGAAGAGTTCTTGTGTCGTTTCTTAACCATAGATAAAACATGTTCTTGAAACCAAAGAAGTTTTAAATCTTGATTTAGTTTTGGTTGCTATTGTACTGTTATAAAAACTTTGGCATTAAAGTAACATTTTTGTGTTTTGTCAAGTGAGCTATATCAGGACTGTATTTTAGCTTATGTTTTGCCAAAAACTCTTGCACAATATGTGCTAGCATATTATCTTGATAATGGAGTCAGTGGCCGCTAGTCCAAAAATTAAATAGTTGAATGTGAAATTATTTTTTGATCGTCTTGCCACCTGGAGCAAGCTTATGGTGCAAATATTCCCATCATTAGCAACCATTTCTAATGAATTCAGAATTCTGTCCTGCTTTGAGCAAATTTAGAATGAATTTACCATATATGCAAGTCATTTCCAAAGTTTTAGTTCAAGAATATTCAAACTGAAATCAACTGCAAGTTTCATACTTCCAAAAATTTTCTGATTGTTACTGGAAGGTTGGCCACAAGGCAGGCCATTGTTAATAGTGTGCATTCATTTTTAAGCTGAGTGAACTATCCTTTCCCTGTGTTTGGTCCATATATTCATCTATAAAAGACTTTTATATCATCTAAATAGTTTCTTATCTCTAGATCTCCATTATTTTCAGTGACAAAAAATGCAATAAAAAACAAAAAGGATAATGTTAACAAAGGTACATTATTACTAATTAGACAATTCCCGTTGATAATTGTGATATACAGCAAGTTAATGAAGAGTTACTGATTATGCTCATAACAACAGAATGCCTGTAATGTTTTGGCACAAAATTATGAGCAGTGGTTGGGTACTTCTGTGAAAGATCTCAGATATGTCACAATTCTGGTTTTATTTAATGAATTCAGTTCTATCACTGATCAATGTAGTCTGTATGTCCATTTATTCCCTATAATGTAACAACAAACACACCAAGAGTACTTAAATAGACTATAACACAGTTTCAATACCATTATTAAAAATTTCTGTTTTATGGTAACCAAAAAAAGTTATGTACATGTATATATCATGAACAAACTTCCAGGAAAGCTGTTATGTCTATAAAAATAACTAATTTACTATTTCATTGAAACATAAATCAAACAATATTTGTTTTTTGATTAAAGGCAATAGTAAACCACAAAAAAAGTAATTTGTAGACTCTTCAATTATTTTTTTGCACTTTTAGGAACTGTTTATTAATTTTTTTTTCTTATTGTTGTATAAAAATTAATTGATATAGAAATTGATAAGGAATCTACAGATTTTTCCTTACACAGATTAAATATCAAAAGCAAAGTAGTAAAATAGTCCTAAATTTTTCACAATTTGACTAAAAAAAAGTGTTTTTGATTAAAAAAAAAATTGACTAAAAAAAGTAAAAATGTTTATAATGCAAAAAGGTCTAAGACCTTAGTTATCAGATTTATTTGGTATGTGATTTTAATCAGTACATTGAGGTAAAAATATTTCAAACATTAGATGCTGTCTATAAAAGTGACTTATGTCATAACGAAGATGGCTTTAAACACAGTTTTGAACGTTCCTGGAAGGTTTTAGGGTCAGAAAAAGAAATATGTTGGCATAGTCATAAATAAGTAAAAATTGTCATTTTTTTATCCAGTAATTGCAAATACCTCTTGTGTGTAGAGTTTCCATAAACTCTAAGGTACAATAATAAATATTTCCTTCTTCAATTTCATAATATAAACAAAATAAGCATCATGAATATTCTAAGAAATTTGGTATCAAAATTTCCATAATTAATTTAGAGAATAATGCAGGTTTTCTTAAAAGATGCACAATTCTTATCAATAAACATGAAATTAAATAAATATTTTTATTAAAAACAATGTTAAGTAAGATTGCTGGTGAGAAACATCATAATAGTATTAACTTTTAATATTTCTCAAAACAAAATAGATTTTTAGTGTTTTGTATTTGTTATATCTTTCAAAATATGCTTAAAATCTTTATTTACCATATAAAAATAGTAAATAAAGAGATAAGCGAAGGAGGAAGTTATAGGACCTTTGTTTACATTTTGATGCAAAAATCCCTTTAAGGAAATTTTTATCTAAAATAATTACTAAATGTATCTATCCACATCCGCTGTAATTCACAAAGGAACAATCGTAGTATTTTAGCTTCAAAGAATGGGAAAAAATTAAAAAAATCTTTGAAAGATAAATAAAAAGAAAAATTTTAAATACTAGACAAGTTAGTAAGATTAGATATGAATAGATAAGATATATAATTTTTATCAGTATAGAACATAAATGTTGATTAAAACTGCATACGACAGGTAAACAATGAAATAAATATGAAAATGGGAATTTTATTTTTAAAATGATTTCTGTCATCATCCCAAAAAGAGTGTAAATATGAAGAAACAAACAAATAACTTCTCGCCAATTCTAAATAATCGTTTTAAATGTTTAATAAACAATAAATAATAGTTCTTTTATGTAATATAATGTAAATATCGACTAAATATAATCTGGTATTTGTTGTGATAACATTGACAAAGAATAATAAAAAATCGAGACAGACCATCCATTTATGTAATAAAAGATATTACTTACTTGAGGTTCGACACTATCTCCTGTCAATCCTTGTGCCCTAGTTGCAATAGTCATATTTTGATTCGTTTTTACATTAACATTGTAGATTCAACTGCAAAGAAAGGACAAAAATAACGAGTGATTTAGTCTGGACATCTAGGGATATAATAATATACGAATTACGAAAAAACTCGTCAGTGTTTCAAGATATTTGAGTTGTATAGATAAATTGGCACTATTTTGGGCCGAAAAAAACTTAAAAATAATAGTTGTGGATGAGTTAAAGGTAAAAAATTAGAGAAAATAAAAGGGAGTGACAGCACTGACAGGCTTAGAAATCAAAGATTAGTGGTTAATATTTCTTACCTCTATACTCATAATTTGACCAACTTTGTGGGTTTCTAGATGAAAGGACGTCTTAAAAAGTACATAAAATGACTTTTTATCGTCCGACACTTTTATTTTTTGACAGTCCACCGTAAAATCCACCGGCATATACAAAATGGCGCCCCCAAAATCAAGGAATAAAATTGTTCTAAAAATATCTGTCACTGAATATTAGTAACCAAAAACGATTATTATTTTACACATAAATATACTAAACACTAGGAGAACTTGAAATTGATTTCTTAAGAAATTCCTAGTTGTTGACGTACAGAATTATTTTTACAGGCACGTCGTGATTTTGCAAATAGAGTTGCCAATCTTGCAGTTTGATAGTTTCTTTTAGTATTTCGATCGGGTTGTCGGTTGGCAACCATGATTCGACCAATGCCGAAATCTCGCGATTAAGAAATCTATTTTTTCAAATTAGACAAAAGTAGCTTGACAGCAACAAAATTTAATTATAAAGACACATCGTTATTGCTTGAAATATTTATATAATATAAATAACTATTAGGTCCAAATATTTTAAAAATAAATGTTTTTTTACACCAGCAACCCCTAATACACTGATATGTAGTAGTGATTGCCTATCTTCTGGAGCTCTTGGAATTGATTTATACCAGAAAGAGAATTCGATTATCTGGAATTCCCACGTATCGAGCTGGCAAATTGCCTAAGAGCAGCGCCAAGAAAGAAGAGAAGAAGGCTCGGTGGTTCTAGGATTCAAAAAGGAAATGCAAAACAAGTAGGTAACAGTTTGAATTTAATATATTATTAAGATATTACATCTATTTTTATTTAAATCATTACAGTCTTCTGATCTAAAAACTCTTATATTCGCTGGGTTTCTTCATCAATTGACTACTTCTTAAATTCGTAAAACAATAATTCGTATTTTATACGAGTATACATTCACATTAGACCCTTCGCATACGAATTGAACCAAATATATACTAAACAAATGGTTCAATTTAATATTCTGGATGAAACTAGACATAACCTAACCTGGAAACATATATTGCGGTAATTCGAGTTTTTCCATCCCCAATTCTATTATTTAGTCCAATTGGTACGATATAAGGCCCTTTACAAATTAATAGCATATATAAAAAAGTATAAACACGTAACAATAAGTATAAAAAAGACAAAAACACAATAATATAAAAAATAATTGAGTTAAAACATCTAAAAATGGGTTAATAAGTATTAAAAAAATTATTGTATATAAGAAAAAAAATGTTAAATATAAGTGAGACCTAACAAAGTATAAATCCACAAACATCAAGACACTGTGACCTTGACTTCGTGTAATTTGCGAGAAATTCTGCACTTCATCTCTTCGTATCTGAAACAAAACAATACAAAATGTAGCAGCATGTAAAAAATCCACGCGAAATACGCAGGGAATACGAACTTACTTCTGTTTGATTCGGGCTACTTCTCGCTCCTCCTGAGAGTAGTACTGCGACAAAATGGCGCGGCATTCTGCTAGAGTGAGATTCAAAAACTGCGCTACTTCACAGCTAACCTCTGGAGTACTGTGACTGTCCATCAAATACAGTTTGGCGACATCTTCGTGAGGTCCCAATAGGACTCTCGCTAGGAGAGGGTATTCGTCCTCTTTCAGTCTGCGTTGTTCTGGAAAAACAAACAGAAGGTTGAGATATTATGTTTCCTATAGCAAATATAACATATTGCGTAAGTTGGTCAGTGTAATAATAAGAATAAAGCAACTGTTTCATACGAAACCTAAAATAACCTGTAATTTGTCATTTTCAACATTTAACTCAATTTTATTTGATTTACACCACATACAAAGTTATTTTTAGGCTTTTTTGTAACTCAAGTCTCTGATCAACATTTTGTATTTATATTTATTCATATATATTTTTTAAATCATTAGTAAAAAGAAGTGCATTACAAATTGAAGAATGGTGATAAGGTCATTAATAAAAATGTCAAAAAGCAAAGGTGCCAAATGTGAACCCTGAGGTATACCAGATAGTACATTCCATCATCTATGTATCAATCATTGAGCGCTACTCTAGTAATATCTTTATTAATTGTATCTCAAGGCTCTGTCTTGGGTCATATCTTTTTCTTGATATATTTTAACGATATAACTAACCTCAACATTAATGGCTGGTTTACTATATTTGCAGATGACACCACAATTTTATGGCAAAACAAGGACTCTACGATACTGAACAAGATTATTAGTAGTGGTATGCAAAAACTTTTAGAGTGGTGCAAAGCTAATCATTTGACATTTAATTTTTCAAAAACACAATTAATTTCTTTTAAGAATGATCTAAACAACATTACTCTGGACAATGGAGGCATTTGTTCTGATACCATAAACAAATTTTTAGGTCTCTATATTGATAATAAACTTAAATTTGAGCAACACACTGTATATTTAAGCAAAAAGATATCATCGGGTTGCTTTGCAGTCAAATCAGTTGCTCACCATTTAGATTTCAAGATTGCAAGAAGCGTTTATGTGGCCCTGATTGAATCTAATTTGAGATACTGTATTGCCTTTTGGGGTAGCTGTTTTCTTCATCATTTCAGTAGAAATGTTATGCTACAAAAGAGAGCACTCAGATATTTATGCAAGGTCAAGTTTGGTACATCATGCAGGCCTCTGTTCCGGAAACATGGTATCTTGACACTTCCTAGCACATTTATCCTTGAATTAGCATGCTTAATTTTTAAAAACACATAAAGAGGATATTTGGACAGTTTCCCCTTGTAACACTCTAAATTATGTGATTCCACTTCCAATTCCCTCTTCTACTTTAACTAAAAATCATTTATTTACACTGGTAAGAAAGTGTTTAATCACCTACCACTCGATATAAAATCCTCAAGCAATATTTTTGTATTCCAAAGAGCAATCAAGAAGTTTTTATTATCTAAATGTTACTATAGTATAGAGGAATTTTTTGAGGACAGTTGTGCTAATTGATCCATATTTTTTAATTATGGAAAGTTTATAATTAGTATTTTAATGTATCTTGTACCTTGTTTGTACTATACCATGTTGTGTTTTAAAAATGTAAACTCATTTTAAAAACAATAAACGTAAGTTTTCCATTTTCAATAAAAAGTTCTCAATGAAAAAGATAAACTAAAAGAATGGACCAAGGCAATACAGATTAACATTATTTGAATAATGGGACAGGTAAATCGTTATGATCAGCTCACAAGTTTGAACAATTTACAATAGCATTAAAAATGTCCATCATACTGCCTGCCTTTCATCCTACCCATTTGATATTGTGGTTATTAATGAAATATGTAAGGTCTTATAGTAATTTTAGTGGCCAAATAGAATCATCAATAATATTTTATTATACTAATAAATTTACAGTTAGTTAGGGAGTTTTAATCATAAAAAGACCTTTATTAGTTTCTTACCTCCATTATCTCTTACAACAAACAATGCAAAGTTCTGTGCATCGCTTTCCACCTTATATTTCTCTAATAACAAATTGATAACTTCATTGGTATTGACTAGTGACGTGACCCACACACTCATCTGACTGCCGTGGGGTGGGGTGAAAAAGCTAGTTTCTCTATCATAAAAATGGCCATTGATGGAGCATCTTCTTTTTACTTTACTTCTTGACAATCGTTTTCCAGGCCTTCGTTTTATGGCAGTTGAACCTATACATGTGAAACTATATTATAAAAAGCAGTAAAACATACAATACTTATAAAAAGTATTGTACAGCATTAAAATCCATATAACAAATTGCAACATTTAACATATTTGACAATTTTTAAAATTATTTTAACAAATTTGCAATATATACACCTTTGTATGGCCTCCTCAACACCACTTCTTCTGCTTGCTCTGTCATGGTAGACAATTCCATACTTGCCATGCTACTCCTATCAAATTCAGGTGATTGGGCATCCCTAACACGGCCTAAACAGTCAGGACCGGACATAGATCTATTCAAATGATTGCTCTGCATCAGCCAAGTGTCCTCCTTGCTTAAAGATGGAGACAAAAGAGGAACTTTGTCTTGACTATTAGTACCATTGGTAAGTGGGGCTTTCAAGGTGCTATCTGTGTATGTAGTGTCATTTCTGATGGTCATGTCTGTGCTGTCATTCCTTATAGTTTGTGATACACTGGAAAAATAACAAATATAAACATGGTTTAACCATATATAAACAAGGTTTCTAAGACAAGCTTACCTCTCAGTCTTAGTACTATTGCTAGAACCGCTTGAACTCTCAGTACTAACTTGTGAAGGTAGGGTAACAGGCATAGTCTGGTAAATGTGTTCAGAAACATCCACTTTTCTTTCAACACAAAGAAGTTCATCAAGCTCGTCCCATTCCATGTTCTTAACATCTAATTTGGAAGGCAATGTCACACTTTTTATAACATGTTGTGGAGAAGAAGAAGCACTATCAGTCACACTGATATCTAGAGATTCAGATCCACTCTCAATACCTGTATCAGACCTAAAAATTTATATATGCAGAATTAAATACAGTAAAAGTCGGTAAAAAGTTCAGTGTCACTGCACTTTATGTAAATAATTCAAAGAAATATAACTAGAAAGAATAATTTAAGAAAAATACCTTGTAAGATCATCAGAACAACTTGATATTTCGTTATAACTGCTATCCCTTGATATGTTTTGGATGTCATCATCAGTGTCATACTCTGGACTGGGTGATCTGTATGAATTTCTCTTTCTAACAGTGACTACAGTTCTCTGGTCATCATTTTCTTTAAGATGAATCACTCCTTGGATACCCCAATGAATTCTTAAGGAACCTTCCAGAATAAATCTACCATTTACTTCCCTAGACCTAATTTCCCCACTCTTACCCTCAAAAAACTGATTATAAACCTAAAAACACACAATTAACAAACTGAAGACAGTATATATTACTAACTTACCTTGATTTTTGACTCCAAATGAGACCTAGGAAGAACGGGGCCATTATTGAACTTTGGTGAGTTATTCTGGGCACCAAAACTCTTATGAGATTCTACTCTAGTTCCATGACCGAACAATTGGGGCCCAAATAGAGCCCCATAACAGGGCACATGGCAGTAGGGAACACCCTTATGTTCTGCATGTTGTCCAGGATTGAGTCTTTTGCCACATTCTTCGCACCGCAAGCATTCCGGATGCCAGTTATAGCCCAGAGACTGTTTTCTTTCAGCTAAAAGTAGACTATTAAGACAAAGTACTAGGTGCAGAGGTGAATAAACTTACCAAAATATACTGGTTTATGACACTTGTGGCATTTCCACATGATATGTTACGTAGAAACTATATTACTAACACAGGAAACACATACAGACACTCATGGGTACAAATTAAATTGAGTTTTATTTAATTACATATAATATATTTATAATCCCATTATTCTCATTCACCATTGTCAAAATGTGACATCTGTACTTACGTTCGTTTATTAATTTCAAAGCAAATAATCATATTGGTGGTTTTCCCAGTAAGATCTTCTATCTTTATTACGTACAACGTACAAAATTTCCAGCAACGAGTCTGTTCGATTCCACATCAACATACGCAGTTCTTTTAATGTGGAGTGATTAGATAAATTAAAAAGTTTTAAACGTGAGTTAAAAACAAGTTAATGTATAATCTATGCTAAATATTTATAAGTATTAAAAAAACAATAATTGTATTTATTGCTGTATTTAATTTATCACGTAGAATACTTTAAACTCTTATCTATAAAACCTTTAACAATATAAGCTCCTCCACCTATGATATATAAGGTGTTCTACGAACAACTTCACACTGGTTGGTTCGATCATGTAGTTCTAGGTGAATTCTATTAACAAGTAAATGAATATTTGTTTAAAAATCAATAGTAATTAATTTGTAAAAACTTCAATGAAAAGTTTAATTTACTTTCTTATTATTATTAACAAGAAATTATGAAATAAAAATTTCAATATCATAAATTTCATGGAACATCAAATTTATTCCATGTGTCAAAAAATTTAAAATAAGTCTCATGTCAGTTTGTCTGTCAGACTCCCGTATGTGCTCCTTTTTGTAAAATCGAATTCACATGTAGTAGTTGCTGTAAAAATGTACGATTTGCTTAATATTTACACGTCTGAATAATATTAAGAAAAACGCTTAAGACAATGGCGATTGGATTCCGACAGTTGATCAAATTTGCTAACTTTTCAAGCTTGGTAGCTTCTAGAAGCAGTGCTTTTAAATTTGAGAAAACCTCACAAGTTCAAATTACACAAACAAATCATCAGGTAAATGTTATCTAATAATGATTATTGGATGTATGTTATAGAAGTTTAAGTGAGTAAATAGTTGTAGTATTGATTAATTAAATTGTTGGGGAATTAACATATTTGTCTTAATGCTTTGAGTAATTGTTTTAGTGATACTTAATAAGATCCTTCACTTTTGGTCCAATTAAGAAATGAAACAAAGTTGTGTATGTATGATGTTAATAAAAAAATCTTGCTATTTTATTCCTTGATCTCTTTTTTAATTGTAATGTGTTTTTAGTATTTACCGAAGGTTGTAAAGAAGTTTAATCATGAAGAAGGCCTTCAAAGTTCTTCAGTAGATAACCGAGAAAGTGATAATGATTTAGTTATAAAAGAACATGTTTTTATTGTAGACAACCCTGTAGTAAAAGACTTAAATAGACTAAGGTGTTTAAAGTAGGTACACAATTGTATAATTACATGAAAAATAGTTCTTATATAAATTTTATTGTTGTAGTTATTCAGATTTATCAAGTAATTCAGCCGCCACTAGCAGCCAGTTCAGTGTACCTAATCCACAGCAGTTTAGTAGTCAGAATCAAGATGAGAAGTCTAACAAACCAAGTCTAGAAAAATTGACACATGTGTATGATGTATTGGCAGAAACATTGCCCAAAATATTTATTCAATCCTTAGATTATAAGATTTACCACAAAGACATTGTATTCGAGGATAATATTAGAAATATCAGAACAGTGTAAGTGTTTTATTTTCATTTAATTGTAAAATGAAAGTGTATAATTGATTTTATGGAGTTTATTTAGAAAATAAAAGTAATACACAATAAAAATGAACCCGCTTAGTGTAGTACAGTGGAAATATATGCTATAAATGGGTTTTTCACATAATATACCATCAAATAATACTAATTCAGTATACATAAAAATATATTATAGGGTCTTTATTTAAAGACATCCTTGGTTTTTCATTATAATGTATGTATTTTTTTTTGCAGAGGTTTATACAGCTATGTAAAACAAGTAGCACTGCTAAGAACTATAGGGCATTTAAAGTTTGCTTATGTCAAATTCGAAATATTAAAAATCACAAAACACCCAGAGGATTCTTCAATTAAGGTTAGGTGGCAGATCAGGGGCATTTCAGCATTGAGAGTTATGCTAACATTTTGGAAAATCAAGCTGTGGAATTTCAAAGAGATATTTGAAAGGACTGAAAGGTAAGGCATTGGTCTTTTATTATAAAAAGAAAAAAAAATAAGGTTAGCTTAGAAGGCACAGATTAAAGTGAAAATCTGAATTTGGTTTCAACCATATTGAAGTCATTTTAGCTTTGCTTCTATTATGACAGGAAATATTGTTTTCACATTCGGAACATCTGTAAATAGATGCTCTGAAGATTCCTTTTAGGATGAAATACAAATAAGCGGATATATAGAGGCACTATATGTCAAATAAAATCTTAACTGTCTTTCCTTTTAAAAATAAGGTTATTGTACTGTATTATAGAGATATTTTTGTTATAAAATTGGAAATAAGAAAAATAATGATTATTTTGGTGATAAATTATAGATACAACTGTTGTGACAATGTTTTAAAATTCATATACTAAGGGCCGGTTTCACCAACAACAAATAAATCACTGAATAGTTAATCGTCAAATAAAATTTATTAGAATAAATTTTATTCCGTTTCAATAACTATTTGTAATCCACAGTTAGTTATTCGTCGAATAAGTTCAAAGTGTGATGATTTTCCAGAGACTGTACTTGTTGACACCTCTCTTGGCCTCCACTTCTTACGTGTTTGGCCAGGCACATCGCACTATTTTTCACTGTAATCATATACATAACCTATAATATTTGATATTGGTTGATTAATTTGTCAAAATAATAATAATTGTCAATGCCAATGGTCAATACATATTTGAAACGATCCTGTTGCATAAAAACGAAGAGCAATTGACAATTGATTTCGCACATCTATGGGTCTATTTTTGTTGCTTACAGGATGCAATTGGTTACCGATCAAATTTAATAAATGATCTACTGAATTTTTTGATAATCTAAACCTAATTTTAAAGTCAACATCATCAAATTCAGCAAAAGGGTTTCTTCTTTGCAGCCTTCAGAGGATGATGATGAAGATAATATTCGAAAATAAATATAGGTATATGTATACAAAATTAAATTGTCTGATATAATTACGTTTACCTGCAATACATTGTTGATAATTTCAAGTTAAACTAATGAATTTTCTTTATTATTAATATTTAAAGTGAGGTTAGCTGCCAACTTATTGGAAGAATAAATATTTATTGGGCCGATATTGGACAAATAACTTATTTGGAGTTTATTCATAGAATAAGTCTTATTTGACGTTGGTGAAACGCAGATATGTCAGTTTTATTGGTCGAATAACTTTATTCATTGAATAGACTGCTATTTGTAGTTGGTGAAACCGGCCCTAAGTGACAAAAATAATTTGGTGGTATATTATTTATATATAATGTCATTTTTTTGTATTTGCAGTTGGTATGATGGTTTCTCAACATTCTATGTGAATTCTGAAGGGCAAGTTATCAAACATGTAGCTGAAAAGGTAAGTAGTTAAATAAATGGAAAACAATTTCAGTTTAAAATATGTTTAATTTGATATTTCAATTTATATTTCTGGAGTGGAAGTTGAAAGGTCATTTTCAACTGAAATTATATTTAATTCTCATTGAAGATAGTAAATAAAGTTAAAATACCACAAGAAAATAGCTTGTGATCAAAATTTAAAGCTCATGTGAACAAAAATCTATGTACAAAGTGTAATTTCTTATACATTTTAATGGAAAATTTAAAAAAATATTCATTGCTTTTTTAAAGAACACCACTGCAAATAAGATTCATAAAACATATATGTGAGCAAAATGTCAGTGTGAATTCATATTTGTCTATTGTGGTGTTCTAAATTTATTCCTTAAACAAAAAATGACTTGACAGATGACATTCTTGATGACAGGTGGGAAATCTTCAAAATGTTCCTTCTTATCATCGAGTTAGAATCTATGGAGAAGCTATGAGCATATTAAAGTGTGTATAAGGCTTCAGTAGGTGTGGCTAATGATCATACCAATATGGCGGGATATCAGGTCCAGACTCAATAATATTAAAACTAATATACAAATATGACTAGTTATTTAGAAGATTTAATCATAATCTAAAAAAGTGCAATACATTTTTAATAAACTACGCTTTATTTATCCTGCAGTAAACACTAAAAACACTACATATTGTACATAAAGATAAATTAATACAGTCAAAAAACAAGTTGTATCTGAAAGAGATAATAATATAAATAATATTTTTAAGGGTAAAATGAATATAGGCTATGAAATAAAAGAAATACGTGCGTTTTACAACTTATATATTTGATAACTACGAATTAACTGACACTTAGTTTAGTTCAATTAACAAAGTTAGAAAAGGTATTATTATAAAAACAAAATTGAAAAAAATAGTTATGTTGCAGTAGTTAATAAGAAATTTTAAGATATTTAGGATGAAGATATTTGAGTATTCTCAAGAATAGCATGATCTGATCTACCTTACTTATAAGATTTTTTATGAATACTATTAATTCATTTTCTGAAGTAAGGGCCATTACTTTGTTTACATTTTTTTTTATTGAGTTAATGCCTCGACAACTATGATCATTGGCATGGTACAGTCAGGTACCTGGTGTAGTGTGTGTGTGTGTGTAGAGTAATTGTCTTGATACTTAGCAAAGTCGACGTCATTGTCTTTGCTAAGAGACGCTATTTGTATCCGAACGTCTGCGGTCCCTCTGGTGAGTACCGATCGCACAAGGATAGAAATTATTTTCATTCATTAATTTTTAATAAACGAAAATTTCTCTACCCCGATGAGATTCGAACTCGCGACCTTTAGGTTTAAAGGTAGGCGCTCTTACCACTGAGCCACAGAGAGGGTTCTGTTTACATATTTGTATACTAACCTATGGAATGTTATTCCTGAAGATTTTCTATTAACATCGCTTCTGCTACTGCAACTACATTAAGAACAAGAAACCATTATTATGCACCATCACAATATATTATTACAGTTTTTAGAAAAGTATTATAAAACTAAAAATATTTGAAAAACAAAAAACCTAAACAATAATACATGATCTGACACAAAGATCATACCAATATGGCCGAAGTGAGGTCATTTTAGTCACGTGATGCCCTCTCCATAGATTCTAACTCGATGCTTCTATGGATATATTTTTGTGTGAATGTGTATTATCTTGATGTTACCATCTAAAATCATTTAGATGATACCATTTCAACTAATCCAAAGATGGAATTGAATGGTGAAGTGGAATGTTCATTTAAAGATGGTGTTAATACAAAAAAGATAACTTTGGATGGTGAAAAGTCATTGTTTAAAGTATCTAAGATGCTTATTCCAGATTATTGGAAAATAGATGAAGATGCATGCAATAGAATAATTAGTGTGGGATGGATCAATTGGAAGAAAGTGAGTGGTGTGTTGTGAAACAGAAAAATTACAATAAAACTGAATGAAAAATTCTATAAAACATTCAAAAACTGTCAAGTCAAACATAACATGACTTTGACATGTGACATTTTTGTTGAAGGAACCAAAAATTGTCTAGTCATATAAAAAAATGATCTGTTAAGTCACATACCCTTGTTTTTGACAGAACGATAGGACAAATGTGTGTTGTGTTGCAAAACTTAACATAATATTTACATAGTGTTTTTTTTTGTTGTAGATGATGCCAGATTCGGATCACGTGCCAGTTTCCAGTTCAAAGCCGATAGTCGGCGCAAGCGCAGCGGCTAAGTTGGCGCTAGTAGTAGGCATAATTCCGAAATGTTCGTTTTTCAACTCTCTGCTGTAAATTCGCGACTGGGCCCTAATATCGGGATCCTACAGCGCAGATTGAGTCAAGGAACAAAGTATTCGGACGTTTCCACATCAATTTTGGTTTGATTCGCCATCATTTTTCACAAATAACTGTTTCATTGTGATTGTTATGTAGACATCGACGTAAAGAAACGTCTGCTTTTGTTATAAACGATTGAAAAAATGTTTATTAGATCATTTGTTTTTATGTGGTTAAAATATATTGACAATTTAATATTTGCGTTTTATTTAATAATTCCTAAGGACATATATGAAGTAAAAATGCAAGCAGAAGGTAAAATCGTCACACAAAGTTGGCACGTTGTGATTTTAGAGAGTTCGAAAAGGCTGCGATGGTCACAAAATGTCTGCGCAACAGCATACATGTCAATTATTTGTTTTTAGTTAAAAATTTCTTATTTATAAACAATTTTTATTGTCGATCAAGAGTGTTAATATATAAAAACAAAAGTACCTAAAAGTTTTTTTATTAAAAAATAAATAACTACAACTAATTTGGGCTATTAAATATCTCCGTTTGGAAATCTTTCGGGATGCTTTGGTTTCGGACTCTTCACTTTGATTTTCTTCAGTAAAATCTTCTCCATGCCGTGGATTGGCGATTCGAAAATAATGCACAGGACAAATGCCATTGTAAATGTTAGCACTATGTGGCCCAACACTTTTGATGCCTAAAAAACAATGAATTCTCACTTAAGAAGATCTTTAACAGTTCAAAAAATCAAATTTGGTGTTATTACATAATTTGAGTATTTATATTCCAATCGAAAGAAATTGCAATTGAGGTAGGCCGTGGAATCACATAAATTTACAACTCAGTAGCGGTCTAGTCAATCTGTTAAATGAGGTGACAATTATAGCTTGGCATTATCAATGTGGAGATACCAAAAAAGTTATTTACAAAAATAGGAGGTAGATTAGATATTTTAAAAATAATTCTTCAGGATCTTCAATTATAGTGTATCGCAATAAACTTATGCTTTTTGAAATGACATATCCTGTATTTTATTTTGAATTTTAACCAGCTTTTAATCAGCTTCACTTCTTCTTTACAAGAATATAAAGATGTTTTTGTGGGGATTTAAAAAGAAATAACTAAATTTCAATGAAAATCGTAACGTGAGACGAAAGTCATCATTGGCGGAAGGCGAAATGGAATGAGATTTTATGTAAAATAGATTTTATTGCCCCCGTAACGTAGACAACCATAAATACACACCTCACATGAAAATTATCATTATTTGTTAGGGACGTTATCGAAATATCTATTTTTTGGTTTTTAGTCACTCAATATTGTATGAAGCTTTGTAAGTGACTGGTAGAAATTTTAGAAACTTTTCTGGATATAAATAAAACCTTTTTAAAAATATCTTTACGGTCTTTGGAGAAAGTGTAATTAAAAAATACTTACCAATTCAAATACGCTCATATACATCGGTTGTCGATTTACCCCTGAGCTGTATATCTCCACCAATCCGTTGGCTAAGTATGCACAATATGTGAGACGACTAGCTGGTATAAAGAATTTGTGGGACAGGAATTTATTGATATATGCTAAAAAAATAAAACAAATAAAATACCGAGATTGTATTTATATTACATGGTATATATCCGGATTTTTAATAATTGTTAACCTTCCAGCGGTCGCGCATATGTGGTAGCTACACGGGTAATAGATATAGTTTAATATCTATTATATACGCTGCGAACCTTCCAGCTTCTAGTGCACAAATAACCTGTCAAGGGTTAGTACGTTGCTGAGAATTTTGCATTTACATTACTCTTATTGTAATATTGATAACATATTACTATTTCATGTATTTTTTGTGTTGAAAACTTTCTACGTTCATATAAGAGGTCTGTATCTCGCATATACACGCAACCTTTTGTGGCAATTAGTTCCATTTTGTTTATTTAATTTTAGAACTGGCGGATAAAAAGAAGATTTTCAATCTCAATGTTCCCACTGATATAGAAGCTGTTACAAATTTGATTCAGAGTGACTACAAATTGGATTCAGATGGCGCAAAATCGGACTAAGTGGAAAAGCATGCGAGAGGCATATGTTCAGCAGTGGACGTTAGAGGCTAGTTGATGATGATAACAAATTTGATGTTTGTTGAGTCGGATGACGATATACGTATGGATGATAGCGATACAGACGAAGAGGAACATTCTGAGTCCGAATTGAGTGATGGAAATAATGCCAAACCAAAGACGAAGCTGACAGTTCCAATGAGGCTTAAATATAGTATCTAAAGAAAAATGGAAAAGTTTTCGACTCATGGATTTGGCAAAAAAATCCAAACAAAAAAAGTAAGCGGCCACCTCGCAATATATTACTCCGTCTCTCTGGGGTCATTGGACCAGCTAAGAATCTCACAGACATGGTTGATATTTGGAAGTGCCTCATAACTGATCCTATGATTGAGAGCATCGTCAACTTCACAAATAAGTACATAATTTCTGTAAGATCTTATTATTGTCGTCCAAGAGATGCCAGGGATACAGACAAACTAGAAACAACAGCCCTTTTGGGCTTGCTTTATTTGGCAGACATTTATCATGGTAATCGATTTAACCTTGAAGAATGACGGAGAATGGATTATTTGTTGTCCTAGCCTTTTATATATAATGATGCTGTTCATATCATATTTTTATTAGTAAAGATTGAATAAGTATTGTTCATCAGTGTGGCTTTTTTATTGATGTTATTTAAAATGTTTTTATGACTTACTTGCATTGCCTGTGATGCAAACAAACATAATCCATCCAATGGCAAGCGCCCAACATATTCTGTGTAAGGCAGAATACACGGCATTTTCTAGAATGTTCGGCGAATGATCTGGTTGGTAAAAAATTACAACCGATACCATCGATCCTACGCCGGCCACTATGGCCAGGATCCACCCGCAAACGATGACGTATCCTGGGATCTTTTTTCTAAAAAAAAAAAATTAAATAAACTAGATTGACATTATAAAATAAATGACAGAATATGGTTTTATACATTTGTAACTGATCGTTACAAATAACAGAGAACGCAATCATTCATTCTCATAACGCACATGTGCGTCACACAACGACATTTTTTGACGCACTCGTGCGTCATATAATGGCCAAAAATACATTACCAGCTTGCTGAAATGTCCGCCAGTAAACTGGGAGTTTTTTTTAATATATGAGACAAAATAAATGACTGGATTAAAAAGAATAAAAGGCAAAGATTCTTTACTAAAACGATAGAAAGAAATTAAGGAAGTGAATTAATATAATTACAGGTTTTACTAGTTAAGAAAAAAAATAGTTTCACATATTTGTAGACCATCTTTAATAACAGAGAATGCAGTTATCAATTCTTATGACGCACATGTGCGCCAAAGGTTTTGTTATAACACGGGGTTATAATACAATTTCTCGAGACCCCACTCCTAGAGTCGAACGCGAAATTTCCCATGCCATCAAACAATCCGATCTTTCCGATGATGTTAAGAAGTCCATAGTTCCGAAAAACTCAATCTGCCCCAGAATTTACGGTCTTCCCAAAATCCATAAAGACAACGTACCTCTTCGTCCCATTGTGACTACGATTAACTCTCCTACCTACAAACTCGCAAAGTACTTGTCGAATCAGTTTAAGACATATACTGGTCGTACCTCTTCTTATGTCCGAAATTCCACACATTTCATCACCTTAATCTCCTCCCTCACGGTCGATCCCCAAGACATTCTCGTCAGTTTCGATGTATCATCCCTATTTACCAATATCCCCATACATGACTCTCTAGTTGTTCTGCGAGATCACTTGACCAATGATAACAAGTCTTTGGTTTTGGCAGATCTTGCGGAAAAATGCCTCCTTTCAACATATTTTTCTTTTAGAGGCAATTTCTACAAACAAATATCTGGAATGGGTTCTCCCCTTTCCCCTGTAATTGCTGACATTTTCATGGAAGCCTTTGAGTCTTTAGCCCTAGAATCTTACCCCTTAAAACCAAAAGTCTGGTTCCGCTACGTTGATGATACATTTATCATCTGGCCCCATGGTCAACATACCCTTTCTCCCTTCCTAGATCATCTTAACTCACAACATCCGAGTATAAAATTCACAATGGAAGTAGAAAATAATCGGTCCCTTCCCTTTCTCGATGTGTCACCTCCAAGCCCAATGGCCGATTGGGTCACTCTGTTTATAGAAAAAAGACTCACACGAATCGTTACCTACATGCTTCATCACACCACCATCCTGCCCAAAAGAATTCTGTGATCAACTCTCTCATCCATCGGGCCATTTCGATTTCTGAACCCGACAACCTTAGAGAAGAACTTGGCCATCTGCAAAAAACCCTTGTCGCCAACGGTTACTCCAAGTCCACAATTCAAAATATTACACACCGACATCTACATCCCCCTTTACACCCTAGGACGACAAATTCAGAATCTTCGGGTAATACTCCTGTGGCTTTTCTTCCGTATATTCGAAATGTCACTGATAGGATTGGCAAAATTCTTCGCAAAGAAGGTATCAGGACTACTTTTCGACCACCCAAGAAAATCTACCCTCTCCTAAGGACCCATTACCGCCCCTATCTTCCTGTGGTGTCTATTCTATTCCTTAATTACTATTTATAACTGGGAATAAGCTATAATTAAAGATAAAAATACGTTTATTAAACTTATATTTACTAAACGTATTTTTATCTTTAATTGTGGCTTATTCCCAGTTATAAATAGTAATTAATTTACAATGCCACAAGAAAATAGCTTCAGAATAATATTCTATTCCTTGTTCATGTGGACATGTGTATATTGGCGAAACTGGTCGTTCCGTCAAAACTCGGATTCAAGAGCATCAAAGATGCATTCGATCAGGTCTTTTCTCCCATTCTGCAGTTGCAGAACACTGCCAAGAAACCGGTCATTCCATATTTTTCGAAAAAACCCATATTATTTCTAAGAGCCCCTTCTTTTATTCCAGGAAAATCCGCGAATCTCTAGAGATCCGAAAAAATCCACATAATATCAATCGAGAGGAAGGATACTACTTGTCTCCCATCTGGAATCACAGTCTAGAGCCGCCGTCCGGTCCCGCTACCACGATGCAGCCACATGATTGGCCAGCGCGCGCTTCTTGACGTTCGCGCCACGGAGTGTGCCGATACGTCCCGACACGACAGGTCACCGCGACTATAAATAGAGCGGTAGCGGAGTAATCGTCGGATTCACTCCCCGCCTCTCGACGCGTTAGTGTTCTGAGATGTTGGACGTGAATCCCTGTCCTGACATTTGGTTTTCACCTCTGGCTGCGTTGAGTAGTTGAGTTACTGTGACCAAATGCTCATCTTGGTAGTTAGTATTCGCCTCTGGTTGCGTTGAGTAACTGAGTTACCGTTGCTAACTACCCATCTTCCTGTCTTTTGTTTTCTTTTTCTTTGTTCTCCTGAAGAAGCTACATACAATTGTAGCGAAACGTCGAGATGAACCCACTTTTGGGTCACTCACAAATGACACGGTCCAAACCCGGAAGACGAATAAACTAACACATTATCAGTTTGCTGAAATGTCCACCAGTATCGTGGGATGTTTTTTCTACAAATTTAATTAATTAGACAAAATAACTGTATTATAATTGAGATAGAATCACTAAAAGACAGAGAATTTTACTAGAAATACAGAAAGAATGTAGTGTAGTTGATTTTCATCCTCGCACTGACGCACTGGTGCGTCACTTAGACTTGCTAAAATGTCCATAAAAAACAAGAAGAGGTAATTGATTATATAAACGGCTATGACTCATACATGCACAAAGTACAAATTTACGCTTTGACGGTATAAATTTTAATAATATACTTACGAATCTCGTTGGATTTTATACACCAAATACGCATAAAATAATCCTATACAATAGGAACTGCACCTCATATGTGTTTTTATGTAGTAATTAACAAAGTAGAAATTTCGTGCTAGGTCTTCTATTTCTCTAAAAAAAAAATAAAGAAACCTTAGCTTAAGTGTATAAATTTAAAAATACTCAGTTTTAAGGGCTTCATATAATTGACAGATACATCCAAATTAAACAGAAAGGTGCATATTTTGAACGTAATCATAGTAGAGTGCCACAGTGTTCTTATAGACATACAAAACATTCGAGAAACTTCTATACTATAACCATTTTCAATTGAAGGTGACTCATCTACAAATTGAACTGAGAGGTAACGGCAACAGTGTTAAATGTCAGAAGTAAATTCTTACTGGGGCATTTTTATTGTGTTTGCTTCACCAATGTGGATAAGTGAAAAGTAAGATGGTTCCATAAAATTTGCCCCCGTAATAATATACCTTCTGTACACCGGTGCGATTCACGAGCGAATTACTGAAGTTGTCTATCTTTGCATCAAGTAAAATCTACTTCATACTTACGGTGGGTATGCCATCACAGTGGGATCCAGGCTATCTACGTACGTAATAGTGAAGGGAACAAGTACGGAGACCACTGTACACAAAACCAGTACTGCTAAGCCAAATTTTGGCTTTTTCCACAATATATAGATCACAAAGGGAGCTACGATGAAAAGATGGTAGTCCACTGCCAAGTACCATGATTGGAACATGCACTAAAATGTGTATTTAATTGAGAATTTTTTTTTAAATAAATGCAAAACAAAATGTTCATGGACGTCACATTTGACTTGATATCATCTTTAGAATTTTACAGCATAAATCAAAATTGAAAAAATTACAGTACTGTTTCTTTATGAATAAAAAAATCTATTTTGAAACTATTTTTAAATATTGTGATCAATAAATTTTTGTTACTTTTATCTTGGAAATAGATGGATATCTTGAAAACTTTTTTTTCTTGGAAATAAATGGTTCCCGGGAAAACAATCTTAGTTAACTTACCAAATTATCAGTTCCTATGTAGTTATTTACGTACAACAAATTGAGCCACCAGGATTGTTGGCATCTGTCCCTTTCTATGCCTATTTTTGAGTCCCAAAAAGGTCCAGACCCAGTTCGGTACAGAAACGTCGTGTAGAAACCTACCACTACCGCATACGCAGGTGTTAACCTGGAAGAAAATTTAAACATAGTAAATATCTTCAACGAAGAATCTGAACCGTCCTGTAATGTGTACAATTTGTTCCTCTCTAGACGAATAGGTAAATGGATTGACTAAAGATTTAATCTATTATACTGATTGGTCAGATGTAATCTGATGATGAGTAGTATTTGTAGATTGAAAAATTTAGCAAAAAGCAGATTTGGATTATATAATATAAAATAATATTTGGGTCAAGATTATTAATGCCACGCTTCTGCTGCGTAATCAATAAAGATATTTGAATGATACACATGTCAGTCGATTACAAATTACAATAAACGTAAACTTTATCAACCAAAGATGTGTTGTTATTCTCCTATTGAAAAAAATCTACACCTGCTCCCAAATAATGCATTTTCCTCAAGCATTATTATACAGAAACACATGAAGAAGTACTAATATTTATTTTTTAGGGATTTTATTTTTACAGGGCTTTATTTTTTTCATCCCCTTCGCCTGCTTCTCCTTCTTCTCTTTCCCTTTCCTCCCCTTTTACGTTTACCTGCTTTGCTCATCTTGTTTGTTTGTTTATTTAACGGGATGAACCCTTTTTCCTTACAAAAATTACAATATACACATATAATTAACATATAAACTGTAGTCATATAATACAATTTTAAAAAGTATTAATAACATTAATGTCTCAATTTCTTTAAACTGTTCTTGAACGAGGACACGGATAAATTAAACAATTCAACACTATCTTGCAAATTATTGGCAGTTCTCAACATCCTTGTGATTGACTCACTTTTACCATAATTAGTGTGATGAAACTTTAGTCTAAACAGGTCAGGAGAGCGTGTTCTTCTAGAATTTACATTAAAAACAATTAATTCCAGCAGTTCCGGACAATCAACATAACCATTAAGAATTTTATGCAAAAAACGCAATTCACACTCAGATTCTCTATTTTCTAAAGTTTTCATATTAAGTTGACAAAGAATATAGTTATAATCACAGTTAGTTCTATTAAAACCCATTTTATACCTGCAAATTCTTAGGAATTTATTTTGAACTCGTTCCAACTGATCAATATACATATTATAATATGGATACCAAATAATATTACAATATTCCAAAATGGACCGAACTAGAGAACAATACAAAATTTTGAAAGTAAATATTGAAAATTCTCGGGAGTTCCTTTGAACAAAGCGAGCATTCTATAAGTCCGCGACGTAATATTATTAATATGTCTATCAAACATTAGTCTTTGGTCAACTGTAATTCCAAGGTCTCTAATTTGATTTACTTCTGTAATCGATACTCCCTTAAGTATGTATGTTCTATATAACTGATGTTTAGTATTTCTGGAAAACGTAATTTTATAGCACTTTTTTATATTTAAATATAAGGCATTAATGTCACACCAACGTGATAAATTATTTAAGTCAGACTGAAGAGCATCCATATCAGAGGTATTTTTAATTGCTTTAAAGATCTTTATGTCATCAGCAAACAATAGAAATTCACTATTATTAATTACTGATGATATATCATTCACATACAGATTAAATAGAAGTGGGCCTGAGTGAGAACGTTGAGGTACACCCGAAGTAACATTAATCGCTTCAGAAACAAAATCACCATATTTTACTATTTGTGAACGATCTGTTAAATAACTCGTGATCCAACCCAATAAGTTATCTCCAATTTCGTATCCTCGAAATTGGGCAATTAATATTTCATGATTTACCCTGTCAAATGCTTTGGCAAAATCAGCATATATGGAGTCAACTTGGTTTCCCGATTCCATAGAATCAACAATGAAGTTTGAATACAAAATAAGATTTGTACAAGTAGATTTCTTTTGATAGAAACCATGTTGTTGACCGAGAATTAAATTTTTACAATCGTAGGATAACATATGGTTAACAAAAAAATCAAGCAACTTTGGTAGTTCAGACTGCAAACAAACAGCCCTGTAATTTTCAACATTATTATTTTGACCAGATTTAAAAATGGGTTTTAAAAAACTCACTTTCCAAAAATCAGGAAATGTAGAAGAAGTTAAGGACTTATTGAATAATAACTGAATAGGTTTAGCAAGAGTGAATACACATTTTTTAATAAAATACATTGGTATACCATCTGGACCCGCTGTCAGTTTCCACGGATTATTCTGTATCTTATCAATAATATCCTTAACATTAATTAAATAATTATTAGCATTAACATAATTTTCGTACTTAAAATTAGGAATCTGATTTATTTTTTCTTTATTATAGACAGTCGAAAAGAACCCAGCAAATAAATTCACAATATCTGAACCATTTTCACTACTTTCATTACCATAACTCATACTCGATGGTAGAATATGAGATTTGCGTTTATTATTAATATATTTTCCAGAAAGAACTAGAATTATGAAAAATGCTAGCCTCAATTTCATTCACATGACGCCTTTGTAAATACTTGCTAAGCTCTTTACATTGTTCCCTGAGATCAGAAAAAAGACAATAGTTCTCATCACCACCAGTCATTTTAAATTTTTTATGTGCTTTTTTCTTCTCATAAAGTAAGTGTTTTAACTCTGATGTAAACCATTTGGGATATGTAGATGTTTTAAATTTTTTTAATGGTATAAACAATTCGATTAAATAAAATAAAATATCATAAAAATCTTTAACTACGTCATTAATGCTTTTGTTAAGAAATAATAAATTCCAGTCAACTTCTGCTAAATAATAATTTAAAGCAACATAATCACCATTTTTAAAGTCAAAATAGTATTCTTCATAATTAAGGACAGATTCTTTTATATCAACAATTACGTCAAAATTGACTGGTGTATGATGAAATCCCTCCTCAAATAACGGATCCAGAGTTTTGTTGTGGTCCAATGTTTAGCGCCTTCAACTGCAATTTTTGTAATATGCCATCCACAGTGTCTCCTCCTAAATTCCCGTAAGAAATTGAAAAATGGGTTAACTATCATAGTCCCTAACTACAAATGTTATTTTGGACTAAGCAAGCAGCTAAAAAACAGAAACTTAAGCCAGAAAACCAAACTAATAATATATCGAACACTCATCCTACCAGTGCTGACATATGGGTCAGAAACATGGACCATCTCCAAAACAGACGCAAATCTTCTGCTCGTCTTCGAAAGAAAGATACTAAGAAGAATAATGGGCGCATTCTGTGAGAATGGTATTTGGAGAAGGCGATATAATTTCGAATTGTACGAGAAATATATAAAAAAAAAAAAAAAAAAAAAAAAATAGTAAATGGTAGAGATGTAATATCCTTCATAAAAATAGGCAGGCTTAGATGGGCTGGACATGTGTCAAGAGCAAATGAGAATTACCCACCCAGACGAACTCTATTATCGGTCCCAGTGGGAAATAGGAGTAGAGGCAGACCACGACTGAGATGGAGGGACGGTGTGGACGAGGACGCAAGGAAAATCGGCGCGGCAAATTGGCAACGGTTGGCGATGAACAGAAACGACTGGCGAAATAGACTGGGGAAGGTCAAGGCTCAACTAGAGCTGTAGCACCACTGATGATGATGATCATAGGTCCGGATTGTGACATTTTTGGCCACACTTTCTTCACTTTTATCTCTTTGCTTTGAGGATCTCTTGCGTTGTGATTGTCTTTTTTTTACTTCTTATATGTGACTTTGGACACGGACAGCCACTTACACTTTTACTTCTTCTTTTACTGCTACTTCTTTTACTTTTACTAATTCTTCTACTACTTCTTCTGCTACTTTTCCTTCCTGATCTTTAAGATCTTCCTCTTCCTCCTCTGCTGTTCCCTCTTTTCCTAGGTTTAGATCTACCTCGTTGTTTCTTTGCTTCTTGTTTTCTTTTTGACGGGCAGTATTCTGGTGGATATTATATAGATAGAGAATAGTCTCTCTCCTGTTGCCAACCAGAATGTAGCTTCGACTATTTTTTACTGCTTCTGAAGATGCTCTATTAATATTTATATAGTACAGGTTGTTTACAACTGTCGTTGTTTTCCTGTCTCTAGTTTCCATCGTTTCCTATCTCGGGTGTCGGCTTCATTTAGCTGTCTTCCTTCCATGGCTTCATTCACGTCATCTCGCCAGCTTCTTCTTGGACGCCCTCTTTTCCTTTGGGGACGCCCCATTTTAATATTTTCTTTGGCCACCTCTCGTCTGCCATTCTGTTTACATGACCGAACCAAGTTAGTTGTTTTTTCTGGACTTCATCTATAATGTCTTTTTCTTGCTCCATTCTACGTTTTATTTCTTCATTGCGGATTCTGTCCATCCTTGTCAATCTACAGCTTCTTCTCATAAAATCCATCTCGGTAGCTTGTAATTTTTTCCTGTTTCTTTTACTAGTGTCCCATATCTCTGCTCCGTATGTTACCACCGGCTCAACCATCGTCTTATATATTCGTTTTTTCGTCGTTCTTGTGATTTTTTAATCCCAGAGAATGGAGTTTAGACATTTGGTAAGGTTTCTGCCTTTGTTTATTCTTGTATTTATTTCTTCATGGCTATTTCCGTCTTTTGTAAACACTACTCCTAGGTATTTTACTCTATTTGTTCCTTTGATATTGTCACTCTCCAATGTCAGGTCTTCGACTGTATTTTTCCCCACAGAGAGATATTCGCATTTTTGTAAGTTCATTGTCATATATTTAATTAATAAAATTGTGCTCGATATCTGCCTTTCATTTTATCAAAGTTCATTTATTCGAGCATTCAACCTTATATAAAAAAATATAAGCAACTTGACGAACGCCGACCAAAACAATCTCACAGATCAGTCCAAAAAGAGACACATTCTCCATATTGGTCGCCAGGCTCATCAGAGATGGCAGATGAAGCAAAATATTGTTAATATATTAGCTAGAGGTGGAATTTAAAAGGAATAACGCAATATACAAGCAGTTTAACTTAGAAAAGAAATCATAACACGATTTAAGTGAATATATATGTGGTGCTGCAAGACACTGAGAACATACAACTCTAACTTACTGCAGTATTACAACATGTATTATCTTTAAATGAAAACATATATACTAACCTTATATATCTAGCTATGTACAACGCGAAAAAATTGACTCTTCCCTTTCTTTTGTCCATTTCTATCAACAGTAACCGACACATTAAGAATCCACTTATTAATAAAAATGTATCTACAATGATGGGGCCGTTCAGAAACATGGAATTCTCAGGTCGTATTCCTTCCTAAAAACAGAAGAAAGCTAATTGTTAGTTTATACAATAACAACGTTTTTCGGCAACATATCTTGATTAGGTAATAATATTATTAGTAACTACTATTAGGATGTGTCGGAACTGTTTTTGTCGGAATGTCGGAACATTCCCACCTCTATTTTTATAGTGTTATATCGATTGATGATGAACTCGTTTTTGTATTTGCTCATCCATGGCTTTAAACAGTGTATACTGTTTGTCGTTTATCACAACCCAATCGCCATTTCTTGCAGAAGGCAATTGTTGTTGGGTTCAAAGGAGTAGTGATGCGCAATATAAGGTGTTGCTTCCTGATAACACCTCTAGCCACTCCTACTCAATTCCTATCCTCACCTCCAAGAAGTGCGACTTAATCACACGGGTGGACCCTGGCAAACCTGAGCAGCCCTACCGGATATTGAATAACCAACCCAGTGGTAAGTAGGGTCAGGGCCGACGAAGAAGGGAGAAATGGTTCTCCGAAAAGGGGGTTAGGCATTGGGCTAACAACCCTTTCCTAGAAAACACATGTTACGAATGTTCAAGGAAAGAAAACCAGACTGATCAAACGACATGTTTTTAATTATAGCATCTTAAATGTGCATATGTCAAAGAAAAATTCTATGAAGAACTAGAAGCTGCATACCATTCATGCCCATAGAATGACTTCTTCTTCTTCAGGTGCCATCTCCGCTACGGAGGTTGGCAATCATCATAGCTATCTTAATTTTTGAGGCAGTAGCTCTAAATAGTTGTTTTGAGCTGCATCCAAACCATTCTCTCAGGTTATTCAGCCATGAAATTCGTCTTCTTCCGATGCTTCTTCTGCCATCTATTTTTCCTTGCATTATGAGTCGCAGGATGCCATACTTATCGCCCCGCATCACATGTCCGAGATACTGTAGCTTTCTTTCTTTAATTGTAAGTTCAATTTCCTTCTCTTTGCCTATTCTTCTCAGTATTTCATTGTTTGTAACTCTATCTACCCAGGAAACCCTCATAATTCTTCTATAGGTCCACATCTCAAAGGCGTTAAGTCGTCTCATGGTATCTAGATTTAACGTCCATGATTCCACTCCATAATATAGTACACTGTATACGTAACATTTTGTTAGGCGTACTTTAAGAGCTAATGTTAGATCTTTGCCACATAGGACCTTTTTCATTTTTATAAAATTAGAACGTGCTTTTTCGATTCTGACTTTGATTTCTGCCGTGTAGTCATTATTTTCTGTTATAAGTGTTCCTAGGTAAGTGTACTTTTTTACTCTTTCGATCTGCTGGCCCTCTACTATCAAGATTTCGTTAGTATTATAGTTGTTTTTACAAATTTTCATAAACTTCGTCTTTTTGACATTAAGAGAGATTCCGTACTCCCTACTACACATGACTATTTTGTTCATGAGTCTTTCCAGGTCTTGTAAACTATCGGCTATTATTACTGTATCATCTGCATATCTGATGTTGTTAATTAAGACTCCATTTACTCTTATGCCGACTGTTTCATCTTCCAGAGTTTCTCGAATTACCTCTTCAGAATAGGCGTTAAATAATAGAGGTGATAGAATGCAGCCTTGCCTGACTCCTCTCTTTATTTCCATTTCTTCAGATGTTTCTTTTTCGATTCTTACTATTGCTCGCTGATTGTAATAGAGGTGTGTTATTAGCCTTAAATCTCTTTCATCTAGGTTTTTATTTTTTAGAATTTCCAGGAGTCGATCATGTTTTACTTTATCAAACGCTTTATTGTAGTCTATAAAACAGACGTAAAGAGGACGGTTAACATCCAAACATCTCTGTGTCAGCACATTGAAGGAGAATAATGCCTCTCTAGTACCCATACCATTGCGGAACCCATATTGAGTGTCACTAATATCCAGCTCCAGTTTAGAGTGTATTCTGGCGTGGATAATTTTCAAGAGAATTTTCAAGGTATGTGACATTAAGCTTATGGTTCGATAGTCACTACACTCTTTGGCATTCATCTTCTTTGGCAAACACACAAATGCTGATGTCAACATTTCTCTAGGAATGATTCCCGTAGTATAGATAGCGTTGAATAGTTCTACTATTATGTCCAGGTTTTTCTCGTTGACCAACTTTAGTAGCTCGCTTGGTAATTCATCTGGACCAGCAGATTTATTGGTTTTCATTGAGTTTAATGCCTGACTAACCTCTGATTTGGTTATCTCTGGACCTACATCTCCCGTTTGGCTATCTACAGATGTACTAGCTTCTCTCTGGTCATGAAATAATTCTTCGATGTACTCTTTCCATCGTCGTAGTTTTTGTTCTGTTTCCAATATAATATTTCCATTTTTGTCGAGCAATATATTTAAAGTTCTTCTATTTCCTACTCCGGCTAGTTCTTTGACTTTTTTATGTAGGTTGAAGTTGTCATATCTGTTTTGAAGTTCTTCTATTTCTTTACATTTTTCAGAGAAGTAGGTCTCTTTAGCCTCCCTAATTTTTCTTCTTATTTGGTTTTGAAGCTGTTTATAGCGCGTCTTATTGATGGTTTTGTTTTTTCTCCTTTCATTCATCAACTCTAGAATTTCCTCTGTCATCCATTCTTCTTTCTTATATTTAGTTGTTGTAAGTAGTTTCTTACTTGGCTCCAATGAAATATAGAATGACATCAAAATTATTTATGGTGATCTCAACGCAAAAATAGCAGAAGAGCAACAATACCTACCAACTATAGGTAAGCTACCAACAGCTTTTATGAGGTATCCAATGACAATGGCATCAGACTAATAAATCTAGCAACTTCCCTTAACATGGTCATTGCCAGCACATGCTTTCAACGAAAAATATTCATATGGGAACGTGGAGATGTCCAGATAGGGCTACAGTAAACATGATCGATCATGTTATTATTGACTCTAGACTCTAGACATCACTCAGACTTAATAAACGTATGCAGCAGAAAAGTGGAAAGTGGAAGTGCAGTGGAAAGTAGAATAAGATCTTAAACATTAAAAAAGAAAAGGGATCCAAAATTTGGGAATGGTATAGGTACAACAATGAAACAAGTGGAACAAGATCTGAAAACACTTAGGATTACCAACTGGAAAAACAAAGCAAGGCAAAGAACAGAATGGCGAAAACCAACGTGGTCGGCCGTACGAAATACATTGCCTATCTTATCTGTACTGCATTCCAAATATGGCTTCTAATATAGCTAATAATTTTAGTAATTATAGAAAATTTGACCATATGTCACTGGCACTTTCTAAGGAAAACTGGTAATTTCCGTAAGGAAGGACAAAGATTTCTGGTATGGTACGTCAAGAAAAGATCTACCTTACTCTCGCGAGTTCGATTTTGATCTAAGTTATAAAATCTTGGTATAATTATTTCTATTTAGAGATATATAGTAATAGTAATAGTAATATCCAATTCCTCGCTAAGATAAATATATAGTTATTCTTAGTAATAGTTGAATTTTTTATCAGAGTCAGTGAGTTTTCAAAGAGCAGTCAGACATTAAGATCTGTAAGTTATCCAATTATATTTCTTTTGAAAAGCTTAAGAGTTGCTGGATCTTTGACAAATAAAGATCATATCTTGGTCACCTGTTTAATTACTAGAATTCCAGAGTAATTAAAGACGACTACTAGAACTTCAGTTTAATACCTTTCTCAGCTATTTTTGCTTAAACACAATTCAAGTTTTATTTGATAAACGACAGTGCCAGTTTGTTTTTTGTTGGTTACAAAGAGTTTTTTTTATTTTTTTTTGCTATTTTAGAGTAATTGTTTAATTTTCGCCTATTGTTCAAGCATATATCTGCCGTTCGTAGTGTATCCATTGGTGACCTTTCTAGCAACATCAAAAAAGATTTACACATGTATATAACTGTTGTATTTTATTATTGTAACACAATACTCACCTCTAGAAAGAAGTTGGTATTGGCGATCGGTCCTCCGAAGAAAAATATCAAAGAATGCCCTCCGATGATGATCACCATAGACAGGAACTTAATACCACAGATCGATTCGAGGTTCAAGTCGCTGGGTTTTGTGTGGAAAAACCTCTGTGTGGTGTTTATTAGAGAAAAACAGACGAAGGCCTCCTTAATTTTGTTCGATCGTTGTTGTCGAAGGGCATCGACGTTGTAGACCGTGGTTTTCCTGATTTGCTTAAGGAACCAGCAATGTAGGATAGTGGCAAGAACGGTGAGCATGAGGAAGAGTCCGACAATCACGCTGAAAGAATAGAATTTTATGATTTTTCCATATTATTTTACATCCTCATTATTTGCTCAGGATTACACTACGAGAAGTAACATACATTTCAACACCGGTACACAAAAAAAAATTAAGTAAGATTAAGATAATGTAAAAATAATAAGGTCAATCAGGGTAAATGTGGACAGAAGCAAATGAGGGCATCGAAAATAAAATCGTTAATAAAAGCTTTCTCATCACAGTTGGCTTTAATTGATTAAGTAGAACATTTTTTTAATACTTGATTTAACTGCAAACCTTTGTGAGATATTTATTTTGTGTGTCCACAATTACCCCAAAATAATATGTACAAGAGGTAAATGAGGACGCGTCCCCAATTACCCCTATTTACTATTATAAAGATACTTGGTTTCTAGTTGATACTCATTTTTTCGTTACAGGTTAAAATAAATTGCAATATGGTAAAAAAAGATATTAAATAAAGACCAGAGAAAACCTACATGGCAGAAAAAGTAAAAGCTGCCGTATACGACGTCAAAGACCACAACCGTTCTTATCGGTCTGCTGCAGAATATTATGGAGTTCCTAAAAATGCCCTTCCAAAAAAAGTCGAGGGTCAACTAGAACAGCTAATTTAAGCGAGAGCCGACTTTGGTTATCCCATGGATAAAGAAGAATTATTATCTTTCGTTCAAAGTTATTGTCAAGATACAAACATTTCCACTCCTTTCAAGCAAAATAAACCCAGTTAAGATTGGTATAAGAACAAAAAGAGAAATCATACGATTTCTACCTGGCGAAATCGAATTCAAATATAAGCCGCCGTGCTCCCTAAAACTTGCGAAGCAAACAGCTTGATGAATGAATCGGCAAGGGAGTCTAAAAATTGCACTTCAAATGCCGTTCATCATGGCCTATATTCGTAGTGAATTCGATTTCTGGTACTCCAAATGAAGTATTTATATTTGAACTTGGAAAACATGGTACGTTGGTCTGATATCAGAAATTGTTTCCGATAAAGAAGTGAAAATGACATTTTTAGATCGACTAGGAAGTCCTTTTAGATGGCCAATGCATCTGAAGATTGATAATGTAGCGGTAGAATCAATTATAATGGAGGATTTCCAGAAGCCAAAAATCCCGTAACATTATATACCCTTCTATTAAGGACATTGAACAAGCTTGGAAAGAGTCGAAGATTTCTCACAAACAGTATCGTTTTTGTTTAATTTGTTCATTTTAAATTTAGTTAATGATTTAGTTCACAATGTACCGTTTAATTTTTGAATAAACTGGTAAGAGAAATTATCGATTTTATTATTTTTTTATATGCATTACATGATAATATTTTGTCTTCATTTGCCCATTTTATTTTATAGGTGAGTTAAATTGGGAACAAATTGTCGTTTTCATTTACCCTGTAGATTGGGGCAAATGAGGATATTTGACTTTAGATTTAAAAAAAATTATAGAGTACTTGCTTTACACAAATATATGTTGAAATTCATAATTTCTTGAAGGATTGTCTCTCCTCGATCACATAAAAATATACGAAAAATTGAATCACACCAGTTGTCCCCAAAACATCTTAATATATTTGAAATTGAGGTATATGTCCCCCATTACCCCTACTGACCTTAAGTATTATTCAAAAAAAAATAACACGTATAGATTTTATTTTCAAATAAAAAATTTTTTTGTAAAATATATTTTTAAAAGATATTAGAGTTATAAATAATAAGTTACCTATCATTTTATAAAATTTTCTACTAATAATAATAAAAGAAAAGGAAAAGCAAAATAAATATCGACGGTTTATAAAGATACCGACGTATCTGCAAAAAATCGATTTTTGAGTTTTTGGTATCAAAATTTTCCTAATTTTTTGCTCTATTTTTATATGATAGCGACACTTCTGTTACTTTGAAAATGTACTAATAGGAGGCGTTGAAAATTTAGGCGTGTTAAATTTTGGCGCGAATCTGAGCCATTTTGTGCAGAAGATAGTGTCACGTCATACCTTCCGTCAGTCGTGCATAAATCTTCAGTGAGGAAGGTAATAGATTTTGGTGAGTAAAATGTTATATTGGTCGAAGCGTCACTACATTTTTAAAAATTCCTCTGCTGTTTAACGCTTTAATTTAAATAGAATGACTCTCATTGCAGATGCGTCACTAAATATTTAAATTCGCTATAGTTTTTAACGTTCTTATTAAAATATTTTACACTTCTTGTAAATGCGTCACTATATTTTTAAAACTCACTGTATTTTTTAGCGTTCCTATTGAAAATATAATGATCTTTTTTACAGTTGGGTCACAATATTTTTAAAGAGTACTCTTTTAATTACAATGATTTTTGAATGTAATTGAATTTCATGCAGATAAGTCAGTAACGAGTTAAAACAGAGCGAGTTAGTGTTATTTTGATTATCTAAAATAGTGGCGTATACTGCTGAGAGGTAGTTTCTTTATTAAATTTAAATAAATTTCAGGCTTTGTTTTTAAAATAAATATTTTAAAATTTAATGTAGTAGACATTGAAATATACTAATACCATTATAAACTGTAAAACCAATTTTTATTTTTGGTGTTGTAGGTATCAAAATGAATAGTCGAAGTAAACTTATATTCAAATTGGCGAAACAAAAAATTTTACCAGACTCCACAAGAAATGGGAAAAATAATAATGACTCTTCTATAGATTCAGAAGTATGGGAGGTTTCAATCAATAATTCAGCAGAATCCACTTCAGAATTTCAAAAACGTAAGTAATAAATACTATCAATTATTCCAGAACCAATAATCATTTAATATTTTTTAGGTACATCAGAGTGGGTTGCTGCTCTTCCAAATCCTGTACCGTTAGTCCCCGTAGCTGATCCAGAACCAGAAATGGAAACAGAAAATTTGACGTACCTAGAATTGAAGCCAGCATCTGAGGTCAATGCCGAAAACGATGGAAACCAAGAGAATAAAAAGACTGTTAATGATATTTTAGATATTTCCGTAAGTAGTAAGGTTTATTCCGTACTTTCTACTAGAAATTATGAAACTAAAGATGGTGGTGAAATTAGGCCTATTGATTTGAAGATTTCAGCTGAACAATTTCATTTACCCTCCAAGGCCTCCCCAGAAAATAAGATTAAGAAGAAAAGAAAGGGACAAGGCTCAGCTCAGGCCATCGCGAAAAAAAGGAGGAACCTTGGCTTGGATTATATAACCCCCAGAAAAAAAAATCATGTAAGAAAGAGGGTACTAAAACCGGCATGTGGGGAAAAATGTGTATTAAAATGTTCGGAAAAATTTGACAATTCACAGAGGCAGCTGTTATTTGACGAGTACTGGGCTATGGGAAATTTACAAGCCCAGAGGGCATTTATACACAACAATACCACAAGTTTAAATCCGAAGTACCGGAGGGTAGTGCAGAACCCAAAAATAAATAGGTCACTTAACCACATGTTTTTTTTAAACACTTCTGAAGGAGAAAAAATCAGAGTTTGCAAGATTTTTTTTTTAAATACTCTGGACGTAACCGACAGGTGCTTGAGAACAACCTTTTCCAAGGTTGACAAAAATACAGGAGTTTTAGCAGGAGAGAAAAGAGGATGCAAAATTCCTGACAGAAAAAACTTAATACCTAAAAAAGATATTGAGAATGTGCGCAAGCATATAAATAGCATTCCAAGAGTGGAAAGCCACTATTGTCGAAAGGAAACCTCTAGAGAGTATATAGAGGGGGGCAAGACAGTTGCAGATTTGCACAGAGACTATGCAAAATATAACCAATCCTCAGGGGAAAAAGTTTTGTCTTATCACCAATATTATAAAATATTTCAGACCTATAACATCAGCTTTTACAAACCGAAAAAAGATCAATGTGACCATTGTGTCATCTATAAAAATACACCACAAGACAAGAAAAAAGATATTGAAATAGAATACGAAAATCATATTTTAGAAAAAGATCTTGCCAGATTAGGCAAAGACACGGACAAAAAGGAAACACCAGAATCAACAGTTGTCTCTGTTTACGACCTGCAGGCAGTCTTGCCTTTCTCACAGGGTGAAATATCATCTTTTTATTACATCTCAAAAGTAGCGATGTATGATTTGACTGTTTGTAACATAAAAAATATGGAGACTTATTGTTACACATGGACAGAAACAGATGGGAAGAGAGGAGCATGTGAAATTGCTTCATGCCTTTGGAAATATTTAGAAAGTTTGAAAGACTATTCGCTAAAAATTAAAAAACCTTTGGATATAATTTTTTATTCTGACAATTGTGCGGGGCAACAAAAGAACCAATATGTACGTCGAATGTACTATCATGCTCTTAAGAAATTCGACTATATATCCAGTATTACTCATAAATTTTTAGTAACGGGGCATACTCAGAATGAAGGTGATGCCGTCCATGCATGTATCGAAAGGACAATTAAAAAGGCTCTAGAAGCTGGCCCTATTTATTTGCCACAACAATACATACAGCTCATAAGAGCAGCTAGAAAAACCAGTCCCTATAAAGTGGTTGAAATGTCATTCAAAGACTTCAAAAATTTTAAAATGTTACCAGCAGTGAAGCTTAATGATTTTAAAAGTAGCCAAACATCTATGCTAAAAGTGAATAAAAATGAACCGCAGACAATTTACTTCAAAACTAACCATGGTTCTGAATGGGAAAGGGAAAATTGGCGACCTTTAACTTCTACTGCTATCAATGAGGAGGTACCGGCTCTTTACACTAAAAAAATTAAAGTTAAGGGAAGTAAAGTAAAGGCCCTAATTAATTTAATAGATAGGGGTGTAATTCCTGAAGTGTATAGAGTTTTTTATGAAAACTTATGATTTGTTAATTTTTGTTAAGTAAGCTTAAGCAGTTTAAATTTTGTTCCTGAAAATGTTTTTGTTTAAGTCTTAGTTTTGCTTAGTGTTAACAAACTTAGGTTAGTTACTAGTGTTACCAATATACTAAATAAATTTCTTATAGAACTTATTTTTTCGTTTTTTCCCTCTATTTATGGGGTTATGTAATACTCTGCAGGTCTACTCACTACTCTTAAAAGACTTAATATATTATCTAAAAAGCCTTCCGTGGTCACCTTACGAGAAAGCTTCTGCAATTTAAAAAAAAAATTAATTTTGAGTTCGTGTAAGAAGCCTAAGAAACAATTTCGGATATTATTTTTAATTGCCATTAAAATAACATAGGGAAACTGTAAGTTAAGTCGGCAATGGGCAAAACTTTTGTTATCATAACGGTACATGTTTAATGAGATAACGACGCAACTGCAAATTTTTTACTGAATTTGAAGATTTTTCATAATTTTTTTTCGGTATCTTTATAAACCGTCGATATGTATTTAAAGTTGTTTTCATTTGGTAAAAAACAGGTTTAAGTCTAATATTAGTTCACACATGTCGATCTTTTTCATTTTAAACGCAAAAATTTGCCGATTAGTTAGTCTTCCTATTTTTTAAATCTGCTTGATAGCATTGAGCGTATTATATCGTATAAATCATGTAAATTAAATAATAACTATTATTAACATTAACATATAACAGTTTTTTTAATTCGAGGCAAACAACAAATTAAATCTATTAAAATTTTACGTAAAAATAAAAATTAGCTTGTGTTTTTTAATAAAGCTTCTTTGATTTTAATTTCATTGGCGTCCTTTTCTTCTTTTTGTTTAAAATTTTTTTTTCGGCACAACCACACTAAAATGACTCCACAGTTTTTTACTAGGAGTAGTTTTAATTGCTCGTTAAATTCTTAGATAAGGATTATATATATTCACATAATAAGCATGAAAGCTGATAAGCTTTCATATAAGATAGATTCTTTTGAACAAGAAATAAGGGTGGGATTTACTATTAAACCCCCAAAAGAGGTAAGTTTAAAATTTAGAATATATAATTTTGTATTAAAATGTTTTATGTATTTTAGTATGTTGCAGTAGTCTTAAAACTAAATGTATTTACTGTTAATATAGTAGTTTGACAAATAGTTGACATTTTAGAAATTCCTCACTTACTTACTATGCTGTTTGGCATTCTATGTTTTGGCAACGCCGTGGGTTTCTGACGTCGTAAATCTTGAATGACGTGCAAGCGTTTTTATATGAAAAATGCAATAGTTAAATTCTAGAAGGTTTTTTCGTAGATCTTTAGTTTTAGTCAGAAGTCCTTCAGAAGCCAAAAAGAGTTTAATGCTTATGTTGGTGAATCCTTCGTAATATACTGAAGCAGGTTATTCATGTAGAAGAGCAAGATGTAGCTTAATGACTTTTAAGATATCCGGTTTCCTTAATATTGCTAGAACAGAGTTTCCCAAACTTATTTAAACCGCGACCACTTTTTGCTAAAAAATTTGTTCGCGACTCCCCAATTTCCCCCCACTCACTTATCCAATATTATTTGACAGAAATAGCGTGCCTAATTTACAATTATCTAATGGTTTCTCAAATTTAATTTTACTTTACTGTTTAAGTTTAAATCAAAAACAATTATTTTATTTTAATACAATTATTTTAATGATTGCGATCTGTCACACTAGTAATTAGTAGTAGGTACTTCTGCCAGAATAGCATTTACAATAAAAATAAATAATAAGAAGTCGACTGCACATTGTACACCGCGACATATTAGCTTGTGTCTACATCGCAAAACTCTTCCATGATAATCACGAAAGCACTCACTACTAGATGGCACTCTGGAACGTTCTCGTAGCCCTCATTTTGGCTTTATATAATCGGCGATGCGCAACGAAACCTCAGTTCGAATCCAAACAGCCTATGGTGGTGAACGCGGTGTTGAGTAATGAGTAAATATTTTACGACTTACGTATTCCCGTTTACGTATTTACGTCTACGATAAATTAGAAATTATGGATAAGTTTTTAAAAAGAAGTGCAGAAATATCTACGTCTTAAAGTGGCAGTAGCAGCAATAAAAAGAAAAACAGATTCTACATTGATGGATATCTTAAATATGGTTTTACCGTTATTTCCAATAAATCACAATGTGTTATTTGTGATCTTGCGAGAAGAAAGCATGAAGCCATCAAAGTTACTTCGACATTTAAATAGCAAACATCCAGATAAAAAAGACAATCCCGTAGAATTCTTTGAAAGAAAGCTGAACGTCCTTCACAAACAGCAAGACAGTTTTCCCTTGGCAACCATTACTAATGAAAAAGCATTATAGCAAGTTATAAAGTTGCTTATCGTGTTGACAAAACTAGTAATCCGCACACAATTGCTGAAAATCTGATTTTTCCAGCAGCTGTTGAAATGGTACATATAATGTGTGGGGAAAGAGAGGCTGCAAAATTAAATACAATACTTCTGTCAAATAATACTATCCAAAGAAGAATTACTGATATGGCAGAAGATATTCAAGCGCAAGTTGTGGAAAGTCCTAATAAATGCATGTACTTATCTCTCCAAATGGAAGAATCCACAGATATATCTAACTGTGCCCAATTCATAATGTTTGAAAGATATGATACAAATAATAGCATTCAAGAAGCTATTTTATTTTGTTCCCCATTGGAGATCAATACCACTGGAAAATGTTTACTCGACACTTTTGTGAAACGTACAAGTAAATATGATATTGACTGGGGTAAATGTATTGCTATATGCACACATGACGCTAAAGCTATGACAGGATATAAATCTGGCGTTGTCGTAAAATTACAAGAAATAATGCCTAATGCCAAATAGAAACATTGTTTGTTACATCGAGAAGCTCTTGCGTCCATCATTAAAGTTGTAAATTCCATTAAAGGAAACATTTGCAGACCCGTATTTTTAGAAAAATTTGCGAAAACATGGCTGCTTTATTTGAAAATCTTCTCTATCACACTGAAGTAGGGTAGCTTTCAAGGACAACGTCTTAAAAAGAGTATTTCACTTAAGAGCAGAGCTTTTAATGTATTTGAAAGATGAGCAGTCCCCAGATGAAAATCAATTTTCCGATCCTATTTGGCTTCTGAAACTAGGTTTCCTTGCTAATATTTTCGAGCAATTAAATATTTTGAATAGTAATTTATAAGGTCGCGACATTAATATAATTACAGCCAGAGATAAAATGAAGGCGTTTCTAAGAAAAATCGATGTATAGTCGACCTCACTTGGCAAAAAACAACTCGATTCATTCCAGTGCCTTCAGGAAATTATGGAAAATGTATCCAATTACAGTGCTACAAATTTTGAACAAGTTTTTGCTGACATGCATGTTAATTTGCTCAATTTAAAACAACAGCTCTGTGATTATTTCCCCGAAGAAATTCAGAACAGTTACGACAGTTGCAGATGGATACTAAATCCGTTTTTAGCCGATTCCTTTCAGCATGTTGAAATACAAATAAACATGAAAGAAAAAACTTATTGAAATTATTGAAATATCAAGTGATGGAATGTTGAAGCTCCAATTTTTTTCCAAGAACTCGGACCAATTTTGGACCGAAAAGATGTAGAAATACCCCCCATTTGTAACATCATATTTTGTGTGAGTTAAGTTTCTCGTCTATGACTGTCATTAAAACAAGAGTTAGAAATCGTCTCATACTTGAAAATGATATAATTGTGTGTGTCTCAAATACACAGCCTAGATTTGAAAGATTAGTTTCACAGAAACAGGTGCATAGCTCTCATTAAGATTATAATATTTGACTTTGTTTTACTCTTTTATTTTTACGGACTTTAATATTTAGTTTTATATTTCGTCTGATAATTAACTGTTAATTTCTATTTACGGCGTTGTTAAAATAAAAATACATGATCTAACAAAGTGGTGCTTTTGTCTTATTTTGGAAATGTTTGTCGAACCCTCTAGTACCTCATGACGACCCCCCAGGAAACATTGTGCTAGAAGATATCGACTATCCGAGTTATTGGTTAATCTAACTCTTGGTGGCGTCAAAGGATCCAGATTTATCGATGTTTCCAAAGTATCCTTCTTAATGAAGTTAATATGAGAATGGAAAGCATTCTTCGATTTGCAAATTTCGATGTCCTGCTTGTCTGTTACTATTTTTGTATTTTCCACTTCACTTTTGTTGTTGCTTAAAATGGTAATTGGATTTTCCAAGCTAACGGGGCTTCTGATGTTCTTCGGAGTCATATTTGACTGAGATGAAGCCGTTGGTTCGGAATATGAAGATTCCAGTTAAGAATAATGAGAAACAACGGCGTTTTTTATTATCAAATAAACAACTTTCTAATAAACAATTGGAATAACTCTTAAATAAAATTAAATATATTTCAACAAAAAATTATGTGTACCTTAAGGGTGTTAAAAGACATATTTTTATGTAATTTTTATTATTGTTTATACCTTTATGTTTATTGCTCTTACAAGTTTTTGTAGTTTTCGTGTATGTTTAAATAAATTATCAACCAAATTTAATTTAAAAGATTTCAAATGAATCGTTTTTTCATAAACTTTCAAGAAAAGAAAACTAAAAGCTTCTAATAAAGAAATAAGTATTGAAAAAAAATATAAGTACCTATGTAGTAATTTTCGGTGATTTTTGCTATAAAATCAATATTTAAACAATGACGCCGTTATTTTAAACTGATACTTTTGACTAAATCCACATTTTCATACCAAAACTCCAATTATTCAAGGATTCGTTCCGAAACGAACTACTTTACTTTTTACATATATTACAATATTATTTGACCGGCCTATTAGTCTCCAAACCATACACAAGGTTTGATAGTTTTTGTTACGCGATACTTTTTTTTCTACTGGAAATGGAATTTTTTGTAGTTTGGTGCTTACTTACCCATAAATAATTTCCTCTGTTTTAATTGGCAACGGTTTCTGATATTCGCATTTTTTTGGGTCTGCGTATACAGAAACTACATCGAAATTAGGCAGCGACGATGCAAATACTTCCTGCGTAAAAACCTCGGTGTCCTTACTCGAACAACTTGATGGCAAGCACACGGCCCAATGAACTATGCTGTTGTTAAACTGAGCTCTGTTTATCTAAAAAACAACAAATCGTTTATAAAAACAACTCAGTATATTGTTATTTATAACTTGATATAATCTACTAACAAACTTTTGCATGTCTACTTACATTTAACGCCATATTTTCATTTTTTTGTATATGCGGATTAGTCTGTTCTGATTTGCTCCTAAAATGAATATCCACGAGACAGTACTGTCCTCTCAGGACAGTATCTGCTACGCTGGTATTTTTGCGATCAGTTTTGACGCTTCTTTTGATTCGAACACATTCATCGAAATTTCCAAGCTGGTAAAAATTGCCATATAGAATGCCTTCAGGGAATTTTGGAAATGAATCTAGCACTAAAATAGAAAATAGATTATCTTAACATTTATTGCTGTAGTAGGTCAGTCGTCAGTGATTTGATAGAGGAAATGGTCGGGATATGGGCCCTGCATATAATGTTGCCCCCAGTAATTCTGTGATACCAATGGTGCTATCCAGTATGGGACCCGTTATCTAAGTTGTAAACCATTTTCCATAGCGTGGTTAGTTTTCAGGTTATAATTTGTGAGTACAGGAATCATCCCTGATAAATGGTTAAAATCAGAACTCATAGCGATACCTAAAAAACAGGGGACTAAAAAGTGCGAAGAATATCGAACAATCAGCCAATGACCTAATGAGCCTAATGACATGTTGAAACTGTTTCTTAGAGTCATCCATGGAAGAATTTATAAGAAGTGCGAGGAACAAATATCGGACAGACAGTTTGGCTTCATTAACGCAGTGGGTACCAGAGAGACACTTTTCGGAGTACAGGTACTGATTCAAAGATGCAGGGACGTTAACTGCGACGTATACGCGTGCTTGATCGACTATAAAAAGGCATTTGACAGAGTTCAACATCAAAAGATGATAAACATTTTAAAAGAGGCAGACCTGGATGAAAATTTACGTAGAAGAAACATCACATAAAAATACTACGTGGAGTTAGACAGGAATGTATCCTATCGCCGTTGATATTTAATATGTACTCAAAGAAAATTTTTAACGAGGTTCTGTACGGAATAGACGAAGGCATCCTTCTAAATGGTGAATTTACAAAAATCAATACTGATCCTGAGCTCCGCTCCCATGTCGGAACTTCCGCCAGAGACATAAATAGGCTCCGTAAAAACAGCAAAAAGGCTAGTAGATCAAAACTTTAATGTAACTGAACGGTGGAGAGAACAATGGAGAATAACGCTGCACCAGCTAACTGGAACATGCCATGTATTACAAGCAAACCTGAGGCTTCAACCAACCGTGACAAATTTGGACCACACTCAATAGAATAAGGACGAACTGTGGCAGATGTTCCAACTCACTTTTTAGATGGGGAAAAATACAATCACCAAATTGCGACTGCGGCGCCGAAAGGCAAACAGTAAAACACATGGTAGAGGAATGCCCGATTAGATCCTATAACGGCAACCCTTCAGATTTCCTGGCTGCTACAAAAGAGTCAATCGAATATATTTATAATCTAGATGTTTGTTTGTAGAATAATATTTTTATATTTATTGTTCTTTGTAATTTATATAATTTATATTTATATATTTATATTTATATGAACCTGTGATGTAGCCATACGCTAAATAAATAAATTCTAAATGGTGAAAGAGTAAACAATGTTAGATATGCCGACGACACCATGGTGATAGCAGATAGTTTAGAGGAACTTCAGAGGCTAATGGACAGAATAAACGAGTACAGTCAACAGTACGTACTAAACATTAATACCCACAAAACGAAACAAATGATTATCAGCAAGGAGAATATAAACGGGGCTCATCTATACATTAATGGGACGTAGATAGAGCGAGTAAAACAGTATTGCTACCTGGGAACTATTATAAACGAACAGTGGAGCAATGTACAGGAAATAAAGTGCCGCATAGGAAAGGCAAGAACGGTCTTTAATAAAATGAGCGCCATCTTCAAAAGTCACAACATATCCCATGATACAAAAATGAGACATTTGAGATGCTATGTTTTCTCTGTGTTGTTGTACGGGGCGGAGGTATGGACGCTTACAGACACCACATTAAAAACTTGAAGCATTTGAGATGTGGCTTTATAGAAGAATGCTGAGAATATCATGGACAGCAAGGATCATGAAGTCCTTAAATGAAACATTCATGGGCGCTTTTCAAGGCTAATGGATTTGGCCCTTCAATAGAAACATATTTTCTGAGTCAGATTTCACTATAGACAAAGATAAAGCAGCAAAGAAATGAGGTTCTACTTCTTTAGAGAACTATAGTGAACCCAATGATGCACAACCAAAATCAGCAAAATATCTTTCAAAAGACATCGAGTCTCAACCTGCCTGTCTCAACCGAAAGCCTGCTAAATCAAAAATTATAATTTCGTCGCTATACAAACAAGAGTTGGAGTTCCCTTTGGAAAAAAGCAGCTGCAGAAAAAGAAAAAGCAAAAAGAAAAGTCTTTGCTACTTCTGAATTAGCAAACAAAAAGTCAGGAAAAAACCAGAAGAAACCTGAAAGCGACTCACCAGAAGATGAAGATTTTGTACCAGCTGACGAAGACGATGATTTAGAAGTAACAGTCTAGAAAACGATGATACAGATTGCATGTTTTGTGATGTTCGATTTTCAGAAGACAAAGGAGGAGAGCTGTGGATTTGTTGTCTCATATTCCAATTATAAACACATGAATAATGTTCTGGTGCAGAACAGGACAATTAAATTTGTAATTGTTGCAAATAAATGTTATAAAATGTGTATTTTTTGCCAATAAATGATATCCCCGAAACATATATTTTGTGTTTAGTTAGGCGATATGAATAAAACAGTAGGTCATGTTCGAGTTGAATAGGTTTAAATTCAACAATCAAGGCAGTTAAACTATATCCAATAACAACAATAAACATTAAAAAGTTTGGTTATAGTTACAGGTAATTTGGACACAATTTGGAGACTTCAAATTGTTGAGACATATCGTTACAAAATAATACTTACTCTCGTAAGCCCACCTTTCCCCTTTGTTAGAAGCTTGAAGGACATACGCCACATCTCTGACACACTCGGCATTCGATAACTTCGCTATCACCTCCTGGACGGTCTTTAAACTGTTGAAGAAGCTAAGGTTTTGCAAGGAGTCGTTGTCCACAAGAGGAGATTCGTGGCCTTCGATGGATTCCTGATCTTCGATGTTGTAGAATGTTGTGTTTAGTGTAGAGTTATCTGAAAATATGAATTCAGTCATTACGGGTTTGTATCTGAATCAAAGTGACAATGTAGCAGTTGGAAATGTCTTTTGGACCTCTAAAAATCATACGAACAAGCTGAATTTTACAAAGAATGTCAATTTTATGATCCAAAAAACGAGTTTGGCACTCCTACCATCGAGCTTCCCCTAAAACCCCCCATGGGAAGAAAAATGGAAATTTACCAAGAATCTTTACCTCACAGAAAAAATGTTTCAAATAAAAAAAGTATCTGAGATCATTTTAAACAAAAAGTTTTGAGAATATCTGTTAGCGATAAAACGTGTGTTGCTTGATCTGACAATTTATATTTTGTGATTTTTGTAATAAATGTTATCACCTTCATTGTGCTAAAGTAAAGGAACATATTTTGAAGATTAAACAAGATTGTGATAACTGTAAATGGTTTTGTAATGACTGTCTACCGAAGTTTAATGATATTATCAACAAAAAAGCGGATAGAAATAATAACCCAATTGAAAAAGCAAGTAAGTTAATTGATTTATTGGAATCATCAAATTCATTTCATAAAACCAGAAATCTGAACCAAAATAGTTTTCGGTTACAAAAAGTGTACTTTCCGATTTCTGGAAATCTAGATTTTTAAAACCAATTTTCAAGTCTGCTCAGAAAGATAAAGCTGAAAATTGCCTTGCAGTTTGTACAGTCAGAGTTACCAAAACTATAAGATTTTTTTGTAAATAGAATGTTAAGTTTTGATTGAAAAACATAATAATTGGTGAATAACACGGTTTTAGCCAAGGTAAATCCACAGTTACAAATCTCTTCTTCTTCTTCTACGGCACTACAGCCCAAAATTAGCCTTGGCCTCCTTTATTTTTTGCCTCCACCCTTGTCTGTCTGTGGCTGCTCTTCTCCATACACGGACTCCTAAAAGTGCTTGTGCGTCGCTGCTTACAGTGTCTTCCCAGCGCTTTCTTGGCTTTCCAACTGGTCTCTTTCCCTGCATTCTGGCGTTCAGTGCTCGTTTTGGTAGCCTATCCTCTCCCATTTGTATCACATGTCCGGCCCATTGCAATCTTTGTATTCTAATGAAGTTTGACAGGGGTGTTTCCTTATACAGTTGATAGAGCTCGTTGTTATATCGAATTCTGAAGATTCCGTTTTCCCTCACAGGTCCTAGTATTCTCCTCAGTACTTTTCTTTCGAATGTGTCGAGTTTGTTTTTGGATGTTTCTTTCAGGACCCATGCTTCGCTGCCATAACATGCTATTGGCCGAATTAAAGTTTTATATATTCTCATCTTTGTATTTCGGTGGACACTTTTAGACCGAAATATATGGGGGAGGGCAAAATAAGCTTTGTTTGCCTGCGTTATCCTTTTTCGTATTTCTCCATCCTTTGCTCCATCGGCATATATTGCTACTCCCAGGTATGTAAACTTTCCAACCGTTTCAATGTCATCTTCATGTATAATGTTTTGTGGATTATATTTCTTCTCGTCTGTACCATTATTTTTGTTTTTTCTGTGTTAATTTCCAGACCTAGCCTTTTCGTTTGTGTTTTTAACTCTGCGTATGCTTCCTGTGCTCCTGTTGATGTTCTACTCATAATATTAATATCAGTTACAAATCTCGTGTATGCTGATTTTTCAAAAGCTTTCGATAGAGTCAATAATGAGATTTTGATTGCCAAACTTTATGCGTATGGCATTAGCGATAACATCTCAAATTGGATTAAACATTATTTGTCTAATCGTTCTCAAATGATTAAGTAATGATAGTTTTTTGTCAAAACCAATTCATATAACATCAGGTGTTCCACAAGGTTCTCATTTGGGTCCACTGTTTTTTAATATATTTGTTAGTGATTTACAAACAGTAATTAACTCCGACCAATTTCTCTTATTCGCTGATGACAAAAAAATCTTCAGATCTACTGCTTGCCTCTCCGATTGTGAATGTTTGCAGTTGTCTTTAAATAATTTTTCACGTTGGTGTAAAGTAAATGTTTTAAACTTAAATCTAAAAAAAAGTTTTAAAATCACGTTTAGTAAAACGCAGGCTTCTTTTAAAAATAATTTCACACTTAATGATACTGTTCTGCAATAGATACGTCTGGTACGAGATTTGGGTATAACACTGGATAGAAAACTGAACTTTAATGATCATATTAATGACATAACTTAACGTGCCGGTAAAATGTTATAATTTATCCAGAGAAATTCAACGGACTTTTCAGTTTTTACGTTTCAAATATTATATTGTTCGCTAGTGCGATCAATTATAGAATACTGCTGTATTATATGGTGTCCTTTTTATAATACCCAGAAAACTCAATTAGAAACAGTTTTAAACAGATTTTTAAGGATATGTGGTTATAAAATGGATTTAAGACGAGGAGATTATAATTACAGTTATATTCTTAATCAACTTAAAATGAACAAATTAGATAATTAGATTATCTCTAATATACTTTTGCGAAGAACCCGTAATTCTGACCTGTTTTTTGTAGATTTCCATTCTACTAATTATGGACTTAATGGAGTTATTTCGAATAAAGATATCGAAAAATTCGATATCTTTTGATCGGAATATCCCATTGCTGTAACATCTTAACTGAGTTGATGTGCCTGGTTGACAAGTGACTCCTAGGTCAATCGTACTTGCAAGGTTTCTAAAGACTCTTTTCAGTTTTACTACATATTCATCTGAAGATTTTCTAAAGTTCTTGGGAGGAATCCAACATTGAATGCAAGATAGGGTCTGGTAAAAACCATTTAATACGTAAGGGCACTTACTGCTTCTCTATAAGAAAACATGTGTTTGGTATCATTCCCTGATTTAACGTTACTATTGGAAATATTCTTCTTTGGTGTTACGACTGGTTCATTTTGAGAAATTAAAACAATCCAGGAGTTTTCTAGCATACGCACTTTGACTAACTTTAGCTTCTCTCCTATCAGATCTTTTAATTTCTAAGCCCAAAAAGTAACTTGCTGGTTTTGAGATTATTTTAAACTCCTTTTTTAACTCTTCAATCAAATTTTCAAACTTTAGATTACATGAAGCTGCCACTAAACCGACATCAACGTACAAAGCAATAATTATCCTTTTGTTGTTTCTGTCCCGTACAAACAAACATGGATTAGCCTCACTTATTTTAAATCCTAGTTTTTGTAAAAATTCTTCAAAATCCCAGTCTTGACCCTGACTGTAGCCATCTGGTTGTTTCATGAAGATTGTCTCTTCCAACTCTCTATAAAGAAATGCAGTCGAAACTTCAAACTGTTGCAAAAACAATATTTTCACTTGCTGCCATGTTCAAAATTGATCTTACAGTAGAAAATCTAGCCGCTGAACTGAAAAGCCTATAATCACAGTAATGATCAATGAAACCCTTAGGATTTGTTTTGAGCTTGTACATCCATTTACATGGTAATGCCTTTGCGTTATTTGATAACTTAAACACTTTCCAGGTACTGTTTCTCTTTAAGAGTGTTTATTTCTAAATCCATAGCTTTTATCCAGTCCGATCTTTCTTTACTGTTTAAAGCTTCTTCGTAACTCTTAAGTGTTTTAATAAAAAAAGGAATATCTTCAGCTACTAATATATAATAATTGCTGAGATGTGAAGGCAATTTAATTTGATCACGATTTCTTAGGTTACATCTTTCTATCCAAAAGTTTTGAAGCCAAAGCCAATAAGCAAAAAAAATCTTCCTACTTCTGTGACTTCATCTTCATCTACAGATTCTTCTTCATCATCTTCTTCAACATTCTTTCATCATCGATTTTATTTTGTTTTAATTGACAATTAGCTATATCATCATTGCCATTTTTAGAATTTTATAGGATAAATAGAGAGGTATTATCTTGTAGAGACAATTAAACTCGTTCCTGACAATCAGTCGTTCCAAAAATTTAACATCTCTTGACACGATTACACTTGGTGTATGATGGATTTCCACATAAAGACTACCCTTTTGTTACTTATTTATAAAAATTCTAAATAGATAAAAAAAATGTTTTTCATGCAATTAAATAAGTTATAGAAAAAATATAATAAATTTTTAATAAGCTTTAAATGCTTCTTGATTTTTTTTCGTAGAAATAATTAATAAAAATTGATCAAATAATAAGTGAAGATAGTTGCAGTAATTGGGTGTTTTTAAAAATACCCAATTAAATTGTTTGCTTGTAAGCTTACTGTAAATGCATTTAATACAAAAAAAGGATTTTTTTTATACTTTTTTATACTACGATGGAAAATTGATCTTTGAACCTTGACGCTTACGTTATAAGAAAATTTGTTTTTTTAATTAATTTTGTGACATCGCTGTTTTCATCCAACATAACTCATCTTATATGCTTCATTTATACTGATTTTTTTTGTTTTATTTAATCAATAAAACCAAGTACTGTGTAGTTAAGTACCTTTTTGCAGAATTAGGCTTTTATTCGCATAAAACTTGACATTAGAATTACAAAACAATTATTTAAATTCTTACAACTGCCATAAGAGTAAGAACACTATCACAACACTAAGATCACTTAATTATATTACATTCCTCCTCCTCTTCAGTCCTAATCCCTTTTAGGATGTGGTGACACCATCAGGCATTCACAGTTTTTTTTACGATATTCCTCCATCCTTCTCTATCCTGGGCTAGTTGTTCGGCTTCATGTAACCCTTGGTTAATCAATGTTTTTGTTTACGGCTACCCAACTACCCAACGGCTTGGAGATCTTCCCCTACGTCTTTTTCCTTCAACTCTACCCTCGACTATCAGTTTTTCCATCGTGCCTGTTTTCTAGCAATGTGTCCAAAATACTGCAAATATCTCTGTTGTATTTGGTTAAGCAATCTATCCTTTACTTTAAGTTGTTCTAGTATCGATACGTTAGTGCCATGATCAATCCAGGATATTCTCAACATGCGGCGGTATACCCACATTTCAGAAGCGTCCAGTTTATTTTTATCCGCTTTCTTTAAGGTCCACGTTTCGGATGCATAGCTATGAGAAAAATGAGCTATAATATTGCATTCACCCGGTCCTATTTTTCAACAAAATCTTGCAAATATTTAGGTTTTACTTAGGTGATTTAAGGCTAGATTGAAAATCTGAATTTTCCAATCTAAGGTCATGATTATCATCAGTTGATTCGGTTCTTGAACAGGTAAATTTTCTGTCTCATCTGGTATTGATTCACTAGTGGAATTCTGAAATACATAGGCGACAGAGAAAAGACTCATTAACTTTGAAATGTGGTGTTATCGAAGAATGTGGAAAATATCTTGGACATAATACATAACAAATGCGGAAACGCCACGAAGAATGAAAAAAAAAAAAAAAAATAAAGAAATACTCAACACTATAAAGAAAAGAAAAATGAGCTACTTTGGTCACATACTAAGAAACGAGAAATACGAATTAATGCGGCTGGTCATACAAGGGAAGGTGGAAGGCAAAAAAGGACGGGAGAGAAGACGCACGTCCTGGTTGAAGAAATTAAGACAATGGAGTGGGAAAACGTCCATAGAACTTTTCAAAATGGCTGCAGATAGAGTCAAATGGGACATGATGATCGCCAATGTCCTTAGGGATGGGGCATGTTCAGAAGAGGAAGTATAATTCTCTAATTATTTGAACTTTCATTTTCATCTTCATCGTTATTGTGTCAATAATTTTAGGTCACCTAGGAGCTAAATGATTCATTACAACTGTACTTTTCCTTCCATTTGGATACTGTATTAAGGCGTAATCCGAATTGGCTTCTAAAAGATAAACCACTAAGTAAACGATCAAACTTATTTCTTGGTACAAATTTTCTTAGTAATACTTTTTCTGAATCTTAAAGCCATGAAGGAATATAATATTCGCTAGTTGATCTTCGTTGATAAGTAAACAAACGTTCATGGGTGGATAATTTATTGCTGTACACAGTAAACTCCGTATGGAGGGCAGAGCATCTGGTAGAACAGTTTCCCATTTAGTCTTAATTTTTGTTTTCAATACTAGATTCACCGCTTTCCATATAACTCCATTGTATCTTTCGATTTGACCATATTGTACATAGTTATATTTATAGTTCTACTTGAAGATATTCCTTTAGAGTGTAAATAATTTGCCGGCTCTCCATATAAACAAAATAGTTGATTCAAACATTCAATTACTGTCTGACTAGATGTATTTGAGCATGGAAAAGCCCATGGAAATCTTGAATATTTGTCAATGATTGTAAGCATATAAGAATTTCTAGAAGAACTGGGTATTGGACCTTTAAAGTCAATGTTAAATCTTTCGAACAGAGCTTTTGATTTGATTAAATGTTTACCATCTTCTTTCTTATAACACGAGACCATATTATTCAGTGGAAGAGTTTCTTAACCAATAACTAAGAAATTACAGTACGTTTATGTACAAGTAACCAAAGAATTTTTATACATATTTGGGTATCACATGCAGCAACTTATTAGTTCGTAAGGTTTTCTTAGGCAAATTGCAATGGATTGTGTATTTTATTATCTTTTATTTTGTGATAGTGATGATTTATGTAGTTTTACTAAATTTTAAATTGTTATTATTATTTTTCTGTCTTTTTGTAAGCTTTGTCCTCTAAATTGTACAATTTTCAGTGACAATAAAGCATAACTCTATTCTATTCTAAGGACAGAAAATGGAAAAAATTCATTAACAGCTGAACGCACCTGCCTCGGAACCTAATTGTAGAAGAAAAACGATTATATGTGTGTCCTTAATTTAATATTTTTTGTTCTTTTCTGTAAATAAGATTATTTGAAATTCATATAGGATAATTTTTTACCAAAATCGAATTTAATTGAAATTTTTTTTTTCCGAAAGATCATTTTGAACAGGACAGGTAATTTTTACTTTATAAAGACTTTAATAACACAGACCGACATGGTTTTTGGTGTTTTGAGTTTGACATGTGTCCTTAGCTAATACGGGTACACTGATTCTGAATACGAATTCCATCACGTCAAAATTTTTCACAAAATAAAAAAAATACTTAGTAAGATATTTTGTACTATTGCAAACAAATACCTTGTTGATATTTCGTAAACTACATTAAAATTAGTTCTTTAAAATACTTGATAGATCGATAGAAAATATTTTAATACATTATTATGTTTTTGAATGGCAACACTGTCCATCCCGTCAAAATTTTCACAAAATTGAAAAAACCTTGTGAGATATTATATACTAGCGCAAACAAGTACCTTATTGGTGCTTGTAAAGTTTGGTAATCAGGACAATCCTTGAGCTCTACACAAAGTGTGTTTTCAGTGTGTCGCACTACTGAGAAAACGGACAAAAGGTACATGTAACTCTTTACCCTTCATCATTCCTATGGTATGGAGGGAACCAAAAAACCATGACGACTGCTACTTTTGCTGCTGAGATATCAAGGGTTTCAATTCAAAAAATTCATACCAAATTCAATATCCTGATTTACCTTCTGCTAAACGATCTGTATCACATGAACTAGGAATCCTCCAAGTTTTTTTTCACACCATCCAACAGCAATCATCAGATGAAAGTTCAGACGAAAAAACCGATGAAGATGAATTCAATCCTGAGATAGATCAACCTTAAAAGCTGAACTAAAATAACTTAGTGACAGAATTGGGCCTATTGAAGGATGCTGTACAAATCTTACGATCACGACTGAAAGATAAAAATCTATTGGCTCCAGGTAAAAATTGGCTCGTGAAAAAATGTTCGCGAAATATTTTTTTCAAGAGAGCTTACGGGTGTATTGTGATAATATTTCTGAAGTAGTCATGAAATGGGAGCTGATAATTACGATTTCACATCATGGCAGTTATTTAATGATTCTTCTAAAAAATGTCTGAAGAGTGTTATTGTTGCACAATGGTAATACTTGTGCCTCAGTGCCTGTTGCTCACTCAGTGAATCTGAAAGAAAGTATAGCGAATATTGTTGGCAATTCTGTGGAGATCTCAAAATAATATCCATGCTTTTGGTTCAGCAGTCTGGATTCACATAGTATCCATGTTTTTTATTTTTTCTTTCGCCCCCTCTTCACTTAAAGTTAGGATTAATGAAGTAGTTTGTCAAATCTTTAGATAAACAATGTGACTGCTTTAAATATCTGTGCGACAAATTTCCTGCACTTTCTGAAGCTAAACTTAATGAAGGAATTTTTGTAGGCCCCTTAAATTCGAACCTTAAAATCGGACAGATTATTTCAGAATATAATGACACAGGATGAATATGAAGCATAAACAAGCAAAAACTTGTTGTTTCCTTGGAAACAACAAGTCTCCAGACTATAAAGAAATTGTAGCTAACATGGTCGAAGATTATAAAAAACTGAGATGCAATATGGTCTTCAAACTTAATATTTTGGATTACCACGTTAACTATTTTCCCGAAAATCTTAGAGTTGTCAGCGAAGAGCTGAAGAAAGGTTCCATCAATATATAAAGAAGATGGAAAGAGGTTACCAAGGAAGATGGGATATAAGAATGATGGCTGATTACTGCTTAACTTTGAAGAAAGATTCTATCACAAAAATCCATAAAAAGAAGACCACAAAATGCAGTTTTTATGCAAAAAGAACGGTTTTATTAAAAAAAACAACAAATATTGTCTAACGTAAGTTATACTGAATTCATTTTTTTAAACAACTTAATTTTGCAGTGTAATTTTATATTAAATAAGATTTCAATAAACATTTTCTCAGTATTTGGGCAGTTTCTATGAAAAATTTTAAACACACTTTTCTTGAAAATCTGACGTGCTGGAAAAAAAAACTAAGTACAGAATTGTGATCTGCACATCCCATTTACTTTAGGACATATACTTAAAACACTTTTTCATGAAAATAAAAATATTGTCCTGTGTAATAATGTTACTTGAAACATAATTTAAATAATGTTGGTATATTGTTCTGATTTAGAGAACTAGATCATACAATGGCGTCAAAAAAAATATTATTTGAAATTTTTCCACGTATTGATTTGTATTACAATCAACAAGTTACTTATTAAAATCTCCTTAGCTACCGATGTTTACATAAACAAAAGAAAAATAAATAATAAATAACCCATTAAATATATATAAACACAGCTTACCTGGCATTCCAAAGAAATGATGATTCCCCAAAACAATATTTTCCACATCTACGTTTTCCGTCGAATTTTCACTGGCACTTTCACAAAACACCAGGCAGGCCGATAGGAAACGATCAACGAGGCTTTCTTTCGGAATCGGTGGCTCATTTTCGAGCTGGAAATTTTCAATAAAATCGTTTTTTCGTGTTCGCGCTCTTCGCGAGATTGCTGGACGATTGCTACTGAAATATGTAATTGATTTGGAAATACTTGCTGGCCGCTGGATTACCAAGTAGTTAGCAGGACCGGCTCGAAGAAGGAGGTCGGTGAAATATGATTGATAGGTGTACGATATTGTTTTGAGGATGTCAAATTAGTTTTTTTTAAATAATTTCTTGGAAAAAACACACAAGTCCTAAAGTATACAGTTAAAATATACGAAGATGATTTATTAAAGGCTATGACACGTGGGGTTAAAATTTTGTTAGATACCGTAATTTGAGGCTACTTGGGAAAAATTTTAACATTTTTTAACAATTTTAACAATTAACCACTGAATAACCAACAACTCTTTCAAAAAAAAAAAACACGTTTAAAACTTGGAAGTACCTACACTTGTACTTTCAAATTATATGTAACTATATATAATTATATAATGGGGTAATTGAATTATATATGGGGTAACATGGGACAACACTAAAATCCATGTAAAAACTTAGTTAAAAGAAGATGTGGTACAAGTAATCCACAAAAAAGGTAAAAAACGACATTTTTAATGATAAGTAAGGTAAGTAACACATCTAAGTTGAAAATAGATTTTTTAAATCTACATAATAAAGAAAATGGCACCCTATGTAGATAAGAAATGAGATCTCTGTGTGATCATAATAAAACTGTTACAAATTAAGCTGAAATTTCGTAAAGAAATGTGTATCTTCCTCTCCTTACATTTGTTGGTGTCACCATCATTATTATTGATTCCAAATTAATGTCCATTCCATTAACAACATTGGGAAAAATATACAACTTCCCGACTGATTTTGAACTCTTTCTTAGGAACTTTACATTTATTTTATCATCAAATTTTCCCTGCACTTTTTCATAAACTTGCTTAGCAGTCTTTTAATTTGATCTAGCATCAAATACCAAATTAGCAATGACAAACATATCCTTTTCAATTTTATCAATTGTTATGGGATGTATAGGCTTCGGTATCCGAAGTGGAGTTGACGTTGCACATTCTTGCACATTACTTACTGGTATTACATCAAACTAATCTTCATTTGTTATATCACTGAGAATGAGTTCAGTGCATGAGTCTCTTAATGAATAATTTGAATCATCTTCATCGGTTGAGTCTCAATTGTCCCTTAAGTGTCGGTTTTGGATAGATTTAAAAGTCGTAGCAATAGCAAGTTGGTCATGTTCCATCACTTCTCCTTCAATACACTCTACCCCTCTTCTAGCACGAACAATAACTTTCTTTTTCCTTATTTTTCTTGAAGATTGGATTTCCTTTCTCCTACTTTCTTACAAATAGGTCTTAAATGTCTGAACCCACTCCAGACTGTTAGTCTGTGAATTATTATCAGATTGAGGGATTTTCATTGCAGAAGAAAGTCTCTTGATCACTTGATTCCAATCGAGAGAAAAATTCCTGCTCCTCTAAAACCACCTCATAATATTTTTGGAGATATTTTCAACACCAATATTGTCGAGGCATTTTTTTAGTAACCGTGGAAACTTATCCTTTGGAACGGTACCTCGGTTTTCGCTCTTCCCCTCATCAAGAGTTTCACGCCACTTCATCTTCAAAAACCGAAATAAGGCCACATCAAGAGGTTGTGTTAAACCAGTACTATTAGCAGGGAGGAGAACAAATTTGATGTTCCTTTCTTTGCATTCTTTAATAATCTAAGGTGATATATGACTTGACAGGTTGTCGCCAATTATTACTTTAATCAAATCATTGCGGAATTTCCTAAAATAAGGGAGGGCGACGGAAACCAGTCTTCAAATATTTCTAGATTAAACCAACCACTTTTGGATCGGTTATACATTGTACCCTTAGGATCATTCTCCGTCCAAGTGTTGTATAGATTTTTAGACTTGTAAACTATATAAAGTGGTAACTTCGTTCCATCAACAGTACCACTGAATATCACAGATGTGCTTGACTTACTGGTGTCAATAATTCTCTCAGGGTGTCTGCACCTTCGTCTAACTACAACCTTTTTCCTTCCTGGATCATCTGAGAATGTGATCTGTGATCATCGTCTCATCGTAGTTTGCATCAACACCATCCAGAATTACCTGGAGTTCATCAATGTTCTCATTTATAATATCAACCATTGCCCTCGATCTCTTAACATTTTGGCAAAATTTGTTTGTAAGAATTTGCTTATGCCTTTGCAAAAATGAAATTACAAATTCTTTGCCAGGAAGGTTATTTTTGAATATTTTTACTGTCCTACCTGAACGATCGAGAAAACACTTAACGATGAGTCTAATATCATGAATTGTTAAGGGAAACCCCCAGTCACCAGCCATGCACAAACATTGTGCTAATTTCATTTGATCTTCCTCTGAGAGTACAAATGGTTTTCCAACCTTTCCTCTGTTTTGGCCACGAACCGCTCTGTTAATTGTTGATTTTGATATACCAAATTTTTCAGATGCTTTTCGCATCGACAACACATTATTTACTACTTCTGATATAGCTTCATCTAATTGGATTTGTGTGTAATCCTGGTATTTACGTGCACCAACTTTTCTTATATACTTGCGCACCATATCTATATCTGAAAAAAAAAAGATAAAGAAAAATAACTAATATTTACTTTATAACATTACGTGTGGAGCTACATGAGACAGTTGTCCCAAGTTACCCCACCAATGTATTACTTTTATGTTTATTTTGTTTTACAGAAATAGGAAGCAACACTTATCTCACTAGGACATATGGTCTGGTAAAAAGTAAGGCTATGACTAACGCACAAATAATATAATTGCCCAAATATAACCAAGTACAGAGATAAAGATAGATGAATTTAGGTTGTGTTAATGCTTCATATTATATTAAATATTGTAAACTTACCTTCGCTACTAACAACCAGCTAATATAGTTAATGAAATCACCAGTTTATTTACGTCACATTCACGTGTTTAGAAGATGTAATACTGGAAACATAGGTGCCACACTAAATAACAAAAATATATTATGCAATTTGTCCCAAGATAGACACATGACCAAAGTAGCCCCAACTTATGGTACACACGCAAAAGCGACTTTATCTTACTTCTCACTTTATCTTAATCTAAATAAGCACTTCTTCACAAAAATTTTTTGAAGACAAAAAAAGTTAAGCGATTAAATTTCCTACAATATAGAATTATTACAAATTGAAAAAATAGTTATTGAAGCAAAGCTTAGCGGTTTTATAGATTTTAGACCGAAATAAATAGGAGAGGGCAAAATAATCTTTGCCTGCGTTATTCTCTTCCGTATTTCCTCATTTTCTGATCCGTCGGCACATATTTATACTCCCAGGTTGTAACTTCGGAAACCTTTTTTTTGGATGGTGCTAGAAAGGTCAACAATGGAGACACTGCGGACGGCAGCCAGATGGTTGGTGGAGAGCGAGTCGTGGGTTCGAAACTAGCTTTTGGAACCGGGAATGGATCCAACGGAAGAAATAGGTAAAGATAGGATAAGAGATATTAGAAAAGATACAGAAATAAACAAAAAGATAGATGGGTAAAATTACCAAAGATACGATAAGATAGAAACAGGGCGCCACTCAATTTTTTGGGGTTAAGGAGAAAATTAAGAAACCTTAGAAAAGAAAAGAGATAAGGAAAGATATTTAGGTTCAGAGATCAAAACCCAAGGAAAGATACCAACAGTTAATTATCAAATAAATTTGGTCAACACATTATATAAACAAATAATAAATATATTAGGTATTACACTTACTTACCTACAGTAACTTAATCAGCCTGATCTTTCTACTGGTCGAAGGTATAATAATAATTAAAGGTAAAAAGCAAATATTCAGAGTTACTATTTTATCAGGGAACTTGTCAGGAGCCGACAAGGTTAGGGCCTTCTAGATTAGGTTTTTCCCGAAAAACATTACAACGGGCGTTCGACGACAATTACCGAATTTATGAAAAAGAACCCGGAAAAGGATTAACTAAGAATTAGCCAAACCGACGTCTTTAAATAAATAGGTAGGTAGATTCTTCAGTCATAATTCGGTATTTTCACAATAAATGATCGTAAACACAACCATCAGCGTATTATCACGGGGTTAAAAGGAATTTAAAATAATTTAATATATTAATTATAAAAAATGTTACAAGGTATGCAAACTTTCCAACAGTTTCAATGTCATCTTCATGTATAATGTTTTGTGAAACTATATTTCTTCTTGTCTGTATCATTATTTTTGTTCTTTTTTGTTTATTTCCAGACCTAGCCTTTTTTTGCGTTTTTAACTCTACGTATATTTCCTGTGCTCCTATTGATGTTCTACGTATAATTTTAACATGATCGGCATAAGCGGCCAGTTAAACCGTTCGGTTGGTCAGTAGGTTTCCTTGTTCAGTTTGCATTTACCTAACCGCATACTCCATTGTCAGATTAAACAAAGTCGGGAAAGCCCATCTCCCTGCTTTAATCCCTGCGAAATTTTGAAAAAGTCTGTCCGGTCTGTGTGAAAAACCATGCTCCTCTTCTCGCCTTTTTCTTGTTTCCCAGGGTAGACGCTGCTGCTGTAAGTACTGCTGTTTTGATATTATTCCACTTGCCCTCTTATGTAGTGCAGTTCTAGCATCCTTAACTCATTTGCGACCCCTTCCCCGAACTTCTCTTTACACTCCTGAATCTTCAGTTTTTCCAGGTCCAGCTTGTTTGTTCTTTGTTGTCTTTCGTTTCTTTCTTTGTTAACTCTGCATCTAAATTTAGTTTGGAGTAAACGATGGTCTGATCCACAACGTCGTGTTCTCACATCTGAGATACTACTGGCTGCTCCTTTGTCTATCAGCACATGGTCGATTTGATTGGTCGTGGTTCCATCTGGTGACATCCATGTCATCTTGTGTATGGTCTTATGTGACCATATTATATGACTTAAATGTAACCATCAGATATTAACTTTTAGTTGTGTACAAGGTTTGTCAAAAACGGAATTTTGCTCAATAGTAAAATATTTTTATTTTGACAATAACGAAAATTATTATTAAGAAAATATGTTTAGAATTAAAAATAACTTTCAAACATTCAATATTGTTTATTTACATAAATAACTATTTTATTTAACAGTTTTTCTGCGATAAAATTGAAGATTTAAGTTTGAGCATAAATGCAATACTTTTAATAATTATAAATTTAATAAAACAATTCTAAATAAAATTTTATGTTAAAATCTATTGTTATCAAAACAATTATCTCTTTATTTTTATTATACATTGATAACTTTTGAATTGCTTAATTATCAGCTTGTAGGGTTGTAACGATAAATTTAAACGAATAACAAACTAATTTATACTGTTACAATAAATACAAATAAACAATTATTATCCTCAATTTACTTTAACGCGTTCATAGATCCTCCATCTCGGTTCATACATCTTAGCTTTCTATTACAAGATTTTCTTAAGACATTCCTAACCATACGGGGAGTTATTCTATGAACCGCTAATTAATTACTTTTTGAGCACTAGTATCCTGCATTTGGTATCTGTCTCCATTCGCGAATGTTTTTTAGTGAAGAAACATGTTTTCTTTCTACAACTCTCCAATCTTCTATTTTGCCTTAAGTATTAATTCCTTCTTCATTTACCATGACCTTTCAGAACATTGAACAGATTCATCTAGAATTTTAAACTGCTGCGTTAGACTTTTTGTTTTCTGTACACCGAGCTGGGGCTCGATCCCACATCCACTAAACCATTCGACAGTGAAGCGAATGAGAGGCAGCCGCACAGCCCGCTGAGCTATCTGACCGACAAGTTTGGTATTATTTACATATATAGACGGTTTTATATGCTGTTGTTTACTTATTACCAGTATTTTGGTTTTACGTATGTTCAGATCCAGATCTGCCTCCCTACAACTCTCAACGACACTATAAGTAGTGTTTGCAGATCTTCTTGACTAGAAGCTAGGAGTACTGTATCGTCCGCATATCGCAAGTTATTGATGACTTCACTGTTCATAAGCATTGCTTCTTGTTTTTCAGAAAGTGCTTCTCTGAAAATTCTTTCGGAGTAAACGTTGAAAAGAAGGGGTGACAAGAGGCATCCCTGCCGTACTCCTCTTTTAATATTGATAACCTGTGATTCCACACCATCTACTAAAACTGATATTGTTTGATTTTCGACTACTCCAGATGATTCTAGAATAATACTTTTGGTATATATATGAAGTTACTTTTGCAAAAGACTTTTGAACTTTTGAAAAGTATTGTTCGTCGGGAACATCCGCGTAGTTCGGTAGTGATCTTTGTAAAAAAAAGGAACATTCAAAAAGTACGTGTGTGCCTGACCAAAGATGCTGCTAGTACAACTTTCAGTAAAACAGTAGCGTGAGCAACTAGAAGAACGCGATGAAGATTGTAGCGGTCCAAGAAGATCATCCAAGAACGACTAAAGAATGTTCTCAACAAGAATGGAGATGACCCAGAGACATTCCATTTTCAATCAGCAAAACAAGCAGTTTTGTTGAAGATTGAAGAAACTTCTAGGAAGAATGATGAAAGATTGAATGAAACGTCTCAAATTATTAAAGAAGCAGCAGCAGAAGACAAAATGACGAGAAATTCGAAAATGTATCTAGAAGACTAGACGAGACTTCTCAAATAATTAAAGAAGTATGTATTCAGAACAATGAGAAATTTGAAGAAGTTTCAAGAACATTCGATAAGATACAAAAAAATGTAAACGACAAAATAGAAGACGTAGAAGAGAAGATCAAACAATTTGAAAGCATGATAACTAATACGAAAGTGCTTCCTACCACCAGTTAATGCAGTAGTTTTAGATCCGGTAGTGAAAGAAGAATCACCTAGAAACGAAACTTTGATGGAAAGTCTTCTTGGTCCATATACCTTAGACAATTTGAAGCTATTGAGATATCCATTTATTGGACAGAACAAGAAAAAGCTGTTTCCTTGACTGCTGCTTTACGAGGTGATGCTGCGGATATCCTAAGATCGATTCCTAAAGGTCAAGAAAAATGTTACAAGACCTTGTTCACTCGACTAGACAAAGGTTACAGAGATGCCCATCTACAAGTTTAAAGAGTACAAATAAGAAGTAGAATTCAACGAGCAATTGAGAATTTTGCAAGAATTTGAAGCATATGTTGCTCGTGTAGCGCTGTTGGCTTATCCGGAGGCACAAGACAATATATTGGAGGAAATTGCTGTAGATACCTTCATCAATGGGTTGAGAAGTAAACTACAGTAAACTGCAGAAAGCTTTACAACTAGCAAGACCGAAAGTTTTAGATGAAGCGCTCGTTATTTGCCTTGGAACACGAAACAGCTAGACAAGCTTCACGGGGCTATCGAGTACGAAACTCTGAAGAGAGCGATGAACGAAACAATAAACGTCTGGAGGAAATCGTACGGAAAGTAGTTCATAACACGATGCCGAAGAGACGCGAACCCAGATGTTGGTATGGTAACGAAGTAGGTCACATTCGCCACAAATTGCAAGAAAATAATACAACAATCAGAAAGCTAGAACAGATCGAACAATGTTGATAGTCAAGACGGCCGTACAGTGCAAATCGTAATCATTGCCTTAAATTAGAAAAACTTCTTTGCCCCGTGAGACGAACCATCATCATTAATGATCAATGGCAGCCCCAACAGCTACAAGACGCTCAAGCAGATGATCCAAGTATAAAAAGAGTATTGGATTGGATGAGTCGAAGTGAAAGACCTTCTTGGCAAGACATTAGTGCATGTAGTCCAGAAGTCAAGGGTTAGTGGAGCCAATGGAATTGCCTAGTGCTAAAAGATGATCTTCTGTATAGAACCTTTGAGAACGATGATGGTACAGGAACTAAGCTTTACCTGATTGTACCTAAAAGTAAAGTGTCAGAAGTATTGCGGCAGTTGTATAACGGTGCATCAGGTGGACACTTTGGTATTACGAAGACTCTGCAAAGGGTTCGAAAACGGTTCTATTGGATGAATTGTAAAGATGATCTAAGAAGTTGGTGCCGTAAATGTGAAGTGTGTGCAGCCAGTAATGCTCCAGTTAATAAAAAGAGGGTACCTATGACACAGTATAATGTTGGTAGTCCTATGGAAAGAGTAGAAATCGACATTGCAGGTCCACTTCCAGAGACGAATGATGAAAATAAATATACCCTGGTAGCCATGGATTATTTTACGAAATTGACTAAGGCCTACGTAATACCAAATCAAAAAGCTGCTACCGTTGCAGAGGTAATTGTTAAAGAATTCTTTAGCTGATTTGGTGTTCCCTTGGAGATCCACTCCGACCAAGGACGAAACTTCGAGTCAACCCTTTTCCAAAACGTTTGTAGATTGATTGGTGCCAATAAGACCAGAACGACACCCCTGCATCCTCAATCAGATGGAATGGTCGAGAGGATGAACCGAACGATGGGTAAAACCTGTCCAAAGTTCTATTAGAACGGTACAATACTTTACCAGTAAAACAAGAAAAGGTAGGTGATGTTAGAAACTTGATAGAAAAACATTATGATATGAAACAATTGGAAGAGTATTGAAAAATTAAGCTAGTTTAAATGAACACGTTTTAGATCGAGAAAACTTTGAAAAACATCCACGCAGATGAAGTTTATAAATAATTAGTTTACTTTCAATAACAATACTAGTAAATATAATAGTCACAAAAACGAATAGAAATATGGACCAGTTTTTTTTAAGCTTTTGTATGAATTTTGTTCAGATGTTCGAAGTAATTTATCATGCAGCCTATTTCTTATAATTTCTGGAAACTTTTTTGTTTTTGTCTTGGTTTTATGTAATTTTAAAAGGCTAAAAATCTCCCTACTTTTTTAAAGCTAATACCTAATGTTTTCTTTATGCAATTTTATATTTTATAGGCGTTTTTCTGTGGAACGTATCAACCAATATATCCACTACAGAGATAGGCCAGCCTCTCTTCTATGCAAAAAAATTGTTAAAAAAGCTAAAAAACTAATCAAAAGCCTCGGATTAAATAGACAGGAAACTGTAAAAGAGTCTAAGCTGTAGAAAAAGGATTGCGAATTGTAGAACATGGAATGTAAAAGATTAATCAAAGAAAATAAATGAAAAAAATGTTGTTTCGACAAGAGAAGAAAAAACGCAGAAAAAACGCAACTAATTTCAGTCACGTTAAAAATCTCTGACGAACACGTTTTCGTGCCACAGTGTATAAACAAGTAACTGCCACTAGAAAACTATTTACTTAAATGTATATTTGAAAATTATCGGCGCTAAGGTGAATGAACAAAAACGTTCTTTATAACAGAACGACAATTAAATAGAACCATTCGAAATAAGAAGCCAATTTAGTCACAGTTTAGGTAAAAACACCTCACAGTTCACGTCAGTTTACGAGACTTTAAAGGAATTAGTGTTTACATTAAAAACAAATTAGCAGACAGGAATAACAATATATCCATTAAATAATGACTGGTATCATAATTGCCTGTAATAGTGTGAACGATAAACAACAAATAATTAAAGTACAAATTGTTTCAAAAAGCGACAATTTAGGAACGAAATTTATGTAAATTGGATTTGGAGACAAAAATATGGTGATATTTTTAGATTTTATACATTTTTGCCGCTTTATTTACATTACTTACAATTGTTTTTCAACTAAACTGTAGATTATTAGTAAATTAAAGTTTATTGTAAATTTGAAATACTACGATATATTTATACAGAGTGTCTCAAAAAGGTATGTCATAAAGTAAATCACGCATTCCGGGGACAATAATAAATTGATTGAATCTTACCTTAGTACAAACGTGTACACAAAAACAGTTACAGCCCTTTGAAGTTACAAAATTATTATCATTTATGAGAGACACCTTGTTTTTTGCGAAATGAGTAATACCTAGAAAGATCTATAGTTATAATAAATATTTATCAACTTATTTATAAAACGGAAGTTCTTTTGTATGGTAAAATAAAAAACAGATCATCCTAGGTCATCGTACAAAGAACAAGTTCAACGCAAGGGTAAGAAAGTCAACAATGGACGGAAAATTGTCGCGTCGTCTCGAGGAAATATCGTTATTACTATGTTAGTTGTGAAAAACAAGAGATTAACACGTCTAAGGTCGTTTCTTGAAAGCGAAACATACAAATCTGCTCATTAAACTTGAAGTACGCGTGTAAGAATCGTCATACAAGTGGTAAACTATAAATAGATATTCAACTGTCGTCTCGATTGCGGTTGCAAGATGTTTACGGTATTATTCATTTCTCAAATATTGGATTTATATGCATTTTTACTAGAATTAACTGTAAGTGTACAGGAATGTAAATATTTAATTAAACACATCCGGATGCTGGAACTTAGCTTTAGAAAAGTATAAGATGAAGATATATTCTGTTTTATTTTCTCTGTATTTATAGCTTTATAATAGGAGCGACCTTTGTGTTATAAACTAATAATTAAGATATAGCGCTCACTATACAGTACACACATACTAGGTCGATAAACACATACTAGGTGAAAAACAAAAGACATATTTTTAAGCCAAGAAGTTCCATATTAGAGACAGTAATATCAAGAGATGTAACAGAGAAATTACCAATAATTTCTGAAGACAAGTAGATACAAGTTCCTCCTCCACGTCGATTACGACGATCACACCTATAAAGGGAATAATAATCAGATAAACTTAACCATGTTTCTTCTTCTTATGGTGATTATCCGTTACGGATGTTGGACACTAACATGGCTATTCTGACTTTGTTGACGGCTGCCCTGAAAAGTCCGGTAGTGGTTAAATTAAACCATTTTCGCAGGTTATGCAGCCAGGATATTCTTCTCCGTACTGGACCTCTTTTCCCATGCACTTTACCTTGAAGTATGGTCCGAAGTAGGTCATATCGTTGTTCATTGCGCATTGTATGTAACTCTGTCTATCCAGGAAATCCTCAACATGCGTCTATAGCACCACATCTCAAATGCTTCGAGTCTCTTCAGTGATGCTTCAGTTAAGGTCCAAGACTCCACGCCATATAAAAGAACTAAAAAAACCTAGCATTTTAATAAACTAACTTTTATTTCCAATGTTTCAGTGATAAGAATTATTTAAGGATTTAGGTTTTGAATGTTGCATAAAATTCATTAAATTTTTAATTTAAAGTAGCTAGATTAGTATAGAATCAGAGCCAATTATGAAAACCTGAAATATCAGAATTAGTGATGAAAGTCACATTTGGTCATGGTAAATAAAAAAAAGTTAATCCATTAGACAATAATTTTAAAATAATCACTGATTTAAGATGGTATAATAAGGAATAATCTGACTGATATAGAAGATGGATATGATATCGTAGAAGAACATGAACATCGACCTTTAAGTGAAAGTGATGATATGAACAATCTTTTTCAAATGATGAAAATATTAATGAAGAATTAGACCAAGAGTGAGAATAAAATTGGAAAAAAGTATTATTATGGGAAAGATGGACAAAAGCGGATGGTAAATGAACCTGTAAAGAATGTGTGAACTCCACAACATAATATAATCATAACTCTACCAGGATCAAAAAGTCCTGCTCGTACTCTAAGAGATGAAGCCACTTCAGAAGATATATAAAACCTTCTCATTTTAAAGCTATGATAAATACTATAGTGCAGTATATAGATACAGATATAAAGATTGGAGAAATTCGAACAAGGTTTGCTGTAGAGACACGAACAGATTTGAAAGATGCGGATAGTAATGAAATACGAGCTTTGATGGGCCTACTAATATATACCGCGATCTATACATCTAAGTGAGAGCGCCCATCAAAGTGGCGTGGCACGTAGCAAGTGGCAAGTAGCACACGTCTAGCATGTTTCTTAAAATGTAACCAATGAAAACGAATGATTCAGCGCACACCAAAATGACAGTGACGTCATTCATTCTAATCATTCGTTTTCATTGGTTACATATTAAGAAACATGCTAGACGCGTGCTACTTGCTACGTGCTACTTGCCACGCCAGTTTGGTGGGCGCTCTCCCTAATGATGAAGACATTGACGCCATGTTTACTACAGATGGAACCAGAAGAGAGATTTTTGGGACTGTTATGAGCGAAAAATGATTTAGTGTTTTGATAAATTGCTTGAGGTTTAATGATGCCACATCTAGACAAGAAAGACTAAAAGAAACACCAACTTCGCATATTAATCACATGTTCGAAATGTTTTTTGAAAATAGAGAAAAATGAATGCATTGATGAGATGTTAATCGAGTTTAAAGGCCGGTGCAAGTTCCGGATATACATATCAAATAAGCCACGAAAATATGGTATAAAAATAATGTTAATAACTGATGCTAAGACTCAATTTACCTGTAATAGCTATATATATATATATACTGAAAAGGTTCGAATGAAATTGGTCTTCCAAATTCAGACAAAAAAATTGTGATAAAAATTGGTCTATCAAAACCTCTATTTTGGTAGTAAAATGAACATTACTGCAGATAATTGGTTTTATTCTCCTCAGCTAGTGAAAGAGTTACAGTCCAGAGGCCTTAGCTATGTCGGAACTATGAGAAAATCGAAATGGGAAACAGAAGAATTTTAGGCGAAGAAGAAGCAAATGTTACCTAGATAAATGATAACATTGAGTAAAATTAAACATTTATTAAAATAATATCTTATAATTCAATTTATTTATCACACAAATATCATAATTTTATAATTTCAAAGAAACCATTTTATTTCCGTTCAACTTTTCCACTATGTTCATAGTCTTCAATGGAGTACCATCGGCTAAATGTGTGTAGACCGTACGGGTGTATCTCTTCTCATCTGAAAGGAAAAAAGATAGTTAGTTATATTTATCCTATTTCCTAAGATTTTATAAACCACATTTAAATATGACGTCATAATATTATTTTTTTAGGTTAGGTTCTATTTGCGCTGTATTTCATTTTCATTTTTTTTACACGAATCGTTTATTTTTCATTAAAAACCAGTTGTTTTAAGAAAATTTTTTCGTGCACATCTATATACAGATCTGTCTTACCTTTATCTGATTGTTGATGGACAATAATTTGACCAAATGAGATTGTCATACCGCTAGAATTGCCATCGATTTTACTAAAAAAAAAATAAATATTAATCCATATCTTTAAATTTAAATAAAATAAGGTGTAGGTATCTGAGATATAACCAAAATTGTTTATAGGGCCCACTGCAGGCATAGTGGTCACTGGTTGTTACTGCACAGTACGGTGTTGATACACAGCAACGGGTCCGTCAACTCTTTCATTTGAACATCATCTTACATCATCACAGCTTACACCTTTAACACAACATGTGTTAAAGGTGTAAGCTGTTCTGATCATTTGTTTAAAAGTTATTAAAAATTTTCGTGTTTTTCAACATCCTGATATAAGGTAAGTGTATTTAATTAATTATTACAACCAAACTTTCATTCATAGTACAGGCAAATGATAGTAACGTCTTAAAAGAGGTGTATTTAGGCTACAAAACGATGTGTCTATGTAACAATCTTATGTCATCTGGGGGAGTTTTTATTCCTCCTTTTATCATTTTCCATAGACAGTGGATTAAAGTGGAACTTCAAGACGGCGCTCCACTTGGAACACCTTTAGTTCGTTATCCTTTAGGGTGGATGTAAACTGAGTTTTTCACACAATCACACAAAGTTTGCGAAGCCATCCGAAGACGACCCAGTTGTGCTCATACTTGATGGACATTCCCCTCCCCCCCCCCCCCCCACCCACTGAAGTCATAATCTGCAGTTACGATCGAAAGATTCTTGCGTAATAATCCTGGTAGATTAGTGACACAGTATCAGGTATTTCCATTTGCAGCGCTACTCCAACTATTGCGGTAAAGATGTTTGGAAAATGTTCCTATAAGCATCGTTTCAATTCCTTTGGCATAGTTCCTATAAACAGACAAAAGTTTACTGACGCGAATTTTGCTGCAGCCGTGACCACAGAAATTTCCGTGCAAGATTATATCTCTCGTCATGTAGTTGAAAATCAAGAACTGGGTATTGAATACCAAGAAGAAACTTCTGCTGTGGTACCGGGAAAAGATTTGGCAGATTCACAACAAAATATTTCTCGACGTCAAGAGACACCAAGACTTGCAAGTAAAGAGACCCGCCTTCTGAAGAGATAGATTTCCGACCAGCAATCTCTGCATCCAACGCTTCAGTTCCTATGTTTTTCAATGACCACAGACAATGTCACTGTAGGATCTAGAGATCCAAACTCTACATTCGTTCTAATCTCTAAAGACTAGCCAAAGCCAAGTACTTCAACATTCCAGCCCAGTCCACTGCCTTATTTTAGTACTTCATGTGATTTAATCAGCAACTTCAAGGGCAAGGCGCACTATATTTTTGCTGTACGCCCTTCTTCTTAGAGGGCTGTCTCCCTACGGAGATTGGCAATCATAATGGCTATTTTTATTTTAGAATTTGCTGCTCCAAACAAAGCAATCGATCTGCATTGATACCAATTACGTAGATTCTTTAACCATGAGTTCTGCCTTAGGCCAACAGATCTTCTTCCTTGAATCTTTCCCTGTATTATAAGTCTCAAAATTTCATATTTTGGTCCCCTCATCACGTGACCTAGGTATTCCAGTTTTCTGGTTTGTACGCCCTTCTTCTTAACGTGCCCTATCAAGTCCCCTTGACGTTGGCGATTAACATGGCGAAACTGTCTCTATCTCGAGCTATTCTAAAGAGTTGCTACGCCCGCATGATACTAATCCAATCCCTAAAGCAAATAGAGCTAGTAGCCGCAATACCAGAAAAAAAGAAAAGGAAAGGCTTAAGAAAATAAACGGTGAGCCACTTAATAACATAATATATGCTGACGACACCGTCCTTTTGGCAGGAACACTAGAAGAACTGCAACACCTTGCTGAACAACTAAATATATATTGCAACGATTATGGACTAAAAATCAATTTGAAGAAAACCAAGTTCATGGTATTTACAAAAGCACAAAACATCAAAGTTAAGCTAGTACTAGATAATACAGAAATTGAACAAATATCTTCGTACAAATACCTTGGAGCATGGATCACAGAAGATACTGATCAGACAAAAGAAATAAGATGCCGCATTGAAATTGCGCGGTCAACTTTTAATAGAATGAGAAAACTTTTTTGTAATCGCGATATCAACATATCGCTCCGGATAAGAATGCTTCGGTGTTATATTTTCTCTACCCTCTTGTATGGAGTTGAAGCTTGGACACTTAAAAAATTCAACATTAAAAACCTAGAGGCATTCGAAATGTGGTGTTACCGACGCATTTTGAAAATATCATGGATGGATCGCAAAACAAACGAACAAGTTCTCGAACAACTAGGAAAACAATGCGAAGTTTTAAATTCCATAAAGATCAGGAAATTGGAATACTTGGGGCACATCATGAGAGGTGAAAAGTACGAACTACTAAGGAATATAATGCAGGGTAAAATCAAAGGTAGAAGAAGCGTAGGAAGACGTAAAATCTCGTGGCTACGCAATCTCCGTGAGTGGTTTGGATGCAGTTCAATTGAACTATTCAAGCGAGTAACCAATAAAATTATAATTGCCAGAATGATTTCCAATCTCCGATAGGAGTGGAACTTGAAGAAGAAGAAGAAAATAAAGCTGGAACTGAAAAAAGGCAACCAGAGTAACAAGAGGTATAAAGGAAGTGAAGCGTGCTTTATTTATTGACTCAAACTCGAAGTGTCGGACGATTATAATCAGTAGCGCACCTAGAATCTTCCTCTGAAGGGGGTTTTGGTAGGCACCGAAATTTTTTTTATGATTTTTATGATTTTTTTTTATGTAACGATGTCCTCACCGTTCAACAGTTTGAACCGTGGGAGTGTCAAGGGAGTGAGACGTTCGCCGGGGAGTTCCTTCGTCGAGGGATCCAGACGAGACGTAGAATTCGTTTTATTTTGATTTTATGCGGAGGAGAATTTATTTTATTTTTATTTTTATTGTACATACATTAAATTAATAGACATATTTTTATTTTAACCTGTGTTTTACTGAGTATGTCGTCCCGAAAGAGCTACCCGTTACACTACCTCCATTTTAAGTCCTTAAAATTTGTGAGTAACAGTGTTGGAATAGGGTCCTGGGAGGAGTTTAACTCCAAACCCTCCGCCATGGGTGCGCCAGTGATTCTAATTATTGTAAAAAACAGCTTTTGTGTTTTCTAATAATCTAAACACAAATTCGTTGCAATAAAGAAGCTGTAGAGTAAATGTACGACGTTGAAATCATTATACTAATAACATTAAGGTACTCACCTAATATCAATTACGTTTGATTGATATGCCAGGTTTACATAGAAGTATCTCTGATTATTTTGGTATTCAAAACTGGTATAGTCGTCGACATAAAGATTACCGCTGGCTATATTGTCCTAAAATAATTTTGTAATTATTAATAATATATTAATAACATATAATTAAAAGCAATATTTTTATAAAAAACGTTAAAAGAAGATCTAATATTATAGTTTATTCGTCTTCCGGGTTTGGACCGTGTCATTTGTGAGTGACCCAAAAGTGGGTTCATCTCGACGTTTCGCTACAATTGTATGTAGCTTCTTCAGGAGAACAAAGAAAAAAGAAAAAGAAATCAAAAGACAGGAAGATGGGTAGTTAGCAACGGTAACTCAGTTACTCAACGCAACCAGAGGCGAATACTAACTACCAAGATGGGCATTTGGTCACAGTAACTCAACTACTTAACGCAGCCAGAGGTGAAAACCAAATGCCAGGACAGGGATTCACGTCCAACAGCTCAGAACACTAACGCGTCGAGAGGCGGGGAGTGAATCCGTCTCCGTCCGGCGGAAGACGAATAAACTATAATTCTCACTCTGGCCGTGGAAGCCTACGATTTCATAAGATCTAATATATCAATATAATGTAAAAAATTTTCGGTCTCATTCAGGGATTCCATCTTCTTAGTTTTTCTTGCTATTCTGACAATATATTACCCTCCTGATCTCTTTACTTCCTGTGTTTAAATTCATTTTTGCTTTTGTTCGGTATTTGTTAAAAATTTTTCATCTCTATCGGCTTACTTAGATAGTTCTTGAAGTTCTTTGTTCATAGTCTCTCTTTTCTTTTGCTGTCGATTTTCTTTTCCTTCCTTACGTAGTTATTTATATTCTTCCTCTGCTTGTCATGTTTTGTACCGCTATTGCATAATTAAATATGCTCTGTTTTTTCTCTCTTATTATAATATTCTTCGTCAAAACAGTCATTCGTTCTTGTCAAGTCCTTCTATATCGTATCGTTCATGTTAAGAACCTATTTCCTTTTACAAACGTTTAAAATTCTTCGATCCAGTAGTTATCAGAATCCGCATTTGCTCCTCTTCTAGTTCGAACGTTTGTATATTGGATTGGTGTCTTGAGTCTATAATAGAATGACCCAACATATTTACTGTAAATCCGTCTGGTGATTTCCAGATGCCTTTGTGTATTATATTTTCGAGTGAAGTTAAAATTATCCCATCGATTCAAAAAGAAAACTACTATGAAAAAGAAGTCACTTTTAAAATCAGAGCATCAAAAATACCATTCCTGTTCCATACTATGCAAGTTAAACGTTTACTTTGTATTCCAGTTCTTCCTTTGACGAAATTTTTAGTTTTTTATTGACGCTTATTGGGACCGTGCAAGTTTGGAAGAGCGACACCTGGTGTCGTAAATCAGCAAAATTTACTGCGCTTTCATTTTAGATCGAGGTTACCGGATAACTGTGAAGGACGTAGCCCCAAAAAAGAATAAGAAGAAAAAGTAAGATTGAGGTTATGTCGGTATGTTATTAAAAGGTAAACGTTGCATGCAGTGTAAATACAATTAAATACATTATTAAATTACAGCATTACTGTTAATATGGATGCAATAATAAAAACTGGATTTGAGAAAGTAAATCACCAAATAACTTTTAAGCCAAGCACTGAGTCAAAGGGAAAAGATTTAGTAGTGGCAAATTATGTTAAAAATGTGGAAGAATTAAGAAAAAATGGACAAAGCTATATAATACATAGGTAAACTTAAAGTTACATTAGCATAAAACTTGATTTTTGGGTTAAAGTGAACTCTAAGTGAGTGTTATGAAACTAAAATTTTCACTTAAAAGTGAACTTTTATTTATTATTTATTTCAAACTGACTTTAAAATTGGGCGCAAGAATAATGCATAATTTAGGTTATGTTACTTACTTATGCTTTTTTATGATATAAATTCACTTTTCTCTTTGTAGTAATTTGTGCTTCGAAGTTGGAAACGAATAAAACTTAAATTGACAATTTTTTGTTGTATTTTTACAATTTATAACACAGCATTTACTAAATCACATTTTCTTCAGTGACAGAAAGTTTAAATAAACAAAGGAATATGAAATATGACAATTTGACAATTGACAATATGAATTTATGAAATCTATAAAATGTGCAGTAAAAAATGCAAGATTTCTCCGCTACTCGCGCACGATCGTTTCTCGTATCACATCCAAGTACTTGCACGTCGCCAATAAAATAAAAGTATTTGGTTCGTTGTGCAGTTGCCATAATCTGCTGATTCAGCTGTTGATTCATGTGTTGTGTCATTTTTTTGTTGTGTAAAGACATTTCGATTATTATTATGCCAGGACATTGATTAATTCCGTTATTAAATAGACTTCTAGGTTATTTGACAGTCAAGAGAATAAAATTTTTCTCAGACATAAACTTCGAATCTCGATAATTGCGTTTCGTTCGGTTTACTGACGTAATAGCAATACGTATAATTAATTTCGGGAAGTAGGTATTGTATTTGTAAAAATATGATTCATGTCATGCATGACTCAATGTATAACCTCTTCGAAATAAAAACGTTTTGGCATGTTTTTAAAAGACACTATGTACATACAAACTAAACAAGCATGTACAGTTGCTAGCACTCTTTTTATTGACAAACTAAATAATGGAATATCGTTCTGAAATAAAAAGAATATACTAATTTGAGTATTTTACATCTTTAGTTACAAAGTTGAGTTCCGCACATTCACTTAGTCTACACATTATTATTGTGAATGAAAAATTATGTTATAAACTAGATCTAATGTATTATTTTTATTATTATAAGCAGAAATATAATATCCTATTGATACAATGTAAAGTGCCAGCAAGGAAACATTTTCTTCAGCGCCGCCAATGATCCAATTCAAAATTTCCGGGAATGCATGATAGACACGTGATTTCGGCTACTTTTGACCATTTACGACGCGTGATTTGTGATTTATAATTTGATTTAATATTTGCCAGACTATATTATATTACAATGTTGAGTAAAAAAGGTAAATCTTCTATAAAAGGATTTTTTTATGCAATTTAGAAATTACATGTTTGCTGTACAATACAGTGGACCATATGCTGTTGGGTGTCTAGCGATAATCCAAAATAATCGCAGCAAATTTGTGAAATATACTTTAGACACTTACCTTGTCGACGTTGACATACAAAACGAAAGGATCATTTTGCATTTCAGCCGTTGATGAACGTTCTTCGTCCCTCCTGGTAATAATGCTTCCCGCTTTATAGAAATATGGAGACTGAAACAAAAACCATGTGTAACGATATATATGCTTCATAGGATAACTTTTTTACCCAACACACTTAGAACTAGCATAATTCTATGGTCAATACACGGATGTTTTATTAATTGCCTATAGATTTCTAAAAGATGTTGCAGTTGAGTATTCTGAACCAATTTTAGTTGTAAGTTGATCGTCAAAGTGAGTACAGTGTTCTGCAATTCGATTAGATCCCACCTGGGTGACGAAGACACAATTTTAACTCGCAAGGTAACTAAGACAATTTTAATTCGTGGCGTTATTTGTTGTATATATAAACTTTTTTCTCTAGAATGAATTACGAAAAAGAACAAGCCAAACTATTGGCAGGAACCCCAAGATGATGAGTACGAAATTATGAACTCCGACGGTGAAAACGAAATTGATCACATAAGTAATCAGTCTGATGATGAACAAAAGAAAGACATTGAGAAACTAGAAGTATTGGAATCTGAAAATAAGCGAAAAGAAGATAAAAAATATCCTTATTATTTAGGTAGGGATTCCAAAACAAAATGGAGAAAACTACCCGTCGGCCGACGCCACTGAGTAAACGGCTGTACCCATCGGCTATCCATATTAGTAGCCCATATTAGTGTAAAAAAGTAAGTGATACGCCCATTTCAAATCGCAGTGTGCTTTGACTGCTAAAACAGCCTTAATAATTATTGCACTGATATGTATAATTGCCAATACTCATTTCAAATCATTCCCCTACTGGCTTATATAACGATAACGAATCTGTTAACCTGCTTCTTTGGTGACGAGAGACTTACGAGATACGTATCTTCCTACTTACTGTTGAAATAGTTACGGGTAAGATCGCTGAAGATTGTCCACTGTAGATTTTAAAAGAACCATCATCTACTCGGTACCACTGATTATCTTCCGAGCCTGGGAAGTTTACAGTCACCGATCTTGCTCCTTTCTCCATCACAGGCCTTGCCAATATATTGGAACCTACGCAACAAAAATGAAATAATTAAATTTAACTGATTCTTAGAAAAGCATTCTTTTATTTACCCAGTAATATATGATAGTCTTGGTCGACGAAGCCGGGATAATCGTAGAAAATGGGTCTCACCACTGGATCTCCTGTTCTGGTGTGCTCGTAAAACAGGGTGTACCACACCGGTATATGCTTGTACCTCAGTCGAAGGGCATTTCTTATAACATCCTGAACTTCGGCAGAGTATACGTAAGGTTCTCTTCTGTCTGTCGTATTTTCTGCATGACCTCTGTAGAAAGGCAGCCACACACCTGCCTATAAAGACAATAGTATTGGAATCTTCTTGAAATATTATCAACAATGTTTTTAACTAGATTTCACTAAATACTAGATTGTATATCAAAAATCTGGTTGATATATATTCACCTGATACCATCTTTGGACCAGCTCCGTCTCAGGATTGTTGAAAAATCCACCAATGTCAGCGCCGCAAAATACCAAGCCCATGATATTAGATAAGATGCATTCGGAATAGCTGACTTGCAGGAAAGGCCAGTCGGCTGTATTGTCTCCAGTCCACATTGCTGTATATCTTTGACTTCCAGCGAAGTGGGATCTGGTCAAGATAAATGGACGTTTAGTAAAGTTGTCCCTCTGCATCAGTCCTTGGTGAGTAGCCATGGTCTAGATAGACATGAAAATATGAATCACTTGACTGTTACACACTTGATACGCCTAAAAGCTTACCTGGAGAAAACCATAAATATTGTGAATATCTCTATGAGCAACATTTCCATGGTGCAAGACATCAAAAGGCAAGGTTTTTTCCAGTTCGTTGTCAAATACTGACGGTTCATTCATATCGTTCCATACACCAGCAAGCACGGGAGTTGATTTTTTAAATTTATCATAGCTGTACCAGCTGGCGTAGTAGTCTCGAGCTTCTGGGTTTAGGAAATCAAGGTAGCTGGACAAACCGGGCCAACAATCCCCTAAAAATAAGAATTAGAGAATAAAAAAAGGGCATCAGATTGTATTTAACACATACTCAGAACACATTCTCTTAGCCAAATTTGACGTAGCTCAAATCAAAAACTGAATAATGTGTTATAAGTTTTCTGTACCTTTAAAATCTTCTCCATTGGGCGATTTAACGAAGTACTTTCCTTTCGCTCCAGAATACACTGGATAATCCTCATCAACTTTAATGTGAGGGTCCAAAATAACCACTAGTTTTCTGTTAGTACTGGACAAATTCCTCTGCAATTCTTCTGGGTCAGAATAGGTCTCTGGATCCCACGTAAAGTATCTTTTGCCGTCGGTATAATCGATATCCAACCAAATGGCGTCCATCGGGAAATTGTTGGCGTCCATCTGGGCTACTACAGATTTAGTGTCTTCTTGGGTTTTGTAGGACCATCTGCATTGGTGGTAGCCCAGGGTCCACAGCTGAAACAAATGATAGCATAGCAAGCCATAGAAAAGTAAATAAGAGTTTTGTATCTTACTTGAGGCATATGGGCCACTCCTGTGAGTTTCGTAAACTGTCTGACGACGTTTTTGGGTTGATTTCCGAGCAAAACGAACAGATCTAAGGTACCGCTTTCTACCATAAAGTAACTCCAGCCTGATGTAGAATCTTCATCGTACCAAATGTCCACCCATTGTTCAGCAGCGTTGTGCAAAAAGATACCAGACGTTTGTTTCTCACTAAAACAATACAAGACCAACAATCATATTACGAAAGGATAAAATATTGATAAAGTATTGAGGCTCAAAGTGCAAAACTAAACAAACGTGACTTACGAATGTCCATAAATAACAGGAACAGTTCCATACACTGCCATTGGCGAACCAACTTCATAATGATCGTTATCGGAATTTCTATTCCTATAGGGGTCCATCAGTACCTTTCCGTCTGTATCTCTCGTTGATGGAAGTTCCAGCTTGATTGGATGGTGATGTAAACCATAGAGTCTCTTCGCATCGATAAATTCCGTTGCAAATGCGAAGGAATTGTCTTCCTAAAGTAAAAATTATTGTAGTATGACGACGTGTGGTATTTCAACACTTAAAAAATAATAAACGTGATCGATTTAATGATGAAATGGAGTTAGAGCTTGCTAAATACTGCAAAACTACTGTAGATTTGTATTTCGCACTTACTACACAAGATTTACGTAAGTTAGCTTTTCAATTTGCAAACTGTAACAAACTGTCCTACCCGGAAAAATGGAATACGACTGAACATGCAAGTGAAGACTGGCTTATTGCTTTTATGCGACGAAATCCAAATTTAAGTATTCGTACACCTTAAGCTACTAGCCTTTCACGAGCCATGAATTTTAATAGAGAAAATGTAAACAACTTTTTTAATAAATTGTCAACTGTTTTAGACTGTTTCGACTGTTCAGAAGCCATCCAAGGTTATAGCTAGAAAAGGAACTAAGCAAGTAGGATCCATATCATCCAGGAACGTGGAACTCCAGTAACACTATGTGTAGCCATTAATGCAGTGGGAAATACCGTACCCCCAATGTTCGCCTTCCCACGATTACGTTTTCAAGACCACTTTATTAGAGATGGACCAGTTGGGTGGATAGGAACTGGAAATAAGTCTGGATGGATGCAAGATAATGAATTTCTTGTTTTTATGAAACATTTTGTGAAACACGTAAAGCCAAGTGAAGGCAATTAAAGTGATTGTATTGCTAGACAACCAGTCGTCTTATATTTCGATATCTCTGATAGAATTTTGCAAAGCTAATTTCATTACTCTACTTTCGTTTCCGCCGCACACTTCACATAGGCTTTAACATTTAGATCGTGGGGTATATGGTCCGGTTAAGAAATATTTTAAAAATTCTGGTGATCAGTGAATGAAAAATAATCGAGGAAAAAGAATGACTATATACGATTTGCCTTCAATTGTAAGAACATCACTTCCTTTGGCCACTACGCCTGTCAGTATTCTTGCTGGTTTCTCCTGAACTTGGATTTGGCCTTCCAATCGAGAGATTTTCAACTATAGTGATTTTAATGCATCAACTGTAACTGATAGACCTCTATATGAAGAAAACATATAAAATAATCAACTAGAATCGCCTACAGTTCAACGCAACAGTCACTTGGAAAGCCAACTGAGTCCATCCACTACCTTGTTACCAAAAATACACACTACTCCATCACCCAAGCCTAATAATCCAGCAGTATTTATTTCGCCTGTAGATATTAAGCCATTACCGAAAACAGACCTAACCAAACCCAAAAAAGGAGGAAGAATGAGACGAGAGACAGCTATTCCGACTGATACACCAGAGAAGATGTTGATTGAAGAAAAAAATTCGAAGAAAAGATACACAGTCAAGCGTAAAGTTCAGCTTGAACATAATCCAAAAAAAAAATCTTTGCCAGATTTGCCATTGAAGAAAAATATCAAAAAGAGACGAGCACCCCTGAAAGCAACAGAAAAAGATTCTTCTGAGTCTTCCCATGAGGAAGTTTTGTGCTTAGTATGCGATGGTTTATATTCATCAAGCTCCGAAAATTGGTTACAATGTCGAGAATGTAAGCACTGAGCAGATTTAAACTGTACAATCAAAAGCCCATTCTACATTTGCTTTAATTGTGAATATGACAGTGATTAGTTTTTTCTCGGTAAAACTATATTAACAGAATTTGTTATTGTTTTTATTTCTAATGTTTACACATATCTATTATTTTCGTCCTATTTAATTTATTTTTACTCTATACTATAAGTTAATATCTACATATTACAATCAACATTAGCTCTATTACTATTGACACCAATAAGGTGTCAATTTTAACGCATGGATTAACCTGACACAAATGGTCAAAATTTCATTTCTGTAATACTAAAGCAGCTTTTTAGCCATAGATACTGTGTAAAAGAGTCCCTAGTATAGGTTAGAATAAATTAAAAATTTAACAAAGTTCAACTTGGTCAAAAAAATCAATTTGTGACATTTGTTACAACCCACACCTATTATACGAATCTTCTGACCACCATAATGAATAAAACTACGATCACAGTCATAAATTACCGCTAGAAAATTAGAAAAAGTTTATTTAGAAAGCATAAATGATAAAGATTTGTACATAGGATAAAAATTAGACGATGATACGAACGATATCTATAAAAAATCACTGATATTACCCAAGTTTGTATTGTTCTTTCCTTACTTTATCAAACACCAGTTGTTCCCCGTTTAGTGCAACCTCTTTGTTGTTGTCATCATAATAGAATTCCACGTTGAAAGGAGTTCCTGCAGTTACTACTACTTTGTACGAATATGATGCGTTTTTTGGTGCTATAGTGACTTCTTTCTCTGATGTTTTTGCTGATATCCTAAAAATATAAACAGAACAAATGATACTCTGTGCCGACCACTTATAATAAAAACCACTTACTCTAAAGTTTGTGGCTCTTCCGCCAAAACATCAGCCAGTTGATACCGTTTACTATTCTTTTCGGCAATTTTTATCCTTGCTGTTTCATGGGCCAGCAAGGATATTTGCAGAACTAGCTCCTGACTATCGGAATTTGTCAGGGGTATCGAGACGATATTGCCAGTTTGACTTAACTTGTCTAATTGGGCTGTAAACTTCGAGGGATTTTCAATGGTTCTCAATTTTCTGAAACAAAAAATGTAAATTGTTGAGTTAGTGGTCCAAAAATAACCAATACCTTTTCACTTTGTCATAATTGCTTTACAACTAGTATTGCCCAAAATCGGTCTTGGTCTTGCAGTCTATGTCTTGTTCTTGCGTTTTTCCAATTTTAGCAAGACCAAGACCAAGACTGATCGTGCAAGATTTAATCAAGAACAAGACTAAGCCTGCGAGACTCTTGCGTCTTGCGGTTAGGACTCAGTGTCGTCTTAGCACGTATAGTAGTAGACTAGATTTAGACATATCGGTAGTCTTTTGGTAGTTTACAGAACAAAAAAAAATTGTACTTACTTGCAAAACGGTATTCTTGCGCAATCTTTGTATAAGGTGTGATTCGCACATGAGACATAGCTGGCTATCAAAGCCAAAAAAAGTAAAAGTCTGAAAAAAAAAATAGAAATAAATGATACAATTTGACAATGGTGAACGTTAGATTGTTATGTTGTTTATATTTTAACGAAACTACAATAAACAATTCTTTATACTGAATATTCTGTTTTTGTTGGGTTCCACTTCTGGATATATATAATATTTGTAATCTTTGTACTGATAGACTAGTATTTCTGTGTCTGATTGACCTAAAAAAAGCGTTTGACAAAGTAAGACTCAAAGATGTAATCCATCTTCTGTATAATAGAAAAGCTCCCCTAAATATTATAAAAACTATCGCAAACATCTACCAAAACAACAAAATGGAAGTCAGAATAGATAGATTCTGTTACGCAGGACGACGCAATATTGATAGCCCAAGATGAAGATTACCGTACTACAAGCTTCATGAGTTATCTCCTAAAATTATTCCTAAAGATAATTCATAAGAGAATCTGCAAGCTGTCTGAAAGTCAAATTTCCCCCAACCAGTTCGGGTTCACAAATGCTGTTGGTACTAGAGAGACTTTATTTTGAGTAGTTATTCCAGAGATGCAGAGACGTCAACTGCGACGTATACGCATGTCTTGTTGTTTACGAGAAAGCGTTTGATCGAGTACAGCACGCTAAGATGATGAAAGTATTAAAAGAAACAGGAATTAACAAGCAAGATCTGAAAATAATTAGAAATCTTTACTGAAATCAGACAGTAAATTTCAGAGTTGAAGGTGAACACACTGACTATGTCAAAATCATGCGTGGAGTGAGGCAAGGCTGTATTTTGTCTCCTCTAATCTTTAACCTGTACTCTGAAAGAATATTTATCGAAGCTTTGCACGAAACTAAAAAAGGTATTCTACTAAATGGTTACCGGCTAAACAACATTAGATATGCAGATGGCATATTTGTGAACAACTTAGAAGACCTACAAGTTCTTATTAACAAAATCACGTATTACAATCAACAATATGGACTCAATATAAACATTAAGAAGACAAAGCTTATGATAATTAGCAAAAAAACGATAACAGAAGGTCAACTCTTCGTCAACCAAGCTCCTGTAGAAAGGGTGACGCACTACAACTACGTCCGCATCATAATAAATGAAGAATGGACCAACAACCAGGAGATTAGAACACGCATCGAAAAAGCTAGATCCACCTTCAATCGGATGGGGCCTTCTTCAAGAGTCTTTCTTGATACAAAAGTAAGAATGCTGCGATGTTCCGTCTTCTTTGTCCTTTTTTATGGTATTGAATCGTGGATCTTGAACGAAGATATGTGCAGAAAACTGCAAGCATTTGAGATGTGGCTATATCGGAGAATACTTAAGATCCCGTGGACTGACCGAGTCACAAATGAGGAGATCCTCAGAAGAATGAATGAGAAACGAGAGGTACGGACCACCATCAAATCTCGAAAGTTACAATTATTATTATTATTATTATGATTATATAACAAATAAGGGCAGAGGAGCGAGCTCCTATTATGCCCAAAAAGCAAAAATAAACAAAAATAAAATATATCCTTATAAAACTAATACTAATTATAAAGTTAAGTACAGTTAAACAAATTAACAAAAATTGAATTGTGACCCAATAAATAAATAAATAATGCTGTCCGAGAAAAAATATCCTATCCTATAAAAAAAATAAAGTGCTGTCAAGTTTATTTTTAAAGATGTTAACACTAGCTGCCAATATGGTGTCATGATCCAAATTGTTCCAGATATTAAAGATTCTGTTTGGCAAGAAGTTCGCCCTGGACCTTGCAGTAGTTTGTTCCCTCTTTAATTTGTATCGATGGCCTCTTAATCTATCGTCTTCATTCAAAGTGAATATGTTGTTTAGGTTCCCAAAATTATGTTTTAAAATACGGAAGGACATAATTAGGTCACCTCGAAGACGTCGCTGCTCGAATGTCGTAAGATGAGCCATGAATAGTCTATCTTCATAGTTAGGGCTTACACGGCCGTATGCCAGTCTTGTGGCTTTACGCTGAACGTTTTTCAAGTAGGATTTTATCGCGACTAAGATCTGGATTCCACACTGGTCCGGCAAACTCAAGAATAGGTCTAACGTATATTGAGTAAAGTTTACTAACAGAGGTTAGAGATATGAGAGATTTACGGATCAAAAACAGTTTCGAGTTAGCACGTTTACACACCGACACTATGTGATCAGACCAATTTAATTCACTATTAATTATCACTCCGAGATCGTTGTGTGAGGTTACAGAGTTTAAAGGATGTCCATTAATAAAGTACGGCAGTGATGGGTTATTTTGGCCGATATGTAAAACAACGCATTTTTCAATGTTAAGCGGAAGTAACCATTCTGAGGACCATTTGAATATTGCGTCAAGATCTTGTTGAAGAATATGTTGGTTAATAGTTGGATTCACATATAACTTCGTGTCATCAGCGTAAATGGAAACCTTACTGGATACAATGAGCGGAAGATCACTAGTGTAGACACAAAAAATTTTCGGGTATATTATGCGAAATGAATCTAGATACACTCTTCTTCATATTATACAAATATAATTCTTATTTTTTAATTCTGTAATATTCTAACATTAGATTTAGGAATGAATTTCCCGAATCAGCCTTGACATTAAATAATAATACCAACCAATGTAGAAAATTTAAATGTCAGATCGTTGTCAAGCCGCTACGAATTTTTTGTAAGACAAAATTCAAATAATAAGGGATGATTTGCTTAGTTCGCATATTTTTCCATGATATATTAAATTATTTTCCATGATATACGATACTGGTCAAATTCCATCGGACTGGTTGAAATCTACATTTGTGCCCCTTCCCAAGAAATATAATTCTAAGACGTGTAGTGAATATCGCCTTATAAGTTTAATGAGCCACACCCTTAAAGTATTTTTGCGTATTATCCATTCCAGAATACGAGCAAAATTAGAACACAGCATAAGTAAAACACAGTTCGGTTTTAGATGCGGTTTTGGAACTCGAGAACCCCTCTTTGCAATACAAGTTTTGATTCAAAAATGCCTGGATCAACAGAAAGATGTTTACGTCTGTTTTATCGACTATGAGAAAGCATTCGATACTATCAAACATGACAAACTCATAGAACTATTACGTCTTTCAGGACTTGACACTAAGGACATCCAGATTATAAAAAATCTATATTGGAATCAAACAGCCCACATGAAGAATGGACATATGGTGAGTGAAAACATAACCATTTCTAGAGGGGTAAGACAGGGCTGTATTCTTTCGCCACTGCTTTTCAACCTATACACGGAACAAATATTTCTAGAGGCACTAGAAGAGTACAATGAGGGCATCAAGATTAATGGCGTACCAATAAGTAATTTTCGATATGCAGATGATACTATTATACTGGCCGTTAACATCGAATATTTACAGATGATGCTACATAGAGTTAATACAACTGGCAGCCGATTTGGACTGAAGATCAATAGAAAGAAAACTAAATTTATGGTGATCAGTAAAAAAAAATTTCAACATATCGACCTGCATATTGAAGACGAACGTATTGAAAGAGTACACCGATTTAAATATCTGGGATATACAGTAAATGACAAGTGGGACCCAGAAGTAGAGATTAAGATCCGAATTGAAATAGCAAGATCCAAATTCATCAAAATGAGAAAGCTCTTAAGCAACCGCAACCTACTCTCTACGCTACTTTACGGCGTAGAAGGGTGGACGTTAACCGCAGCAACTATAAAGAAGTTAGCGGCTCTAGAAATGTGGCTGTATCGACGCATACTGAGAATACCTTGGACAGACAGAGTGACCAACACAGAGGTATTAAGACGAATGGGTAAAGAGGTGGAATTGTTAACAACTGTTAAAAGGAGGAAAGCATCATACCTGGGCCATGTGTTCCGTAATGATAAGTACAGTCTGCTACAGCTTATCGTGGAAGGCAAGATTGAAGGTAGAAGAGATTTGGGCAGAAAGAAGAAATCCTGGCTGAGAAACTTGAGAGAATGGTTTCAAATACCAGAAGCTGCGAACATAATTCATGCGGCACAAAACAGAGAAACCTATCGTACGATGGTCGCCAACCTTCGGTAGAAGACGGCACATAAAGAAAGAAGAAGATATTAAATTATGTACCGTTTATTCTGACATTTGTTCCAAATTTATTTTATTTCGACTAAATTTTTAAACCTATAAATCTTTGATATGTGTATTCGTCAAGGCTTGCAATAGTTGATTCAGTGCTTTAACATATACGAATTCTATGTATAAAAATAGTTGTACTCGTTTATTTGTACTACTAATTTGGCATCATCCTAAATAGTCCATTGAAATGTTACATTTTTTATGCCTAGGAGGACACAATTTCATTTTTTTTATGTTGGGAAGGTAAGTATAATCTTAAGTTCAAGTTTGTGGCGTTACCACCTTTGTCCCCCTGCTGCTTTCGTGAAAAAAGGGGTGCACAGGTTTATTGCCCTGTATCTCGTAAACTAGCAATACTACACTAGCAAGCCATCCTGCAAGGACAAATATTTGAAAAACGGGTCCAGGAAGAAGAAGAACATCTTGGTTAAAAAAACCTCAGAATCTGGTTTAATACAACACCTGTGCAGCTTTTCCACGCTACTATAGATAAGATAAAAATTGCCATAATGATCGCCAACATTCGTAACGGATAGGCACATCAAGCAGAGAAGAAGATGAAGATAGTCTGCAAAGACTGGTCCACAGATAGAACATAAGAGCAAAAGAATTTCATATGATAATCTCATCTCAGAAAACTAAAACAATAGTAATCAACAAAGAACCAGCCAGATTTAAAATAGAAATTGATGACATCAGTATTGAACATTAACTATTAAAAGACGAAAACTTGAGTACTTGGGACATGTGACGAGAGGGCAAAAATACTCATTATTACAACTTATTATGCAGGGCAAAATCCGAGGAAAGCGAAATGTGGGAAGACGAAGAATATCCTGGCTTAAGAACTTAAGGGAATGGTTTGAATGCAGTAGTGCAGAACTTTTTAGAGCGGCAGTCAACAGAGTCCGCATAGCCATGATGATTTCCAAACTTCGATAGAAGATGGAACTTAAAGAAGAATAAGTATTGAACAAGTAATGGAAATAAAATATCAAGTCAAGAATTTATACAGCCAGTGTAAGACCAATAATGACATATGCCTCAGAAACAACACCCGACATAGTCACAATGCAGAGGCTACTGGAAACGGTAGAGATGAGAGTACTGAGAAGAATTACAGGAAATACGCTGAGAGATCGAAAGAGCAGTGATGACATTAGAAGAAAATATAACGTACAGTGTATAAATGAATGGACCCAAAAAAGAAAAAAAGAATGGAATAACCACATAAGCAGAATGGAGGATACTGTGTCGTCAAAATAGCAGAGAAGTCACCAATCGGCAGAAGAAGTATCGGATGACCGCGCAAGAGATGGACTGACAACCTTTCATAAAGGTATTAATCCGCCAATGAACAAGCAGAATTACTTATAATGAGGAAGAAGAAGAAGAAGAACCTTTGTAATAAGAAGGAAAAACCTCCTCACATGTCCTTTGAAAGTATTCGATACTGGCCTATCAGAGGAGGAGATCCTGGGTAAGGTCTTTATGCAACCGAGCCAAATAAAGAAGTTACCCTTAAAGAGACTAATGGCTTTCTGTGAGACAACAAGGTTACTAAAAAATGTGCTCCCATCTACCGTAACCATAATTATAACCTATTCTACTATGGACATATGCGAAGGATGGACGAAACAAAAATACCGCCGATAAAATACTTTATAACACACAATAGGTTTTAACAATTCACCAATTAGTGCGTAAAATCAATCTTTTTTTACCCACATCTTGGGCTATAAATAATATACCAATTAAAAACAAAAACACCATTTTAATCTTTAAGTTTCGCATTCTTTTGTTATGAAAGATTATCAAGAGCTAAATTTACACAAATCCATCTTATATCGTATATATGTTTTCAATATAATCCGTTGCACAATAAGAATATCATTGTCCTCGCTAAACAAAATCACGTAGACTGAATTTTAAAACAATTCTTCTTGTGGCTAAGCTTCTTTATATTCACAACAAAATTAAAGTTACTGTAAGAAGTGGAACCATTAAGTAACATTCTAGGTGTTGTTATGTATATTGATCACAAATACTACTTTGCCAAAAAAGGATTCGTATTGGTATTGGGATCATTGGGCACGTTCTTGATGGTGTGCGTAATGTAAAAATCTTCAAAATTTGTCGTGTAAAGTACGTTTTAACTTTTTTAGATGTTACAACCTCTGAGGAAGATATAAAATACGGAAAATCAACACCCACTAATATATAGTGAAATTACAGAACAAATCACTCCATAAATAATATAAAAAGCATTGTTAAATTTCATTCATTGTCTATTTTAAAAACAACTGAATGTTCTTCTTCTTCCTTCTTGTATCTAAGTCTGTTTCTTCTTAAATGTTAGCCTCCTAAATTGTTAAAATTATCGCCATATTTTTCTTAAACTGTCAATACTTCTTCGTCCATTTGGTGACTTATCTCGTGCTATTCGTACTATCCTATCCTCTGTCATTCTACTAATGTGTTCGTTCCACTTCTGTTTTCGTTTTGTCACCCATCCATTTATGTTTTCTATGGTCTTCTTATGTTTTCACTTCTCTCCCTATCCAACAAACGTTTCCCTGATATTAGTCAAAGTATTTTCATCTCTGTTATCTTTATAGATTCTTGTTTTTGTGTTTTGTCTTAGGTGTTTGTTCTTCCAGATTGTGGCATTAAGAGATCCCGCCACTTTATTGCTTTTAGGCTTTGTTGTCGTACTTCTTCTTCAACATCTCCGTAACTAGTTATATCTATTGTCAAGATATCTAACCTTGACTCCTCCTTTATTTTTTCCCATTATTTTCGATTTTACATCACAGTGAGTATTTAGATGTCATACATATTTGGTTTTTTTACAGATATTATCATATTGTATTTCTTGTTGTATTGAAGATATATGTTAATCTTTGGAGCTCGTCTTTTGTCTCAGCGTCATCTATGTTTTTAAATAACAAACATATAAAATCAGAATTTGGTGTTTATTGACAGTAAACTAAATGTAAGACAAATACTTACATACTATGACGGGATAGTATTATGAGGTTTTTTCCTGGTGTTTTCCTCATGATTTACTATGGAACACTAACAGAAAATTTTTACTGTCATCATAGCATGTGGTTGTCTTTTTAAACACGATATTCTAGTTAAAGTTAATTTCATGAAATCATATGAACTATTTTACCATAAAGTCGTCCCAGGAACGCAACTCAGCAATAATATAATTGCCAATACATTTACAATAAAGTCGTCTACTTTTGTCTAAAGTCGTCTAAAATGAGTCAGGTAAAATTAAACTATTAGAAGAATTTTTCACCGAGTAACAACAAACACAATTTGTTTAATTTATTTATATTTGTATTTTGAGAACGATTTGCGAACCTTTAATTGTTGCTTATTCCCATTAAAATAGTAATTACTATAACATTCCTAAATAGGAACAATGTCACAAATGCTCTAATCCTAAATTTAAGTAAAGTTTTCTTTTTAAATCCCTAATAGAACGTTAAAGAACAAGTCACGGACCTCTTCTAGGATTTACTGCTCTGAATGAACCACTTCCATGGTAGACTGTCATATTTATAAGGAAAAAGATTCGATAATGCTTTTGAAAGAAAAAAAAAGAAAAATTTCTAAGAATGTAACAAAATTTGATTACCCAACTTCACAGATTATTAAACCAAAAAATAGTTTATCAAGGATGCTCACAAATTCAGTAAGAATGAAGTATAAAAAGAATTTGCTTTTGAAAGAAAAAAAAATAATAATTTCTCAGAATGTAACAGAATTTGATTAACCATACTGAAAGAATATGATAAAATGACAAAAGTAACTTCTTGTTTATCAAGGATGCTCAAAAATACAGTAAGAATGAAGTATAAAAATAATTTGATATTGATATTCACAGAAAAGTAAAGAAATAGACCAAACATATGTACTATTATCAATTTTCCAGCTTTTTCTCCATGATAATTTTGACAAAAGCTTTTTATTCGAGAAGTAATCGAATGATTTCACCTTCAACAACATTTCTAATACATCAAGATTAAGCTTAGTTGATCAAAAACTATAAAATTTTGCTAATAGTATTCACACATCGGTTTTTCTAATACACTGATAAAATTATTAATAAAAATCCTACCTTAACATCTTGTCTGACCTTTCCATACGTTGACACTGAACGAGTTACGAGTTAAGCTTCTATAACAACCATTAGTTCGTCCAATTTATTATATTTATCATCATCGACTTTTTCAAGAGTCTTGTTGGTAAATATCCACTTATGGGTACTTAAAATAAATAATCATATCGATGATAGCAGCGGAGCCCGCCAACATTATGATATATAGTGTTGTTTTTCTACATTTTTTTAATTTGTTCACAACGGAATTTTCTTAAAACTGTTTACAATTTATCGGATGTAGTAGTTTAAAGAGCATTTTAACGTGTTTAATAATGTTACTAATCTTATCTGCTTTGGAAAATCATAACAAAAATGTTATCTACTACTAATTTGTTGAGAAATGAACCACAACTTGACATAGAAACTTGGGGACGAAATTTTTATACAATTAAAAATGTTTTAAATTATCTAGACACGCTTTTTTATCTTTGAGCTATTTCAAAATTAAAATATAACTCCACCGTAATCGGTTCCAAGCCTGGTTGAAGGGGAGGGAGGTTAAGGTACTTCGGTCGGTACCTGCAAAACCAGGTCGATACCTTGTATCAGGAAACATCGCAAATTAGGGAAAATTAATAAAAACACATCGTATTATCAGTCTAATATATTCTAATACATTCTTGAGGCCGTCTTAAAGATAATACACAGAAGAATTTATCAGAAATGCGAGTCACAGATCTCACGAACGCAGTTTCGATTCAGGGATGCGTTAGGTACAAGAGAAGCCTTGTTGGCGGTTCAGGTATTATTTCAAAGGTGCAGAGACGTCAACTGCGATATTTATGTATGCTTTATCGACTACCAGAAAGCTTTCGATGGAATCAAGCACGATAAGCTCATGGATATACTAAAGGCAACTGATCTGGATAACAAAGACATTCGAGTAATTAAGAACATATACTACAACCAATCAGCAACCATTCGGGTGAAAGACCAACTAACAGAGGAAGTTGCAATAAAGAGAGAAGTACGAAAGGGCTGCATAATCTCTCCCCTATTATTTAACGTCTATTCGGAACACGTCATGAGCCAGGCCTTAGAGCAGGGGTGCTCAAACGGTCGATCGCGAGTGCTTTTTGGGTAGATCTCGAGAAGAAAAAAAATTTTAATAAGTAGGTAGGTAACTAAACTACTGTCAACAGAGTTAAACGTTTTTATTAATACTGAACTATACAAATACATAGAATGCTTGACTAAGCATCATTGCAATTCAAAGAAGTGGAGACAACAAAATACTGTCCACACAGCATATTTTATATTTACATATATTAACTAATTATTTTATTAATTCAATATTTATTATATTTATTAATCAAATTTGGGATGATATTCTATCAACTACAAAAATGTATTACGTAATAAAATAACACTGCTTGCGGCAAAAGGTGGCTTTATCAAAGGAACGCGCGGCACTTGTCAAAGAAAATCCGTGTTGTTTCTAGACGAGAGACAGTACAGTCTAGTTTCGGGCGGCGCGTTTGACGGTTATTCTGAATTGTAGCTTGATAGCGATCCTACGTCGATACAAAGTTTATTATTAAATAGTGGAAAATAAGTGCAGTGAAGAAATCTAAAACGTATCATTTTAATAAGGTTTGGGAGGAAGAATTTTTCTTTCTATGGTGAAGGATAAGTGCATTTGTGTTATTTGTCGTGCGTCAGTTGCAAAACCTAAGCGTGGTAACTTAGAGAGGCATCATAAATCGATTCATAAAAACTATGAAAAGGATTTTCCGCCACAGAGTGAATTAAGAAAACGAAAAGTAAGTGATTTGATATCTTGTTTGAAAAAAGAACAATCCATGTTGACAAGACCAGCCAAACAATCAAAAGCTGCTTCAAAAACGATTTGAAGATGGCTCGGTGGTGAAGGAAGCATTTATTATAATAAAACAGAAATCATGTCTGCTATTAGAGAACTTCAGTTATCTCGTCCGACTGTCACAAGGCGTATTGAAGTCATGAGTCAAAACATCGCAGATAAACTAAAACATGATATCATGGAATGTACATACTTTTCTTTACAGTTCGACGAATCCATCGATATGACAGACACTGCCCAGCTGTGTATTTTTATTCGGATGGTATTCAATGACATGTTGGCTAAGGAAGAATTTTTGACAATCATTCCTCTGAAGGGGAAGACCCGTGGCGAAGATATATATGACGTTTTCTTAAATTTTGTAAAAAACTACGAGCTACCAATATATAAATTAATGTGCATTACAACCGATGGAGCACCAGCAATGACTGGAAACAAAAACGGTTTTGTGGCATTGTGTCGAGCTAATAAAGAATTACCTTCATTTTTTTCATTCCATTGCATTATACATCAATAAGTTTTGTGTTCAAAAGTTTTAAACACGGAGGAAATTATGGGCATTCCAACAAAAATTGTGAATTCAATCCGTGCACGTAGCTTGCAACGGCGGCTCTTTCAGTTGCAGTTGGAAGATAGGGAGTCAGCTGAACACACTGATTTAGTTTTTCACACAGACGTCAAGTGGTTGAGTCGCGGAAAATTCCTAGAAAGGTTTCAAGAATTATTGCCCGAAATAACAGCTTTTCTAGACGAAAGAGGTGATGACACTCAGATTTTGAAAAACGAAAAATGGCTAAAATGATTTGGCATTTTTGACTGGCATCACAATGCACTTAAACACCGTTAACTTGGAGCTTCAAAGTAAAGGAAAAACTATTATTGAGATGATTAGCGCAGTAAACGCATTTAAAAGTAAATTGCAACTTATGATAGATCAACTGAAAAGAAAGGATCTGAAACATTTTCCGTCTTTGAAAGCAAGAATTCCTCAGTTGAATTATGATACGTATGAGGCTGAATTATCAAATATTTTGAGACAATTCGAAATGCGTTTTTATGATTGCAGTAAATTGGAAAATATAGCATCATTTATGAGTGATCCTTTTTCATGTAAAAACATTGAGGAATTAGCTACTGAAATAGCAAGTCAGTTTAATATGAACTCATGTTCTGTTGAAAATGAGTTGGTGCAGATTATATCAGATATACATCTCAAAGCTACAGTATCTGATACAAATTTCTGGCGTTTTATATCTGAAGATAAATATCCTAATGTAAGGCAAATCGCCCTTCAACTGACGGCATTTTTTGGGTCAACTTACTTGTGCGAGTCTGCATTTTCTGAAATGAAGATAATTAAGTCAAAATATCGCAATCGACTAACTGACGATCATATGACATCATGCTTGCGATTAGCACTCAGTGGTTACGTACCATCTTATGAAAAGTATGCTGAGGACATGCAGGGCCACGCTTCAACATCCAAAGCCATTCCTTAGTTAAGTTTAACACCATATGTAACTCTTTTGTTTTGTAACAACAAATACACTCGCAATTTTAAATAACTATGAGTTTTTTCATTGATATTGTAGAGAAGAACCTAACTAAACCTAACCCAAACCTTGACTAAAATAATGTACCTATATTGTGCAGAAAGCTAATATCTATAATATATGCTACGGTACGCCCTACCTAGGTAGGTAGGGTGTATCGTGTATGTACGACAACCCTGCATCACACACACTTGCAGTCTCTCAGAGTCGATCGTAAGTAGTCTAAAAATATTGAGGTAGATCGCTAGCAGTTCAAGTTTAAGCACCCCTGCCTTAGAGCATGTCGAAGAGGGTATTCTCATAAATGGTGAGCGCTTGACTAACATCAGATATGTAGACCACACCATCCTCTTTGCAGACAGTTTAGAAGGTGTACAGATACTAGTAACGCAATTATGGAGAATCAGTCAAGAATACGGGCTTGATTTTAACATCAAGAAAACAAAGTAAATGGTCATCATTAAGAAGCATATTCCACCTAGTCAATTACTGGTAGATCAGCAACAAATTCTTGTTATGAATTAAAGAAACTATCGTAAAATCAGTTAATGGTTCGACTGCATAGATAAAATATGATAACAATGTTTTTACTCTTATCGATGTTGTGCAAGGTACAATTATTATTCCTATCGATCAGCAACCTGATATACCAGATAATACCAGAATTTATCGTAAGATAATGTTTCTTATGTCTATATATTTAAAAAATCAATAAAATTATTTTTTTTTTTCAAAGTCCTTAAGTAAAGAAGTGTGTTATCGTTATCATGTGTCATCTACGTGGATACCTTATGATACCTAACATGTGATCGTGCATACTGCATTTTCTTCTTCTTTAAGTTCCATCTTCTGTCGAAGGTTTTGTCGAAGGAATCCTGTTGACTACCGTTCTAAGTTCGGCTTGTTCAATGCGAAGGTTAGGAAATTGAGTGAATGAACGAACGGTTAAGAAATTGTCATGAATTTAAAGGAGGTGTAGGAGATAATTGTTTTTACGTATTCAACTAATTGTCTAACAAGTAATAGAATAATGTCAGTTAAACTGTCGAATACAACAGTTACATTTTGACTTTTGTCAAAAATATGAACCGTTGCATCAAAATAATAATCCTAGTGCTACTCTGTACCGATGTATACGCGCTATTTGGTGATTCTCTGAAAAAACTTCGCCAAAAAGCATCTGACATTTACAAAACAAAACACAGTGGCAAATTGCTGAACTTTTTAGGGCACGTAGCTTCAGAATATCCAGGGACCAATGAGAAATATATCAAAATTAACGACGATTTATGGGAAGACTATTATAATTGTTTAAAAAGGCAGGAAGAACGACTTGGACAGTATTTGTCAATGTCGCCCGAAGCAGTTCTGGGTTTCGTAGGTGGAAATGTGAAATTGTCATGCAAAATTTGCATTAATCCACAGGAAAAAGATAATATAGAGTTGGTGGTGTGGGAATGGGCCCCAATAGGTAAATATATTTTTGCAAACCTTTTTTGTTTAATGACTAGATTCATTTTATCTTCCACACGTCTTTTCAGGTGGCAAACATCTAGAACCAGTTGAACTTCACGAAAATATTGTTTTATCCCCCGAAGAAAAAACTCTTCATCTCTACAATTTAGATAGCACACATTCGGGGCAGTATATGTGTACCTTAGGTGAATCTGCCACAATTCCGTACTTTTTAACTGTCGTAAACTTAAACGAAAGCGACATCGATCAGGTTCATAGCCCTGAAGCACCTTTCGGACCTTATCCCAAGAAACCGCAATTTTTGGAAGAATATGGTTTGGTACTAGACACTGAATGGAGCGATTGGTCGACTTGTAGTGCTTGTGGAAAGGTTGGAAAGAGGCATAAGTTAGGTATGATCTCCCAAAAGTTCTCTTCTTATATCAGGCAAAACTTGTTGATTAAATTTTTAATAAATTCTGCCAAGAAGGTATGTCATCATCAACTAGCCTCTAACGTCCACTGTTGAACATAGGCTTTTCGCATGCTTTTCCACTTAGTCCGATTTTGCGCCATCTGAATCCAAGTAGTCACTCTTTTTATGTCATCTGTCCATCTCGTTGGGGTCGACTGCTATTTCTGTTAGCTTGTATTCGAGGTCTCCATTCCAAAATTCTTTTTGTCCACTGGTCATCAACTGATCTTGCTACATGACCTGCCCAGTTCCACTTTAGTGTTGATATCCTTTCAATAACGTCTGCTACTCCTGATCTTTTGCGTATGGTAGCATTGAGTATTCTGTCACGTAGAGAAATCCCTAACATTATTCTCTCTATTGCCCTTTCCTCAACTTGAAGTTTATTCACTGTTGTTCTTGTGAGTGTTAGGGTTTCTGCGCCGTAGGTCATCACTGGCAAAATCACTGATTAAATACTTTTCTTTTCAGACACATTGGAATCTTAGACCTAAAAAATCCTTCATCGTTCCAAATGCAGCCCAAGCGAGGTTTATTCTTCTTTTCAGCTCGATTGTTTGGTTGTCTCGACTTATTCTGATCTCATTACCCAAGTATTTATAAGAGTCAACTGGCTCAATATATTTGTCTTCTACTGAGATGTTTTTGTTTTGGACTAAATTTGTCATAAATTGTGTTTTTGAAAAATTTATTTTAAGACCAACTCTTTTTGTGACAGTATGGAGTTCTTGGAGCATTATCTGTGCCTGATCAAATCTGTCTGCAATAAGAACGATATCATCTGCAAATTTAAGGTTATTTAAAAATTTTCCATCTGCATTGATGCCCTTTTCGTTACACTATATTGTTTTACAAGCGTATTCTAGCAAAGTTGTAAATAATTTAGGAGACATGTCTCCTTGCCGATCGCCTTTCAATACGAAAGGTGCCAGTATCTTCGTTAAGTCTTACACAGGCTGTAAGCATGCTGATAGATGTATTTGATGAGGGATATGTATCGGTGATCTATTCTACATTGTGTTAGAGCTTGGAGCATTTCACTTTGATTGACCGTATCAAATGCTTTTTCAAAGGAAAAAGCATGGAGGTATGTACTCTAGATAACATCCACCACCGTTGTTAGGAAGGGTTTAAATACTTGTTCTGACTTTATTGGTCTAAATTCTAGGTTATTGTAGCATTTACTCCAAAAACAACAAACTATCAGTCGCTTCAACGGCCAACGTAACTGAAAACCTAAACAATACAAAGACAGAGAGTAGCGTGGAATCGATAGCTGTTGATTTGGAGCTGCTGAACGCTTTTCAATTAGGCATTCCTTGTAAATCCCACATTCTCCCTACTTCTATTAAAGAATTAAAAGCAGTAGATTTTCGAAAAAACGAAATCATGATAGGATTTTGCAAAGTCGACTGTCCCACTAACGAACTGTTTATTGTGAAGGACAAACATGGAAATATTATTGAACAGGTGAGGTAACCGTCAGTGACATTTCTTCAACCTTAACCTTCTATGGTTTTTAGGCAAACAATTCCGCAGGAATTTACTCCATGCTACAATCATTGCCTCCTCTAGAGCCACCGGTAGCCAGAAACATGTTGTATGTTGTTAAAGGAAAGACAATAGTCTTAACTTGTCCAGGAAGCATGAATACAGACGCTCCAATACACTGGCAAGTTGGCAACAAAAACTTGATTCCGGAGATAATTTCTGCCGAATCTAAAGGAAGAATATTCGTTACTATTACAGATAGGATACATATTAATGACGCTAGAATAGCAGATTCTAATAGTTTCAGTTGCTGGCAGAGAGACGAATTAGCCGGTACCATACGTTTAATTGTTGAAAAGAAAATGGAGTTTAATTTTAATCACACTATAATGTTGATAGGTGTTCTTGTTATTCTAGTAGTATTTCTACACATTTTTGTTAAGGCTATAATCGGTAGAAAGTACGCAAGAATTGAGTAAATATTTTTTAATTTATGTATTGAATAAATTAGTCTTAAAAACATTATTCGTGTATTGTGTATTGTAGGGTAGGCAACCAGATATACAACTTACTAAACACAAAACACAACACACATACATAACCAAACTTTGTAGTACATATATCTTTTTCTACAGTAATATTAGTTAATTTAAATTTAGATTCCAATGCCGGGCGCTACGAATTTTTTAAATGAAATAACTGAAGAAGTACAACAAAAACTTAGTGAAAGTAAGTGTCATGGTATAATATTTCCTTCTTTCAATCCAAGAAAGACTTTTTGCAGATGGCATCATTACACCACAAGGATTTCTTGTCAACGACATTGAAAATTTAATAAAAATAACTGGTATGAGTGCCGAAGAAATAAAAGATCTGAAAATTAAGGTTTCCCGAAGCATTCACAAGCCGGCCAACATTCTTAAAGGTTGTTAATGTTTGGTATTTTTTTAGATCATCTGGTGTTAATGTATTTTATATTGTAGCTATAGATTTGGTACCCTGTGATAGGCTGTCCACAGGTTGCGTCAGTATAGATCGTATTATAAGAGGGGGCATACCTCTCAGTGGAATTACAGAAATATATGGCTACAGTGGAGTTGGGAAAACACAGTTATGTCTCCAATTAGCACTTCAGGTACAGCTATCAGTTGAAGAAGGTGGTTTAAACAAAGGTTTGTAAATTTTTGCTTTTATTTAACTTTTCTAATGACTGACAGTTAATTGTACTTTTAGGAGCTGTTTATATTTGCACAGAAGATGTTTTTCCAACTAAAAGGTTTCATCAGATGGCCCAATTCTTTAAGATTCGTCACAACTTGTCCAACAAAAACTTGGAAAGCAATGTATTTTTGAAACATGCTTCAGATATAACTGAACTGACGAACTGTGTATCCCAAGACTTACGAAACTTACTGAGAAGGGAAAGTATTGGTTTGATAGTTTTAGATTCTATAGCAGGTCCCTTCAAAGGTGAAAACGAGAAGGAATTGCTACTGAGGAGTGGTGATTTGATATCTTTGGTGGAGCAACTATATGTCATACAGGAGGAATACCCTGTTGCTGTTGTTTGTACTAACCAGGTAAGATTTATGAGTTACAGTCCATACCATTCATAGGTCGTGTGTATCAAAATTATAATTTACTAATACATTTTTAACAGTATCATATTTGTATCTTTAGGTCACTGAAACTATTGATGGCACTGCAAATCCTTGTTTGGGAGTGGCTTGGAGCAACAGCATTAACCATCGATGCCAAATTTCAAGATCTTCAAGAGTTTTAAGGGAGTTTAAAGTTATTTTCTCGTCAGATGTTCAGGACGGAAAATGTTATTTCCATATAACGGAAGAGGGTCTAAAGAGTGATGATACATAACCAAGCCACAATATATTTTAGCCTTTTTTGGTAAATCCATTGTAAGACTATAAAAACCTGCTGAATCTAAAGTGATATTCTGGAGGGAAAATGATTCTTTCAATTAAAACAAAGTTTGGAATGTAAAGATTAGAATTTTTGTTTATATAATTACATATTTATATTTTTCATTGTGTATTTCTTTACAACACTGTTTTTTACAGGATTATGGAACCCTGTACCACCTTGTACAGGTCTAGTGCATAGAATAAGGATCTGTAAATCATAATCCTGAACTTTATTGTAATTAGAGAGGCAATATATGAATAAAAGATTATATATCAAAAGAAATAATGGCGAGACAAGTCATATCTTCTAGTTATTGGCTTGTATACTAGTGCATTTGGTAGTATTGCAGCTCGTCTTGCTCTAAGCAATGCTACAACACTAAAAAACTTTTTTTTTCCACAAATTATGTTGACCTCTAACAATTTCGCTAAACAAACTCAATAAAGTGTAAAGTTAGACTTTAACTAAAAAATATATTACAATAAGGATGTTCTCGATAATTTCAAATAAATTTAATATTCTTTGAAAAAACTAGGACCACCTTTCTTGATTCCCTCACCAAGAATCATGGAGACAAGCTGTGGCACACCCAGCGGGGTTTTGGGGGTTAGTCAGAAAGATCCAAAAAAAATCTTCGGGGTTCTTAGCAGTCGAAACGACACCAAAAAACAAAGACTTTTTATTTTAATAATGTTAATATAATATAAACAAATAAGGCCATTTACAATGTTGCCATTTACGCACTTACACAATTTTATTTTTGGTGGATACTCAAAATTTTTTGAAAATAAGTTATTGTGAATTTAAGTGGTGGTTTTAGTAGAATTTAATACAATCTTTGTGTTTTGGAAAACATTTCATAGTATAAAGAATCATTATTTTGGTAAATATGCAAAACTAGTGAAACCATGGCAACAGCACTTACATCAAAGTCATACCCCTCTTGCTACGTCATATCCCCACATAATGTGACTAGTAGCGCCGTCGCGATTAGGAACGGCTGGGCCTATGCAACTGACTCTCCTCATTTGTCCTATACCAGTTGCACTGCTATTTGTGGTTTATACTGTGAATTTGGAGAACTATGTGTTCCAAGGTTAGTAAAAGGGAGGTTGCATGGTAACTCTGACATTGACAGAATGAAATATGACGTGTGACGTCACCCAGGGGGTCAATTTTACGAATTGTTTGAAAACAAAATAGAAGACGTGGTTTGGAGAATATATTTTGTTGTTAAATATCGTTAGTGCTTTAGTTTATGTTAATATCTTGAGATATAATATGTTATAGATATTATTGAGTGATTTTTAGTATACAACTTGGACCCAAAACTCTTATGCAAGTGTTAAGATACATTTAACGTGGTTGTATCTTACTGGATTCTATTTCTGCTGTATTATATAGTAAAGCTAACATTGGGATTAAAGCAGGAAAAACATAACTTAATTTAATTTTTTATTGATTCAGATGACTGGTGGAAATATTTGTAGTGTAGCAATCTGCAAAAATAATTCAAAAAATTCCAAAAGGATGGAAGGAATTTAATGTTTTTTATATTTCCAAAAAATGTAAAAATTCAAAAGCAATGGATGAGCAAGTGTCATAGGAAGGATAAGTTTATTAAGTAAATTATGTACAACTTAAAAGGTATGTATATAATGGAATCATGTTTTAATTTTTATTCTATTAAATAATCCAGTAATGTAATCAAATGTTCCTTAAATATATTGAAGTTAAGGGAAAACTACTAATTCTAATATATAAATCTTTAGTTGAATCTCTTTTTCAGCATGGTTTACTTCTTTGGAGGAATTTATAATAATCCACTACATGCATTATCCTCAATTCAAAATAATTAAAAAAAAGTAAATTATATTCAACCCAATTATTAATATAGTATATTAACATGTTTTAGTCACGTGTATACACAAGAAATAATCTACTTCAAATTTAATATAGTAATGCTATTCTACTACATATGTTTAGCTGCAATAATATTTTATGATTTCTGTGACTCTGCAGGTACTTATCTCTCACATTTTTTAAAGATTGAATTAAATAAATAGGTATTAAAAGTCCAAACGTATTTTTTCTATATACATAGATTAATATATTTACAATCATTGCTGTTTTTCGAGTTCATTTCAAGGAATAAAGAGAATGAATTTGAATGTAGCCTTCTCAGTGACGTCATTCCCAACGTTAGATTCTCAACGCTGATTGGTGTAAAGTTACCAGACAACCTGTCTATTTTTAATAACCTTGGTCCTATCCCCACCTAACGTGACTAGTAGCGCCGTCGTCATTACGAACGGCTGGGCCTATGCAACTCACTCTCCCCATTTATCCTATACCAGTTGCACTGCTATTTGTGGTATATACTGTGAATGGTATAATATTATACGTCATTATATTGTTCTGAAGCTAATCAAAGAAGCGGCTTTAATTATGCTAAATGAGGCCAATTGTGTCGCAAATTCCTCGGCAGAATGTAGTAGGATCTGGTTACCAATATTAAAAGAGGAAGTTATTAATAAGAAAATACCAGTATTAGTAAGTCAGTAACATATAGAGGATACATCAGTTATGTTTTTAAATTACGTAACATATAAAATCAGAATTTTTGATGTTTGTTGAAGGTAAACTAAATTCACGAACAAATACTTACAATGTCGGGATAGTATTATGAGGTTTTTTTCCTGGTTTTTCCCTCATAATTTACTATGGAATCACTAACAGGAGAATTTTACTGTCATCATGTCATGTGTTTGTCTTTTTAAAGACGAATTAGATGCTATGATTTTTTCTGACGGATATTCTCAAGTTAAAGTTGATTTCATGTAATCGAATGAACTATCTTATAAGTAAAGTCGTCCCAGGAGCGCAACTCAACAATATTGGCAATATCATTTTAAAGTCGTCTACTTTAAAATGCCATAATGTATGTCTGAATTGTCAATATAAATGAGTCAGATAAAATTAAATAATTAGAAGAATTTTTTCACTATGTAACAAAAAACAAAATTTGTTTAATTTAATGTTTGTATTTTGAGAACGATTTCCGAATTGGAAATTGAAACGTCAATAAACGTATTTTTATCTTTAATTGTGGCTTATTCCCAGTTATAAATAATAATTATTATACGTCATTGATTATTGGCATATCACAGAACACAAAGCTCAAATCAAATTTTGATATCACATCACAGGATATATAAACGTCTTCCAAACTCGAAATACTCATACAGGACAGAATACTATAATTTATTAATAATTAACATAGAGCCTTAGAATTTCCAGACAACGTTTATTTATGCAGGTAATATTTTTATTGCTATACGATGTGTAGTCGTAAAAGGTACATACTAAGTTTTTATAGTGCATAGATAATTGGGTACCATATTTGAAAGACTGAAATCGTCTCCACGTCTATGATTCGGTCTGGAGATTTAGTCGACTATGATTTTGTCATGGAGCAAAAAGACAATTTTGTACTGCCACTGCCATCTACTAAATGAATTAACAAAACAATAGAAAAAAAAAATAAACAATTATTTTGAGATTTTTATGAATGTCTATTAAAAAAGCACAATAAACCAACTATAAGAAAACAAAAAAGAAAAACAATATATTTTATTCATTTAAGATATTTATCTACTAAAGTCTAGATGGCACAATTGAAAATTTGTGATATTGATTATTACAAAGTGGGTTAATGATGAAAAGTCCTTGAAAATTGTAGTTTCAGCAGTGATTCATACGGGTCGCACCATACCTTCACGGATTGTGCGCTTTTGGGACCATTCATTCATTCATCTTTTTGTTATTGTTGCGGAGGTCAATTTTTTATATCGGAAGACAAATTAATCCAAATTTTTGAAAAATCTGCAATTCTGTCACCGAATTAGGTCTTAAGTGGAACAACATGGCGTTAAAGAACCAAGTTGGTCAAAGTGAGTACTTTCGACAAAGTATTAACATTTGTAGATTTTGACGTTTTGTAGGAGGCTATAGATCAATGTTAGGATTACTCATATTTTAATCCTAATATATTTTTCGATAATACAATACACAAACTCAAATTATAATTACTCCCTACTATAATTTACAAACATTGAAAGTTCTAGATTGAAATTATACTGTATAAATGTTTTTAGATGAAAAACCGATTTTTGTGTAGGCGGATTGAAATTATTCTGCGGTTTTTACGTCCACTGTTGAACATAGTCCCTCTAACAAACTGAACAAGCTAATTATCCCATCATATCTGTTTTGCCGGTTATTAACTGCTCTTTCAAATGACTATGTTTTAAATTAATTCAGATTTTTTAGTCAAATATGATCTTTTTCAATTATTTTAATAGATCATTTTAAGGAGTCAACAAAAATTGGTGTCTCGTCTTTTACATATCTTATTTATTAATAATTTGGAATTCATAATATTCATAATAACAATTTAATCTAGGAAGAGCAAATATGATTCAACAGATGTGCTTGTGTTGGTATATTTCAGATTTATTATTGATTACTATAATAGTAATTAATAACAAGCATTTTATTTTTGCAGATAATGATAAAATATATGTTCTCAGAGAAAAATGAATCATTTTCATATCTTGTTCTCAATTTGGCCTTTAACATTTATTTATTTATTTGTTAATTTTATAATAATTATCCATGATGCAATTGCTTTGAGATATAATAGTATGCAAAATGAAATATGAAAGGTACTGATTAAGAAAAGTGAATGGGAAATTATATTGGCTATAAAAAAACTTTGAATATTAATACTAGTTGTTCGGAAAGCGAAAATATGCAAGAAAAAGACAAGGAAACAAGAAATCCATACCATAGAATACAAAATTATAATAATTTTTATCTGAACTTTGCCTAGAAATACCATAAAGACGCTCTTCTATCTAATGAATGCAAAAAATTTTGAATGCCGATAAACCCTATAAAAAAGACATGTAAAGGAGCTTAATTCTGAAAATGAACAAGAAACTGTTCGAAATAAGACTACTTGATGTAGTCTCTATAAATAGTAGAGAAATATTATAACACTTAGTACTTGTTGCTTTCTGAACATCACCTTTAACATTATTATTTGTTTCTTTTAATATTTTTTGATGTTATTTTTTTTCACTTAAGAAATCATGAATGAAGTAATTAAGCACAAGCCTACCAAGAAGAATGGGCCAACCCCAGGACAGCAAGCCCATGGGGTAGAGTGGAGGATCCTTGTGGTGGACCAGCTTGCCATGCGGATGGTTTCAGCCTGCTGTAAAATGCATGATATATCAGCAGAAGGCATTACATGTAAGTGCTCAGCCTATTTATTGGTTATATTCATATATTTATGTCACTAGTCATTCTCGATGGAACTTTTGTAGAGATTTTGAAGAGATTTGAAAAAAAAAACTGTTGATAAAATGTATATAATATGTGTTTTCTTTTAAGTGGTTGAAGATATTATGAAGAAGAGGGAACCACTTGGTACCATGGAAGCTGTGTACTTGATAACTCCTTCAGAAAAGTCAGTTCATGCTCTAATGAACGACTTTGAACCTCCACGGCAGATGTACAGAGGGGCACATGTATTTTTTACAGAAGGTAAGCCATTTTGAGTTTGTAATGACATGGTTGTAGTGTTGTGAAGTATCTAGTTTAGTGGGTCCATTTAACTATCAAATAGAATATCAAAGGGATTATTAAAAAATATTTTGGTAGTTCTGAAAGAGTTATTAGTGAATAATACAATGTATAAAATAATTTCAGGTAGGTAATTGTATTTTAAACCATAATTATTAAAGAAAGTGCAAATCATAAAATTGCAAGTGTGGGCAACAATCAAGCCAAAAACAAATCCAACTAATTTGGTACTGGGAATTTTGTTTATCTTTGGATATTTTGTATATTATTTTGATAAACGTATATGGTATTACATAATAAATATGGTTTTATGATGCTGGAATTCCCACTCGTGACAAAAATGTATATTTTGAACCACTAAACAAATTGATATTGATAAAATCCAGTGCTCTTAATAGAAATTATATTTTACATTCATTTTAGTTTTATTTATTTTTTGTTTTATAAAATAAGACATTGTAAGATACTGTTTTTGGGTAGTTGTCGATGTATTTAACTATAAAAAATAATACTTTTTCCAGATTTAGAGAATTTTTGCATATTAATCTTTGCAAAAAATCAAAAACTAATGAAATGAGAAGTTGACTGCAAATTTGTGCATACATGCTAACATTTAGAAACAGATAATACAGCCGTAGTGACATTTGTTTTTTTAAAAATTACAAAAACAATATTTGCAGTGTTTTGTTTGATACATTGGATATTTATTATTTTTTGTTTTCTTCAGCATGTCCAGACCAATTATTTAGCACATTGTGTCACCACCCCGTAGCAAAATTTATCAAAACCCTAAAAGAAATCAACATAGCATTCATTCCGACTGAGTCACAGGTATTGACAATTGCTTAAAATCACCTAAAGGTATGCTTTTTGGTTCACACGTTCAAATACTAACCTACTCAGTCTTTGTCTGCTCTTGTATATCAGCCTTTTCCTACTAACATATTAAAAATGTAACTGTTTGTGCCATTTGGTTTACATGTGGTCTGAATTGTTGTTTTGTCTAACAGTATGCCCGGAAGAACTGTTCAATGAGCTGTGCAAGTCTTGTGCGGCCAGAAAAATTAAGACTCTCAAGGAAATCAACATTGCGTTCTTGCCGTATGAGTCTCAGGTGTGTTTCTTTGTAAAAGTGTCTACAAAATGTGGAGAAATTCTGTCTCCTCCTCTTTCTAATACTCAGGCTCCTTAATTATAGAAAACATTACTTTAAAATGATACTAAACAATAATAATAGTTAATAAATGCACCATAGGCAGCCAAATAATTGTAGAACTAATTTTTAATTGAATAAATTGTGATTTTGAAATAAATTTCAACATTTTGTAGACGTTTTTCCTTATACTAACGCTTTTTGTTGTGTTTTTGTAGTCAGTAGCTTTGTTTGTGTATTTATTTATTATTAACGATATATTAGGCATCAGTTTTGTAAAAAAACGTAATATTTATACATTTTTAAGCGTTTTATGTTCACCAATCAGATACAACGTTATAACAGACAATTTTTCAAAACTCATGTCCTATATGTGAAAGGAGTTGTAGTTTTTATTTGATATTAGTGGTACATTTATTTTTATGTTCACTGGTTGAAGATAACTTACACAACAAACAATGCAATAATAAATTTTCTATAGGGTGTTCCAAAATTCATGTTGTTTGAATTTGGCGCCTTTTTGTGTAGTAAAAAATATTACTATTGAAAAATATGGATAACTTGACAGCTGACATTTCATTCAGTTTAAAAATAGAGTACTACAGGAAAGAAAACATGTCCTAAATCAAAGCAGCTCATGAGAAACCATGCATATGAACAATATAATGCAAGGATGAAATATGGTGCTTTTCTGCGTCGTAAAATGTAATTCGAGGAAAAATATTGATAGTTTGACAGCTGACAGTTCATCATAAGGTAAAATGAATTCCTAGAGAAATGTAAAACACATAATAAGGTGGTGAAACTAAAATTAAAAATAATGTGACAGCTGAGAGATCATTTTTATTAAAAACAAACTGCTACAGCAACGAAAAACATGTCTATAACTGAATCAGTTTATGAGAAACAATTTTTATATTGATTGGATGAAAATAACACACACAACGAACAATACAATAATAATGATTCTTATATAGGGTGTCCCAAAACTCATACAAGGATTGAATTTGTTGTTTTTATGTCGTAAAATGTGTAGCAATGAAAAATAAAGAGAGTATGATAGCTGACAGTTCATCATTATTAAAAACATAATGGTGTGAGAGCTGAGAGTTCTTTATTATTAAAATTTATTTGCTACAGGATCTAAAAACATGTAAATAATTAAAACTATTCATATACAGTTCATAATAAACTATTCTTATGTTGATTGGATGAAAATAACAAACACAACAGACAATAAAATAATAGATCGTGTATAGAGTGTTCCAAAACTCATGCGAGGATTGAATTTGGTGTTTTTTATGTCATAAAATATAGAGCAACGAAAAATAAAGACACTGTGACAGCTGACAGGTCATGGTTATTAAAAACAAAAAGCTACAGGAAGGAAAAACATATCCAACATTAAAGCAGTTCATGATAAACCTTTTTTTATATTTATTGGATGAAAATAAAGACAACTGACAATAAATTAATAATAAATCATGTATAGGGTGTCCCAAAACTCGTTCAAGGATGGTATTTGGTGTTTTTTGCGTTGTAAAATGTAGAGCAACGAAAAATAACACACAGTGCAACAGTTGTCACACTGTTAGTTCATCTTTATTAAAAACAAACTCCTATAGGAACTAAAGACAGCTGACAGCTAACTGTCATTAAAAATTTAGTGTTGCAGGAATATATAATAAGCACAACATTGTACATCAAATAGTTCATAAATAACTAAAAAATCGCGGAGAGAGTTAGGGGAATATTTTTAGAAACTTCTCCATATAATATGCTGATGGAAAACAATCTAATTATTACATGAGCCGTTTAGTGGTCATGGAATTTCTCGTTTTAATGATCAGTTTTTCTATAGCTAAAATTTAAAGTTTTTCTATAACTAAAATGTCTTCTGTACAATGCTTTACCGGTTATTTCGTTGAACCACATAGGGAAAACAGCTTTAAAGTACAGATCAGAAGTTTAACCAGTGAATTAAAACATGTATAGGAACGTCACAGTTTTTGTATTGTTTCCAGAGTTCAAACATGTTAATAGTTACATTCAAAAGATTTAAAACCAAGCTAAAGGCGCATTGCTGTTATATAACTGTGTAATATTCGCATTTTTAGTTGTCAGTAACTCTATATGAACTAAAATCATCCATGTTTTATTCGTCACAAGTCTCTCTAGCTTGGTTTTGGATCACAATTATATAAATAACGTTAAAACATGCTTCATTCCCAGGTGTTCTCATTGGATTCACCAGACACGTTCCAATGTAGCTACGATCCCTCGTTTTCCGCCGCCAGAAACGCCAATATGGAAAGAATGGCAGAACAAATTGCGACACTATGTGCAACTCTAGGAGAATACCCTCACGTCAGATATAGAACGTAAATATTTAACGTTTTGTGATATTTCGACAATTGTCAAACGTCATGGGACGAGAATGTCTCCTGTCGTTTGTCATATGTCAAAAATCAGTCACAATTTTTCTAATGAATATTGTTTTAGCGATTGGGAAAGGAATGTTGAGCTGGCTCAACTAATTCAGCAAAAATTGGACGCCTACAAAGCCGATGAACCTACCATGGGAGAGGGACCGGAAAAGGCGAGATCGCAGTTGCTGATCCTCGACCGAGGTTTCGACTGTGTATCTCCTCTTCTTCACGAACTCACCTTCCAAGCAATGGCCTACGACTTACTACCAATAGAAAATGATGTCTATAAGTAAGAATTTTAACTGTGTTTTTGAAGATTTAATAACTGTTTTGCTTGTATAGGTACGAAGCATCAGCTGGCGTTCTGAAGGAAGTCCTTCTGGACGAAAACGACGAACTTTGGGTCGATCTACGCCACCAACACATCGCGGTGGTGTCTCAAAGCGTCACGAAGAATCTGAAGAAATTCACCGACTCAAAACGCATGACCCAGAGTGACAAGCAATCGATGAAGGATCTGTCCACCATGATCAAAAAGATGCCACAATATCAGAAGGAATTGTCCAAGTATGCGACGCATCTTCATCTCGCTGAGGACTGTATGAAGGCCTATCAAGGGTATATCGACAAGCTGTGTAAAGTTGAACAGGTAAATAAAGAAGATGAAGTTGTGTAAATGTTTGTTTTTCATTGTGGAAATATTTTTGCAGGATTTGGCAATGGGAACTGACGCCGAAGGCGAGAAAATCAAGGATCACATGCGCAACATCGTCCCCATATTGCTAGATCCCAAAATCACCAATGAATACGATAAGATGCGTATTATAGCATTGTACGCTATGACGAAAAACGGTATAACAGATGAAAATCTCTCTAAATTGGCTACCCATGCCCAAATCAAGGACAAACAGACCATCGCTAACCTTCAGTTACTCGGAGTCAATGTTATTAATGATGTAAGTAATACCAACATTTAAAATATCGTTTAAAGAAAATTCTAACCTAATATAACCTAACTTTTTCTCAACAGTTTTTTTTATTCGTATGTCATGATATTTACAGGGAGGACCAAGAAAAAAACAATATACAGTTCCGCGCAAAGAAAGGATTACGGAACAAACGTACCAAATGTCAAGATGGACACCTATCATTAAGGATATAATGGAGGATTGCATAGACGACAAACTGGACCAGAAACACTACCCATACTTGAGCGGACGAGCGCAATCGACTGGATACCATGCAGCACCCTCCAGGTAATACATTTCATACTTTAGACGATTAAGGTCATATTTTGATATCAAATGGTACGTTTCAGTGCCCGTTACGGCCAGTGGCACAAAGATAGAGGCCAACAAGCCGTCAAGAACGTTCCCCGGCTGCTCGTCTTCGTCGTGGGTGGAATCAGCTTCTCAGAGATCAGATGCGCCTACGAAGTGACCAACGCCCAGAAAAACTGGGAAGTAATCATCGGCTCGTCGCACATACTCACTCCCGAGGACTTCCTAAGCAATCTGGCAACGTTGGCCGGCTAGAATCAGATGAAAAAGGTTACTTTTAATGTACCCGAGTAAACAGTTTTGCAGTAGTAGTTTAAAATAATGTAATGAGTCTTTTTAACCACTATTATTTCCAATTTGTGACATATATAGAATTAATTTGATCAGTAGCCGTTCATTTTCTTTGTTACGACGGTTAAAGCTGTTCAAAATTGACAAATGGGCTTGAAATTTGCACAGAATTGTCGTACATTCTTTTGTTGCTTTTGAAACTGTGGTACAATCAAAGAAAATGTTTAAAGTGCTGAAAACTCAAGGCCTTCGATGAGTTTTTGGTTATAAATTTGCAATTGTGGTCATAAAAAGACTCATTAGGCTTAAAAAGTATTATTTCCCACCGTTTTTTGTATTTATCCAATAGCAGATTTTTTTGTTTCAACTTTTTGCGTTTATTGGGATATTATTATCGCTTTATTTACAAAACTGTGTAAACAGTATAAAAAAGGCGGTTTTGAGGAGTCTTCCTAATAAAATTAATTTTAAAAGCCAGGGATTTACCACAAAAAAACTTTAACATATAAAAAATACATCCGTCGTTTTTTGTTTTTATTTACAGTTAAAACTTCTATATTAACTTCATGAGCTGTTGTGGCGATTCCACCATTGAACACACTTTCAAAAACAGTGATATCATATTTACGAAAGCGCCATCTTTTGTCGCTTTTTGTTTTGCCTATCTTTGAGGAAATATCTCTTTGATTTTGGGCAACCCCTTTGTAATTTTGGGTCACATTGATTTGTCATTTTTCATTCTATCCATTTTTTGGTTGATTATTGACCAAATTGTTCTGTTTTTTTGACATGTTTCAGAAGGTGTAACATTCTCTGGTTTTTAAACGCGTATATACACCCCTAGAGTATTTTTTTTCAATAATATGAACTATCAATAATAAATATACATATTTTTTGCTATCAGATCATCCCGAATGTAGTAATTCTATATGTGTTTCAAATAGAGTCCATTTGGTTTATTTGTTCACTTATTTTCCATTCTTTCAATTCCAGTACTATTTCTTGTAGGCTGCTATTATCTGTGGCTGGATTTTAGTGTATGTCAATTTCAGTTCTATTGTCAAACTTCACCTAACCTTACTCAATCACACATAACCTAACTTAACTACCAAACATAACCTCAAAATGCGTTGGAGTTGTACGAATGATACGGATTTTTTTTAATTAAAGAAATACTTCAAAAATTATGTATATTTATGCAAAATCTCTATTATTTCTTGTTTACACTGCTATTGTTATCGTATTCGTTGACTAGTCTGCGTCCAGTTGCACAAACGACACCCCTAAAGCTACTTAACAGTAAGACGATGCTTTGAAATGCTTTTTGTGTGACTGGTACATATATAAATTAAGCTTAGCCAGTAATTAACAATTTTATCTTTAAATATCCAGTTGTAAATCTTACATAGTGTACCTCGTAGAATAGAAAAATGTATTTTTCAACTGTACCTAATCAAACGCGTATAGCAACAGGTGTAGAACGTGACAAAGAATACCATAAAGAATGGTCTATGCTTGTTTTAGTTATTTTGCCTTCAATAATAAAGAAGCTGAGAAAGAAAAGAAGCTGAGCACGGCTTCAGACCACATCAATCAGATTATTTAAGTAGAATACTTGAAAACTGATCGTGAGCAATCGAAAACAAAAGTTTTTCAATGAGATTATTTGCAAGATATCGACGAATGTGCAGGGACATTTCTTTTATGCTATAACTTAAGCGTACTACACCTATTTTCAAATCACAGCTTTGTATTCATGCTAGCTAACTTTGTATCATATCCTCAGTAGTTTACCGTGAACTATTTTTTATATATTTACTAAAAGACACCGATAGTTTTTCCAAAAAAAAACTTCTATTTGATAGAAAAATAAAAATTTATCGTTTACAAATTATGGTAAAACTATTAGTTGTTATTATTCAGCATTTACAACGGTACAAGCTTTGTTTCAGTGCAGAACGAGTATCAAAATCGTTATAATACAAGCAAAAATTAAGATGTTATTGTCTTACTAACGGTTCCCCAACATATACCTTGAATCACACAAAACACAAAACAATTTCTTCAGATCTGGGGAAAATCGGCAAAATTTTGACAATTTTGGACAATCCGAGCTCCGTATTGTAGTCACACGACCTAAAATTTCCCTAGGTTCGAATAAATTGGACTATTACACGAATGAGAAAGCATTGAAAGATTTCTTTATGATGGCTATCCTGAAAAATTCGATTTTTTGAAATGAAACAGTTTAGATAATGATTTTACTACTTGTTTTGCCACTGAACGAAGTATTTTCCACATTCCTGTTCGTTTTCTAGGAATATAAGTGTAAAATTGACTGACAAATTACATGTTTTCGTTACTATCATCGTAAAGGACTGGATCACGCGTGGGTGATTAAAATACAGTTGTTTTAGGTTTCTTTAAGTCACCCTAGTCAATAAAGTCCTTAATTATGTGCTATTGTTTCTATTAACGTTGGTTTACAGCGGTGTGTACATGACAAGGGCAATTTTTAAACGACTCTGCGGATAAGTACTGATAAGAACGAATATGCAAACATGAATTTCTGTTTTTTTTTGTAACACGTATTGCTTTACACTTACATAATACGACAAAAAATGGCTTTGCTACTTAAAGATTATATAGGACATACATTTTGTTTAAATTAATAAAAAAAACCCTTTTCAAATGTCTGTGCACGCCACTGTTGATTGTATATAATCTTTAACGCCGTTGCACTGTAATATCTGAAAGTAAGGTTATGGCTGTTATAAAATAGAAAATATATTATCTAAATGTATGTTATTTCTTCTAGTTATCTTTCTTTTAAGTATATCATGTCAATTGAGAATGTTAAATAAATATTAGTGAATATTATTTGCCTTTTTTTTCTATTCTACACTCTAGGGGAGAGTGGGGCTCTTTCAGACGGGGAATGGGGCAGCTTCAGACACAATTACAAAAATGATAACCTCATATAAATGCTTTAGAAATTATTTATTACAATATTTAAAACTATAGTATGATATTAATCAAACCCCTAATGCATATTGAATTTTTCCGATGAAACTGAAAAAGGCAATAATGATTTCTGTCGCTTTGTACCCTGCTCAGAAGGAGTTGACAAAAGGGCTAAATTTCTGATAAAGAAGCACTAGAGATATCTGGTACGATGGGGTAGAAAAATTTATAATTTACTTTAGATGTCATTCTCAAAAATGAAATTTCAACATCCCCATCATAACATTTACCAAGGATTCTCCCAACATAGTACACATCTTTTTATTTTACAGTCCCAAATTGAATACTTAATTAAATATGCGTCAAGGTCGTCTTCCTGTTTGACAGTAAAACCCTTTCTATTATCGTTTCTTAAGTTCATCAAATTTTTAGTATCTATGTACCAAAACGAAATTTTATGAACTTGACAGACGCCGAAAAAAACATTTAGATGATTTGAGATCCAAGAAAGAAAAAGATTTTGAATTTGATGCATTGAATACATAAAAATACGGAAACCTGTCCTTGCTATGGAAGAAAAACTATAAATTTTGTTGGAGTCATATAGATCCTAGTCCTGATCTGTTCTATATTTGAGATGTCAAAACTCTATCTGTCATTTTGTCAAATATTTTTTATGCAATTCTCAACAAATAACATTAAAAAAGTTAATATGACATAAACACTCATTTTCAGAACATATCCTAAGTAAAAATTTATAATATTTTATTTTCTGAACACAAAAATAGCTTCATAAATATTTATTCTTGACAAAAATGTAAAGTGTGTTGCTGGAATTCCACCAATATTTACAAATAATTTAATATCATAATATTTATACCGGCTTCTGCCATCTATTGACAGATAGTAGAGTCGTATTTGCGAATAGTTTGTGACATTGTACACAATTGAGGTGCGCATGTATCACGCGTTCGACATTTAAATTTTCTAATCTGTCACTAAAAAAGTTTACACCAAAAAGATCTGCAGTATGCACTATCTGCAGTATTTAATAAACTATGGTGCGGTGTAGGGGATTAGTATCAATAAGAAAAAGTGCCGTTTTGTCTTGTTAATTGTTTGTTATTGATGCCGAATGGTATTCATGTCAAGGATAAAAAGTATTGAAATATACAATGGTTCGAAGAAGTGAAGTCTTCGGTATATCGATAGTTGCGGTAGTATGTCTTCTTCTAATAGTGTTTAGCCAAAAAGATCTTAATAACTATCAGCGCTCTCACAGGTACCAGCAGTATATCGAGCTAGACGATAGTTTCAAATACTCAAACACTAACAACACCTACACTATACGATCCATTGACGATGTGATTTCTATCGAAAGAAACTTGTTGTCGAAAGAATTATCCAGGTACGAGTTTCCTGAAGATACAAACCTTGATGATTATACACTTTCCACAGGAGGTAGGCCGATTCGAACGATTATCATAACAACCTGGCGGTCCGGCTCTACTTTCCTTGGAGACATACTCAACGCTGTCCCCGGTAACTACTACCACTACGAGCCGCTTCTAGACTACGGCATAGTCCAGATTAGAGGCCCTCCTGACGCTAAACCAGCTCTGGAGACCCTCAAAAGCTTATTGAACTGTGATTATAGTAATTTGTACAACTACCTAAACTTTGGGTTGTCCCATGTTTATTTGTTCACCCATAACACTAGGTTGTGGGACCAGTGCGAGATTTATCCAACATATTGCTGGAATGCCACATTTTTAAACAAGTTTTGTAAACTGTTCCCATTTCAAAGTATGAAAAGTGTGAGACTGAGGTTGGCACTTGCTGAGAAACTTCTACAAGACGAAGAGTAAGTATTTATTTGTTTTATTATTAACAATTCAAGGTAGTTTTTATTTTGTTCTACTTTTGAGTGGTTTCCTGCTCAAAACATTGAGTTAAAGTCACAGAAACAGTAGCAAAATGATGAGCGAGAAAACAGTTTGAAGGGAATTAATAATAAAAGAGATTGAGGATCAAGTAGACGAAGATACATTAAGGCAATTATTAATTAATAAAATAAAAGATTATTTCAAGCAAAAATAATTAAAAATTAAACTATTTTCAGTTGTATCATCTTCTCTCACCTGATATTTTTCTGTTCTGTTCACTCACAGTGTTTAACAACTTTTTAAATGTTGTTTTAATTTATTTTTTGTAACATTCATTGTTATAAATACAAAAAAACATCTTTCTAATATCTTGACATTAAAAATGGCTAGTTTTGCACTCGTTTAGAAATAAATGGGATAAAGATAATAAAACAAATCATATATAGTATATTTCACCATTCGTAACTTTTCTCTCCTGTCTTAACCCATTCAGTCACTGTGTCGTCAATTAACTACACAAGAATTTTAACTTTGTTTAAGTAAATATTACAGTTAGTCACAATGTTGTCAATTGGTAACATCAAAAACTGGCCCTATTTTAATAAAAAAATGCTAATATTCCTACCAAAAGACATCAAGAATAACATCACTTGGAATAACTAGGAATTATTAACAAAATATATTTCATTACACTAAAAAAAGCATGACTGAAAGGATTAATTACATATTTTCATCATTACTTCCTGTTTTTTGGTTTTATTCAGCAATATGTCTGAGATATTCTGATTTTCCTGTTTTAATTGTATTTAAATTTTCCATTTATTTATTCATCCTTCTCAGAACCTCTTTGTTTGTGACATGTTCTGCCATGATATTCTCAGAATTCTTCTCGACATCCACAGCTCGAATGATTCCAGTTTTTTCATTGATGTCGCATTCAATGTCCAAGATTCCATTCCATAAAATAAAGTCAAAGAGTTTGTCACGGCAATACCTCTGTAATTGTCACATTCATACCTTGTGCTTTTTTTTGTATATAGTGGATATGAATGATGTCTTCCATTCCTCTGGGGTTACATTAATGCAGTTTTGAAACAGTTTAGCGAAACTTGTATATAGTTTGGTTGTACCGTGTTTAATTAACTCTGCAGGGATGTTACCTGGACCCGGTGCTTTGTTATTTTTTAGAGATCTACATATATCTATCACTTCTTTCGTTGTTATTTGTATAGGCGAAGTTAAAATATATATATTCTGTGTTTCGTTGCTGTCTTTAAATTTGTGGTCTATCTTCCCTTAGGATTTTCTCAAAATATTGGTCCCAGTCATCCATTGTTATTGTTGACACTATTTAGTTTCTTACTTATTAATATTGCAACACCTTGTTGACCTGTTTTCTCTTTTTGTACCCCGCTGTAGAAGTGATCATATTCTCCTGTTTTCTGATCCAATACGAACTTATTAAAGAAAAACAATGGATGTAATCCTATAAGAATCTGTGTTAGAAGATCCTTCCGTACAACTCGAATTTTAAGAGTAACTTGATCGAAAGCTTTTTTGACATCCAGAAAACATAATAAACATGTATTTTTACTGATCTAAACATTTTTATCTAATAAACATCTTTTTTCTTCAAACGTCAAAGAATGATAACATTACTTATCTAACTTGATCCTGTCAAAGTTTGGTGTCTCCGCCGGCAGCAGTTTTTTTCCCATTTCTTTACGGCGGAGGGAAAAATGTTGTCATGGCAACAATATGAAACATGTCACAAAGCAACAATACAAATGTCATTAACAACAATTAAACATCATTTTTATTTATAGTAATATTAAAAGTACAATTAGTTAATGAGGCATTTTCAAAATTGAAACCGTGCAAAAATGTTCCCGACTCTTGATACGAATTGGTAATTGTTGATGATACTGATGGTCGAGAATAACTTTCAGCAATCATTCCCGATGTTGGCGAATCATGAGAGTTAAAATTTTTCTTAGCATTATCGTTCTTATTTCTTATTGAATCCTCTATATATCCTTCGGCAACCGTGCTTGATTTCCAGCCCCCATGTCGTTTGAGGCATTCTAGATTTCCGCCTCCATCAGTTAAAAGTGTTCGTCGTAAAGAGTGACCCGTGTATGCGCTTGCATCGTTTAAATTTAAATAACTAGCTACTTTTTGGGCTCCTGCGCTGATCGAATGTATTCCCATGACGCTTCGGTAACACTTTCCATTTTGGTACTTGATAAAAAATCGGTTTTCTGTGAAATTTTCAGGCCGCAGTGATGCATACTTTTTATACAGTTTAATGTAGTTTTGACCAATTATCGTAAAAGATCTAATTTGTCGTGTTTTACTGTCTGGGATTTTGATAATTATTACATTTTCTTTATCCTCAATATCCACAGTCTTCATTTTTACCATTTCGTCGCATCGACAGGCGCCCATAACCCCAATTAACAAAACAATCTGAAATATTTTTATAATTTAGTAGAGTATACTACATGCTTTGCAACATAATTTTTTTTACCTTTAATCCTAAATACAACTTATCTGGCGCTTCAAACAAAAATTTATCAAACTCGTCTTTAGTGAAAACTTTAGACTTCTTTGCAGTATATCCTTCGCTTGTTTTTTTTTTTCAGAAAGGCACGTAACTTTAAAAATTTGCTTATATCCTCATTTTTTCTAATAACTAACTCGGATTTTATCATAGAGTATCGTGACCACATTGTAGAAGATTTCCATTTATTTTCATTTTCCATTATATTAAAATATGCTAGTAAAACGTCTTCGGTAACTTGCCGTACTCCTCTTGTATCGCACCACTCTTGGAAGTGCTTGTACGCTAACCGATACTTTATTCCGGACTTGGAGGGCCCCAAACGTGCTACTGCATCATTAGCCGCGGACTCCATTTCCATTTTCGCACTAAATTTGCGCTTGCGGTTGCAACAACAATAAGCTGTCTTTAATAATTGCAAACAACTGTAACCAGGGAGACGCAAATCCCACCGACGACTTAATTATTTTAATTTCTAACATCTAGACTACTTTGATAGTTGTCACAGTTAATTTCGAGTAAAAATAGCGTATGAATGGTACTATTTATGGTTGAAAATTGCTACGTTTGAAGAAAAAATAGTATACTTTATTCGGCAAAGAAGCGACTTTTCTTGACTTGCCCTCTATTACGCGTCTCACTTCGTTCGGCGCGTAATATCGGGCGCGTCAAGAAAAGTCATGTTTCTCCGCCTCATAAAGTAATATACTATTAGTTCTCATATCTTTCTTGAGTTTAAATTGATCTGAAATTTTCTCATTTGTTATATGTTGTATTTTGTATAACGGCTTTCAATACGTAATTCATAAGGATTATTTAGTCTTTGTATAAAAGGTAGCACCGTGCAAAGCAACTGACAAGTACCTTCTTTATTTCTTCTACGTAAAATTATATGACTTACTTATAATATTAGAATCATTGTACTGTGACACGTCATTTTTCTTAACAGTTCAAGACCTACATATTCAGCATAAGTATATTAATCTAACAGTACCTCGCAGTTACTTTTTAAGCCATTTTTTGTACTGCTTCAATCGTCGCGACTAACTCAACAATTTGATGAAAGCTTTTTGTGTACCGTCCTAATGACCCATTGACAGATCCTCTAGTTTCACTTCTATTCGTTGATTGTCTTGAGTTGTATTGATGTTTTAAGGTAAATGGTTCAAGTTTATATAGAAAATCGTCAGTATGTGTAAAAAAGGTACTCGTACAGAGTGATCCGTTAGTATCTTTATTTTTATTTATTTAGCGTATTGATTCTTAGCAAATATTATAAACGTATTAAGTACATAGAATATTTAATATTAACAAACAAAAAAAATATGTGAAAGTTTACCACTGAGTTACATCCCCTTTTTTTTAGCGACATCCACAATTCTTCGAGACATAGTTTTTATCAAGTTCTGACAAAATTCTAATGTAAACGAATCCCATATTTCTTGCAATTTTTCTTTCAATTCGTTGACGGACCTGGCAGGATGTTTTCTCAAATTTTTTTTTCATTTCGTGCTACAAAGTCTCTATTGGGATCAAGTCGGGACTGTTAGGACATTCCAGAATTGGTATGCCATGGTCTTCAATCCATTTTAAACTCTTTTTTAGGTATGACAATCTGCGCCGTCCTGTTGGAAGACAAAATCTTTCGCTGATGTCAAATGGTGTTCCATAAGCGGTAAAAGAGATTCTTGCAATCATCATCATCATGCAACCTCTTCTGTCCACTGCTGGACATAGGTCTCTCCCATTTTTCGCCATTCTTCACGGTTCTGTGTTTCTTGTTGCCATTTCTTGGATATTCGCTGCGTTTGTCTTCTCGTGGGCGCCAGTCAATTAGTTTTCTGGTCCATCTTGTGTCTTTCAGTCTCGCTATGTGACCTGCCCAATTCCATTTCAGCTTGGCTATACATTCGACGACATCGCTGATACCTGTTCTTTTCCTTAAGTATTGATTCCTTATTTTGTCTTTTTTTGTCACGCTGAGAATTGATCTTTCCATGCGCCTTTGTGCCATTCGCATTTTTAGTGTGCGTGAAAGTTTCTGCTCCGTATGTCATAATAGGAAGAACGCATTGGTCAAATGTCTTCCGTTTCATAGCTATTGGGATGTTGCTCTTAAAGATATCTCTTAGTGAACCATACGCCGCCAAAGCAAGTGTTATTTGTCGTTGAAATTCGCAGGTCTGGTTGTCCTTGCCTATTCTGAGTTCATGACCAAGATATATGTACTTTTCTGTCAATTCTACCACTTGATTTTTGGATGATTAGGTGTTCACTGGGAACTAAATTTGTCCTAAATTTGGTCTTACTGATGTTCATTTTTAGACCTATTGCTGAAGATACGTTTTCTAATTCTTGTAGCATTTGTTGTGCTTCACCCAGATCTTCGGTAATAAGTAAGTACTATGTCGTCGGCAAAACGCAGATGATTGAGCATTTATCCATCTATTTTTATTCCTCTATTTTCCCACTTTAGCATTTTAAAGGCGTATTCGAGGACCTTTATAAATAATTTAGGTGAGAAAGTGTCTTACACCTCGCTTGATATGAATTTCTCTGGTGGTATCATGTAGTTTTACATGCATTGTGGCGTTTTGGTATAATGTTTGTACTAACTTTTTAAGCCGGTAATCTATTCTACTATTGTACAGATCAGTTATAATGCTGTCTAATTCGACAGTGTCGAAGGCTTTGTGAAAGTCTACGAAGATAAGTACCAGTGGTCTGTTATATTCTAGCGACTTTTCTATTAAGGTTTTTATTGTTTGTAGGTGATCGTTTGTTCCGAATTTTGAGCGGAAGCCAGCTTGTTCTCAGAGCTGATAGAAATCTAACTTTTCCTCTAGTCTTGTAATTATTCGTGTAAACATTTTATAGATGTGGTTCAATAAGCTGATTGGTCTATAGTTTTCTAGGTGCGCCTTGTCTTGTGTAGTAAAATTTTTACTGCATTGTTCCATGTTTTTGGTATGCAACAATCTGTCATTTGTGAGTGACCCAAAAGAGGGTTCATCTCGACGTTTCGCTACAATTGTATATAGCTTCTTCAGGAGAACAAAGAAAAAGAAATCAAAAGACAGAAAGATGGGTACGGTAACTCAGTTACTCAACGCAACCAGAGGCGAATACTAACTACCAAGGTTATTCGCCTCTGTTTGCGTTGAGTAACTGAGTTACCGTTGCTAACTACCCATCTTCCTGTCTTTTGATTTCTTTTTCTTTGTTCTCCTGAAGAAGCTACATACAATTGTAGCGAAACGTCGAGATGAATTCTCTTTTGGGTCACTCACAAATGACACGGTCCAAACCCGGAAGACGAATAAACTATAATTCTGACTCTGGCCGTGGAAGCCTACGATTTCATTTAACATTTTTATTTGGTTGAAAAGGGCACGCCCGTCCATCTTTATAGCTTCTATTACGACTTCATCTTCTCCTGGCGCTTTGTTGTTTTTCACCTTTTTCATTGCGTACTGGATTTCGCTTAGTGTGATCTCTGGCACAAGCTCTGAACGCTGGTTGATAATTTTGCGTGATGCGGCGGCTTCCAAGTTCTTTTGGTCTTCTCTGTGGCTTGTGTATAGTTATTGATAGAAATCTTCAACTATGTGTAGTAGTTCTTCTCTATTTGATGTGGGGACTTCTTCTTTGTTCTTTAGTTTGTGTATTTCGCATTTTCCATTGTTTATTCGTCTTCTCAGGACTTTCAGACTTTATTCTCTTCTATAGCTCGCTGGACTTTTTCATTCTTAAATTTCCTTAAATCTTTCCTCATAGCTTTTGATACTTCTTTGTTTATTTTTCGCAGTTCTTCTTCGTCAATGCTTTCTTTCCTTTGATTTCTCTTCTAGTTTCCATTAGTTGCTGTGTTTCATTGGTTATTTTTTCGTCTTGGCGTCTTTTAGGGCAGCATTTTATTTGATCCTCTCGAATACCCTCCACGAAATTTTCGTTTAGAGCATTTACATTATTCATGCATTCATTTTGTTGTAGGATTTTATTGATGTTGCCTTAATATTCATTTAAATTCGTTGGATCGGTCCATAGGGTTGGCTTTCTTCCTAATCATTTTGGATCTTTCTGTTATTAAGTCTAATTTTAGTTTGGCTCTTACCATTCTATGATCGCTGCCTGTGGTAAAGCTATTAAGGACTGTGACATCGTTGAATATATATTTTTTGTCAGTAATTTATACAAATATCACCTCGCCTCATTGATATATCGAATTATTTAGTCGTCAAACCCTATTTATTTAAGCAACAATTAGTATTTTGTGGAGATGCTCATAATCTGGATTTGAGATATCCTCATAGTCTTATGCTTCCTAGGTATATACTAGCTATTTTCCAGCTACCGTTTACTTATAATGCTGTTTTAGTGTTTAATAGTTTACCAATAAATTTAAGAGGTAAATCTCTTGATTTCATGAAGCGGCATTATAAGAAATTTTTACTACAATCGCAGTAACGTTATTATTATTATTATATAGTATGTTGTTGTCGTTATTGTTACTATTAGATATTTTTGTTTTTGTTTATCTTTTATATCATATCATATATCACACATCACAAATTATTTTTATTTAATTATTTTGTAAATTATTATTTTTTTAATTATTTTTTTATATATTATTTTTCTAGTAGCCACATGACTATTTTTTCACTTTCAACTTTTTTCATTTTCAAATTATTTTAAACTAATTTTGTAAACCTGAGGTTAAGTGGAGTAGCTCTAGCTAGACTTCGCCTCATGTACCAAGTGTTTGTAAAATTTTACAGACTAAATAAAGGCAATTTATTATTATCCCAGATTTAGCCATACGGCTCACACTCCCTCTAAGGGGAAAATTCACTCATCCCAGATACCTACGGTATCAAAAGGATTGAGCTCTGGTGGGACTCTTTCCGTGTTATCGAGCCCTAGGTGACTTGGTATGTCGGAGTATCTCCCAGAAATTTTCGTACACATCTGGAGGTCGCGAGGAGTACAGCTTTCTGCATGGCCTTATAAAGATGTTCATTTAGACCCAGCTGTTTTATGTTCACTAGGAGGTTCTTGGGAATAACACCAGTAGTAGATAGAACAATAGGTACTGTCTGGGTACTTTCCATTCTCCATTGTCTCTTGATTTGTATTTCCAGATCCCTATACTTGGCGATCTTTTCGTTGTATTTAACAAGCAAATTGTTAGTGTTAGGTATCGCCACATCAATAAGTGTTGTTTGCCTGGTAATTTTATTCACTAGTATGAGATCTGGTCTATTATGGGCCACTGGTTGGTCTGTGAGCACAGTGCGGTCCCAGTATAGCTTGTAGTTGTCATTTTCAAGCATTCTGTCAGGGACATATTGATAATAAGGAAGATGGTCGGTTTGGAGAAGTCCCAGTTTGTCAGCTAGTTCTTGGTGGATAATCTTTCCTACTGAGTCATGGCGTTCTTTATAATCAGTACCGACAAATGCCTGGCAGCCACCGGTAAGATGTTGGATGGTTTCTTGGGCTTGGCATCCATATCGGCATTTGTCGTTTTGGACTTGAGGATCTTTAACAATATATTTCAGGTAATTTTTAGTTGGAATAACCTGGTCCTGAATGGCAAGTAGGAAACCCTCAGTCTCGGGAAACATCTTTCCTGATGTCAACCAATAGTTCGACGCTGTATTGTCGACATATTCTTGGTTGATCTCATTGAGATGTCGCCCATGCAGAGGTTTACTCATCCAGGTGCGCATTTTTTCTTGCTTAGTCAGATGGTTTGTGCGCATTTCTTGTTCCCTCAGTTTAAGCGGCGTTGTGTCATCTACTGCGCAAATTGCTCGATGTAAAGTAGATGTCTCAGCCTGTACCTGAAAATAAGATCTTAAATTAGCAATTTGTTTATCTAATTGCTCACCTATATCCATAAGTCCTCTTCCTCCTTGATACCGCGGTAATGTTGTTCTCTCTACTGCACTGCGTGGATGATGTTTTTGCGCCTTTGTGAGAAGTGTTCTTACTTTCCGCTGAAGACCCTCTATATCCGTTTTTGACCACTTTATAATACCAAATGAGTAGCTCAGCGCGGAACAGGCGTACGTATTTAATGCCTTAAACAAATTTTTACTATTAAGATATGACCGATTTAGTTGTCTTATTCTTCGCACGAACTCCGAAGTTAGTTCAGTTTTCATCTGTTTGTGGTCAATTTTCCGCGCCTGTTTTACTCCGAGATATTTGTAAATATCATTTTCACCCATTGCCTCGATGTTTTGGCCATCTTGCATATCGAAACCTCCGGGCTGAACCTTTCCTCTGACTATATTAAGTATACGGCACTTGTCTAGTCCAAAGTGCATACTGATATCATTTGAGAAAGTTTCTACAGTTTTTAGCATCTGATCTAAGTGATTTCGAGTGGAAGCCATTAGTTTCAAATCATCCATATACAACAGATGATTAAGCTTCGCCACAACAGTGTTGTTATTTTTGATGCTAAATCCTGAGTCAGTGGAGTTCAGCAGCTGAGATAGTGGGTTCATCGCTAGGCAGAACCAAAGTGGACTCAACGAGTCCCCCTGGAAAAGGCCCCGGTTAATAGCGATATCTTCAGTTTCGATATTGGTTTCACCAGGTATTTGAAGGTGAATTTTAGTCTTCCACTTTGTCATTATATGCTTCAAAAAGGTCACGAGATTATCATCGACTTTATATATTTTCAATATATCTATAAGCCATTCATGCGGCATTGAGTCAAAAGCCTTCTTGTAGTCAATGAAGGCAGTAAACAGGTTTCGTTTTTTGGTGTATGCCTGGTTAGAAATGACTGAGTCGATAATAAGTTGTTCTTTGCATCCCATGGAGCCCTTAGCGCATCCTTTCTGTTGGGGCTCTATGATATTGTTCAGAGCACAGTGTTGGTAGATACGCCGGGCCACACAGGATGTGACCAATTTGTACAAAGTTGGAAGACAAGTAATTGGGCGGTACTTGGCTGGATCTTGGGTGTTATTTTGATCCTTCGGTATTAGATAAGTGGTTCCCTGAGTAAGAAATGATGGTATTTCCTGCAAATTAGAAATAATATTATTAATAAATTCTGTTAAAAGTTCATGAACACTCCAAAACTTCTTTAACCAGAAGTTTTGAACTCCGTCTGGTCCAGGAGATTTCCAGTTATGAAGCTCTTTGATGACGTTCAAGACTTCTTCAGTGGTAAAAGGTTCATAAGGAATACTCCTATAGTGTTGACAATTGTACTCCGTGTCTACAATCCATCCAGCATTGTTGTTATGGGTAGCTGGCGTCGAAAGTTGATTTCCCCAAAACTCATGAATTTCTTCTTGGCTTGGGTAGGATTATTATTATTATTATTATTATTATTATTAATTATGTAATCTATCTCGTTTTTAGTCTTAATATCTGGGCTTTTCAACGTCCATCTTCTGTGATCTTTTTTAGAGAAGAAACTATTCATCTGGTATAGATTTTGTTGTAATAGAAATTCTAGTAGTGTTTGTCCACGATTTTAGTGTTGTCAGGTTTTCTCCATGTCGTCTTACTTCACCGACTCCAATGATATCTCATTTTACTTTTGACATCTCGATTTCCATTTCAGTTAAATTTTTCTTCGATAATAATGTTCTGTCATTGTAGGTGTACAGATAAATTATTCTTTCGCGTCGTCAGTTTTTTGCCCCTCCCCACCAGAATCCTTGGGACAGACTGATAAATCAGTGTGAGAGTTTCGATTTCTCGCTATACTCACCTGGGGTACATCCGCTTTTGTTTGTTTTAAAATCTGACATTTTGTTGGAAGGTATTTGCCTTGAAACACCACGCTGCAAAGGCGGGTTGGTGAGTTTAATTCAGCCGCTCATTATGAGTACCGACGCTGTTTGAAGCGGCCCGCTCCGGGTCAGACGCTTCTAGGGTTTTGATCTTATACTACCCCTAAAATCAAGGGTTGCCAGCTCCGCCATATTCGCCATACCGGAAGTATTCTTCGTCGCCTTCGATGCCGTTCTGGACTTCATCCGTGACGCTGTACAAGGGACCCTTAGCTGGTGCTAGCTTTCCGGGTCAAAAATATTCTGGAATCTGCGGGGGGCAGGGATTGATTTACTTTCCTTGATAGGACTATCTAATATAATCCAAGCGACCCCAAAGGAGTTTCTACCCGCAACCCTTTATACCTTTACAATCCCATCGATAAAATGTAACTTTCCCCATACATTTAGACTACATGCTGCCTCAGATCATGACAGATGCAGGAAATTTGACTTTTCTCTTCAGACAGTTGGGATGGAAAGCTTCATTTTTCCTGCGACTGACGCGGCTCCTACTGTCTTCAACACACACGTCAAATTTGGACTCATCACTCCATTGTATTAAATCCCATTGCGACTGAGTCCAATCTTTATGTTCTTTTGACCATCTTAGTCTATTTTTCTTATTGTTATGTTAAAAGTGGTTTTTCCTTAGCTTAAAATAAAATAAAATTTATTAAAAACAATTCGTACCAATTTTGTCAACTATAAAACTTAATTTGTGAGTACCAAATCCTAATTTTGGGCCTCTCGATGACATGTCTAGAAACGTTTCTTCTAATAACGTCACTCCATAAAACACATCCAAATGTCCAGCTACATTTCGTTTTTTACTCATACAGGTTGAATTCTGTATATTTTAAATCAATATGTTAATGTATGTTCATATAAATTTTATGTTATTAAATATAAACGAAACTATTTCATGTAACAATAAAACACTGAAAACTTTGTTTTCAAACTTCCACAAAATTTATTTTAAATATTATCACTACAGCTGTTTCGGCTGATTGCCTTTGTCAAGTGATCTGTTTTGGCTTGGGTTTACAAAATTTATAGTCTCTAATAAAATACGTTGAGGAGGGGAGAACTGTTTGTCTCAAGTTGGTCATTCAGAATTATATCTGTGTTTTTTAATTTGTTTATTTCCATAGATTCTAACAAAGATAGCTTAAGGCCTTTATTTTGAATGTGAAGAATTTTAAATTTGTCATTAAAAGAATGATTATGATCTAGAAGGTGAAGTGCATATGTCGAATCTGTTTTTCTATTCTTGAAAGCCCTTTTATGTTCTGCTATTCGTTTATCAAAGTTTCTACCAGTTTGACCGATGTAAGTTTTTGGGCAGTCGCCACATTGAAGTTTGTACACACCACTATTTAAGTGTTTTTTATTTTGGCTCTTGTTATTTTTAATATATTTGCCTAGGTTGTTATTTGTTCGGAAAGCTGGTGTTATTCCTTTCTTTTTTATGTGTTTGGCAATTTTTGTTGTTATTTTGCCTGTATATGTAATCGAGCAGAAGGTACTGGGTTTTTTCTCTGGTGGTGGAAATACTAATTTCAGGGCTTTCTTGTGTAGTTTTTGATTTAACATTTTATTAATTGTTTGTTCGTTGTATCCGTTGTTTACTGCTATTTGCTTAATTATATTTAATTCTGTCTCAAAGTTGTATTTTGACATCGGAATTTCTGTTAATCTATGTAACATACTATGATAAGCTGCCAGTTTATGTTGTGTTGGATGGGATGACGAATTGTGTATAGTCGTGTCAGTATGGGTAGGTTTATGAAATATGGAGAAGTCATGTTTGTTTTGAAGTCTGCTAATTTTTAAATCTAAAAAATGTATGGATTGATTTTGTTCTATTTCTATTGTAAATTCAATATGACTATGAAGTGAATTAATATATGATAAAAATTGGTCGAGTTGCCTGTTAGTTCCTGTGAAACATACCAGTACGTCGTCCACGTATCTCCACCAATATAAAAACTGTTTGAATACGGGATGTTTTGAAATATTTGTTTCTAGATGATCCATAAAAATATCTGATAGCAATGGGCTTAGAGGATTACCCATTATAAGTCCTGCGCTGTTCTTTGTATAAATTTTATTATTAAATTCAAAGTAGTCCTTGTTTATGCAAACTTCAAGAAGATGTAAAATTTCAGATGTAATTATTGGATTTGTACTGTTTTGCTCTAAAAGGTTTTTTACTAGAATAAAAGTTTCTGTAGGAGGGATACTAGGAAAAAGATTTTTTACGTCAAATGAAATTAATCTGGAGTTGTTAGGTAATTGAAAATGTTGTATTTTATTAACCAGTTCTATTGTATTTTTTATGGTAAATTTAGGTGAAAATTTAGTGTGGTCTAAAATAATCTCTAACAGTTTTTTTGAAATTTTATATGACGGAGCTGTATAAAAAGAAACTACAGGTCTTATTGGGTGATCCGGTTTGTGTAATTTAATGAAAGAATATAATTTAGGAGGCTGTGGGTTCATGATACTGAGGTATTTCTGGTCTATTGGATTTAGTATTGATTTTGAAGTTTCTAACGCTAGCTTAATTTGTTTTTGATATTTTTCTGTCGGATCTTTGTGTAAAGTTTCAATATTTTGATTATTTAAGAATTCTATTGTTTTGTTATTATATTCTATTTTATCTATAGCAATAGTAGTGTTACCTTTGTCTGCTTTTGTAAACACAATGTTGTTTTCTATTGATTTATTTTTAATTGAAATTGCTGTTTTATTCTCTTTGTAACAGGAATTCTTAGTTTCACTAAACTATTTCAATATAATAAGGCAGTAGAATTGATTTCTATCTAACCAGACGACATATAAATGTTTAAAATCAATTTTAAAACGTTGTAAAGTTTACAAAAAGAGTTCATACAAATATTTCGGAAATAATTTTGAAAAAATCAGAGACAAATATTGAATCTCGATATGAACACAATTGAATGTTTAAAGAGTGCTCAGGAAAAAAAGAGGTTTGGAATGAAATATTTCATTTATAGTATGTTTAACATCTGTTTTTAACAGTTTGGCAAATATATGAATTTTTACGAGGTTCCTACTTTATGTAAACATAATAAATTATAATCATATCACCAGTAATTTAAGTCTAATGCAAAAAAAACAATAAAATGGTGGAAAGTTATCGAAATAACTCATTTAAACTACTCTAACGATTAAATTATCTACAAATATATATCAAATAATGTTAGATAACAAATATTATTCTTATCTTATCAAGATTTTATAGTGTATTATTATATGTATAACACCCAAAATATGTTTTTATCTGAATAATGTACTCGATAATGGTGTACAAGTAACAATCCACTATTTTTACGAAAGATATAAAATTATTTTATACAGCGTAGAAAGTTGAAATACCAACAGAATGAACAGAATGGCTGAGATCTGAGTTTATTGCACTTCCACAAAAACCAGGAGCCAAAAAATGCGAAGATTACCTTACTATAAGCCTCATGAGTCATCTAATAACATTGTTCCTAAAGATAATTCATAAGAGAATCTACAAGCTGTGTGAAAGTCAAATTTCCCCCAATCAGTTCGAGTTTACAAATACTGTTGGTACTAGAGAAGCTTTGTTCTCAGTACAACTCTTATTACAGAGATGCAGAGACGTCAACTGCGACGTATACGCATGTCTGCAGAAGACCTACAAGTTTTTATGAACAAAATCACGTATTACAGTCAACAAAATGGACTCAGTATAAAGGTTAAGAAGACAAAGCTTATAATAATTAGCAAGAATGGGATAACAGAAGGTCAACTCTACGTCAACCAATCTCTTGTAGAAAGAGTGACGCGCTACAACTACCTCGGCACCATAATAAATGAGGAATGGACCAACAACCAGGAGATTAGAGCACGCATTTGAAAAGCTAGATCTACCTTCAATCGGATGGGGGCCTTCTTCAAGAGTTACAACCTCACTTGATACAAAAGTAAGAATGGTGCGATGCTACGTCTTCTCTGTCCTTTTTTATGGTGTTGAATCGTGGACCTTAAACGAAGATATGTCTAGAAAACTAGAAGCATTTGAGATGTGGATATATCGGAGAATTTTTAATATCCTGTGGACTGACCGAGTCACACATGAGTAGGTCCTCAGAAGAATAAATAAGGACCGAGAGGTACTGACCACCATCACATCTCGAAACTTACAGTTCTTCGGACATATTATGCGAAATGAATTCAAATATGCTCTCCTTCAAGCCATCCTGCAAGGAAAAATATTTGGAAAACGAGGTTCAGGAAGAAGAAGAACATCTTGGTTAAAGAACCTCAGAATCTGGTTCAATACAACATCTTTGCAGCTTTTCCACGTTGTTGGAGATAAGATAATGATTGCCATGATGATCGTAAACATTCGTAACGGATAGACACATCAAGAAGAAGAAGGAAGTTAAAGAAGTTTCCTTACAAAATTTAACGTGGTACACGCTTACGAAATTAAGGTTGCAAAAAATTCAAAATAATTGTTGCAGATTTGTCTTTGGCATAAGAAAATATGATCGTGTATAATGCAAAAAAAAAGAACTTCAATGGTTATCAATAGATAGTTTATACAAATATCAGCTCGTCTAATTGATTTAACACTTAAACAAACTTAACAAATTAGTATTTCGTGGAGATGCTCATAATCTGGATCTGAGATATCCTCATAGTCTTATGCTGTCAAGGTATAGACTAGCTATTTTCCAGCGATCGTTTACTTACAATGCTGTTTTAGTGTTTAATAGTTTACCAATAAATTTAAGAGGTAAATCTCTTGATTTCATGAAGCGGCATTATAAGAAATTTTTACTACAATCGCAGTAAAGTTATTATTATTATATAGTATATTGTTGTCGTTATTGTTACCATTTTAGATATTTTTGTTTATCTTTCATATCACATATCACACAACATCACAAATTATTTTTTTTTAATATTTTTTTTATATTATTTTTCTAGTAGCCACATGACTATTTTTTCACTTTTAACTTTTTTTCATTTTCAAATTATTTTAAACTAAATTTTATAAACTTGAGGTTAAGTGGAGTAGCTCTAGCTAGACTTCGCCTCATGTACCTAGTGTTTGCAAAATTTTACAGACTAAATAAAGGCAATTTATTATTATATATATCGAGGATATAGTTCTGTTAAAATGTGGTACTAAATTAGTCAAATAATAACAAAATTTTTAGTTTTGTTAGTTTTCTTTCCGTTAAATTTTTTAGTACTTTTAGATTTAACTTACAACCTTCATATTTCGTCTATAAAAACTATATAATACGACAAAAATGTGTGTTTAATTTAGTTAGGATCGGATTAATAAGTTTGTAATTCAGGACAAATTTTTTTTAAATATACAGAAAGGGATTCTACAGTATTGACTGCCTTCTCTCGCTCAACTGTTTCCATCTCTCTGTTGTCTCATTCTCTATCGTTTAGGCCTCTCTTACTCATGTCGTCGTCTAGTTCGTTCCTCCAGGATCTTTGGGATCGTCCTCTTTTGCTTCTTCATATGGGGCTCCAGTCGGTTATTCTCTTTATCCAACTGCTGTCGCTAGTTCTTCTACATATCCATAGCACTTTAGTCTTTTTTCTTCTATATATGTTAGTATGTCTGTTTATATTGATGTTCTTTGCTTTATTTCGTCATTATTTCTCCAAATTTCAGCTCCATATGTCGTGATCATCATCATCATCATTTTAGCTTTACAACCCTGTGTGGGTGCTAGCCTCCCCAAGAATTCTTTTCCAGTCGTCCATATCCATCGCCTTCCTCCGCCAAGCATGTATTTCCATATTTCTCATATCTTGGTCTATGTTATCTAGGAATCTTGTTCTACTGTTGAATCTGCATACGGTGCCATACGATGGCATAGTATATTGGAGAATATTTTATACGCTGCATTTAGGAACGTAATTCTTCGATAGTTAGAGCATTCAAAGATATCTCCTTTTTTGTGTAGGGTACATCCAATCACTGGGAAAGGACTTCTGTATCCATATTTCTTTTATAAGCTGCTGTAGCGCTATTATGATATCGTGGCCAACTTCTTTTTATAATTCCGCTGGGAGATTATCTATTCCGGGTGATTTGTTTCTGGCTAGTTTGTTTACAGCGTCTTTAACTTCCAGGATCGTTAATGAATTCTCCTCCCTCTCGTCTGCTCCGCTTACCTCACAGCTTTCGTCTTACGGGATTTCTTCTTCTTCCTCTATATTAAGTATCTGGTTAAAATATTCCGTCCATCGAGTTAGAACGTCTGTTCTTGTTGTTAATAGATCGCCATTTAAACTTTTACATTGATTTGTGTTTGCTTTGAATTCTTTTCTGTTGATGTTAACTTTTTCATGTCATCATACTTCGCCCTAATGTTTTATAAATCTGTTTTTGTCGTTATATTCAAGTGTCTATCCCACCATACTGAGTTAAGTTGTCGGATTCCTGTTCTTGTTTGTTCTCGTCTTTGCTTAATTTCTTCCTCTGTTAGTTGTTGCCTCTTTCTTGATTATAAACCCCAAGTATTTGAATTTATCCTTTCCTTTGATTGTTCCATTGTCGTCAATCTGTAAATCTTCTATGTCTTCTTCACTTGTAGATAGGTACTCTGTTTTCGCGAGGTTAATATCTAGGCCAGCCTTTGAATATTCTTCTTGTAGTTTCTTCATCATGCTACTGGAATCTTCTTGGTCTTGTGCAATCACTACTTGATCGTCTGCAAAGCTTAATGTATATAGGTATTCTTTCCAGACCGGCACTCCCATGCCTTCGCATTTTTTTTTCTATGTATTCAAGGCATTCTCTAAGTATATTTTGAATACGGTTGGAGATGTGGAGCAAGCCTGCAGGAACCCTTTTGTTGTGGTGATTCTATGATTCTTGTTCCCATTTTAATGGGCACTTTATTTTTTTTTACACAATTTAAAACGGATCCCGCTTGGATTATGGTAGAAAAGCTGAGAAAGAAGAAATTGGTTTAAAGACGCTTAAAAATCTGTTATAAATACAAATATTGTCTGGATCACGTCAATGCAATCTAATATATCACCAAGAACAACGTGCTGGGTTTTGTGAAAACATGAGGGAGAGCTGCGAATAATTCTGGTCCTGAATAATTGCATTAAGTCTAACATAGATTTTCTTCTTTTTCAGTTTAAATGTTAAAGTAATTTTACTAGTACGCGATCCTCGCGGCACGATGCAGTCCCGCAAACACAGAGACTGGTGCCCGGGCATGCCTGACTGTGATCAACCCTACAATTTGTGCAGGGATTTAGTGTCTGACTATAAGGCAGCTGGTCCGCTTTTGCAGATCTATCCAGATAGATTCAGGTGAGTACATTTGCTAAAATTATTCTAATACATCGTTACTCGGCTGTATCATTTCTATAACGTTTTGAAAACTGTTTGTCTTAGGCCCATATTTATAAACGATGCTCAAGTATCGATCGATACTTGAGATCGACCTTGAATCAAATTTGTGTTCTATAAACCGTTCTCAAGCACGAAGTCGAGCTTGAGTACGCAGAAATGACAGCTCGTACTCAAGCATCGGATCGACCTGCCTTGAGCACGGGATCCTAACCTAACTTGTTTGTTTATATTTATGAATAATTTTAAATACAATATTTTTTTTTGTTTTTTGAGATTAATATTGTTGTTCAACATCCAGGATCAAGTATTGGTAGCTTATTATTTAATCAAAATCGACAAACAACTTTAAATTTCTCTAAATTTGGTATGAAACACATTTTTTAACTCCAAAGAACGCTAAAACAAGTTCGAGCGAATGGTGCTATATCCTCTTAGAGAACAACAAAACGGAATCCCACAAGGATCTACTATTAGTAATGAACGATATAATAAAAATCATTTCGAAACCTGTTCAGGCAAGACATCTGTCAAATATTGTTGTTTGTAAACAGACTTAAGATTTGTGAAATAATGCCGCCAGTAGAAAAGTGGTGGAATATTTGTATAGAAAGGGTGTCCAACACGTTAAAAAATTAGTGCAATTGACTGAACTGGGAAAATGTGCAGTGTATGAGACAATAAAGATAATAAAAATGGCATAGATGTGAAACATAGACCAGTTTCGGGTAGACCGCGTAAGATTATCGAAAGATCTTATCTAAAAGTCCTATCAAGAGAAAATGTTTCCGTTCAAATTTCCAAATTTCCCACTAAAATAATGGTTTGGGGAGCAATATCTCAGCGTGGTGCTACACCTCTCTGTATATTTAATGGTACTATTGATAGTGCAAAATATTGTGACATGCTAAATGGTTTTATTCTTAAAACGGCTCATGGCCAGCAGCATCTCCAGATCTTAGCCCTATTGAAAACATAAGGCGACTGATGAAGCAGCGCCACGAGATAAAGAAGGTTTGATTCGGTCAGTTTTACAGGCCTGGAACACCATTACCGAAAATTATGACCTTGACCTAATTTCGGGTGTACCTGGACGTTTAGTTAAGTGTTTAGATTTAAATGGAGGTTTTATAAGTAAATAAGATAAATTATTTGTTGAAATTTTATATTTCAAGGTAGATAAATAAATACCGTAAATTTATAATTCTGCTTTCTTTTTTCCGGATAGTTTCTAGACGGACTATATTAAAATCAGTTAATTAGGTTCGCCTGGGGAATTTTTCTCATAAAAAGCTTGTAGATATATTAAAAAGCAAAAATATTGACAGTCGTGATCTGAAAATTATATCTAATTTATATTGGAATCAAACTGCCAAGGTAAGAGTTGACAGCCAGTACACCGAAAATATCAAAATACAGAGAGGAGTCCGCCAGGGTTGCGTGCTGTCCCCACTACTTTTCAATGTCTACAGTGAAGCGGTATTTCAAGAAGCGCTCTCAGACTCAATAGAAGGTATATCTATCAATGGAGAAGTTTTGAATAACTTACGTTTTGCAGACGATACAGTAATAATTACGGATAACAACAATTATTTACAGAACGTAATGCAACGCCTTAATGAACGCTGTCATGAGTACGGACTGTAGATAAATTTAAAGAAAACTAAATGCATGATCATGACTAAATCTGCACATGCAAATATCCAATTGACTATTGAAGATACTGCAATTGAGATTGTTAATAACTATAAATACTTAGGAACATGGATAATATCAGATGTAGACCAAACCAAAGAAATTAAGACAAATATTGAAATAGCACGTACATCATTTATTAAACTTAAAAAGTTTCTTTGTTGTCGGGATATAAGGTTAGAACTACGTCTGAGAATGCTTTGATGTTACGTGTTCTCTACTCTTCTTTATGGTTTGGAAGCTTGGACACTAAAACAAGTTCATCTGAATAAGTTGGCCGCCTTTGAATTTTGGTGTTACAGAAGAATCCTACGAATATCATGGATTCATAGAATGTCAAACATGGAAGTAACTAGAAGGATAGGAAATGAGGCGGAAATCATATTAACTATTAAAAGACGAAAACTTGAGTACTTGGGACATGTGATGAGAGGGCAAAAATACGCATTATTACAACTTATTATGCAGGGCAAAATCCGAGGAAAGCGAAATGTGGGAAGACGAAGAATATCCTGGCTTAAGAACTTAAGGGAATGGTTTGAATGTAGTAGTGCAGAACTTTTTAGAGCGGCAGTCAACAGAGTTTTTAGAAAACAAAGATATTGAGCTAGTTGACTCCTATAAATACTTAGGCCATGAGATCAGAATAAGTCGAGACAACCAAACAATCGAGCTGAAAAGAAGAATAAACCTCGCTTGGGCTGCATTTGGAAGGATGAAGGATATTTTTAGGTCTAAGATTCCAATGTGTCTGAAAAGAAAAGTATTTAATCAATGTATTTTGCCAGTGATGACCTACGGCGCAGAAACCCTAACGCTCACAAGAACAACAGTGAGTAAACTACAAGTTGCGGAAAGAGCAATGGAGAGAATTATGTAGAATTACGTGATAGAATACCCAATGCTACTATACGCAAAAGATCAGGAGTAGCAGACATTATTGAAAGGATTACAACACTAAAGTGGAACTGGGCAGGTCATGTAGCAAGATCAGTTGATGACCAGTGGACAAAAAGAATTTTGGAATGGAGACCCCGAATACAAGCATACAGAAATAGAGGTCGACCCCCAACGAGATGGACAGATGACATAAAAAGAGTGAGTACAAATTGGATTCAGATGGCGCAAAATCGGACTAAGTGGAAGAGCATGCGAGAGGCCTATGTTCAGCAGTGGACGTTAGAGGCTAGTTGATGATGATGATGATGAGTCAACAGAGTCCTCATAGCCATGATGATTTCCAACCTTCGATAGAAGATGGAACTTAAAGAAGAATAAGGGGAATTTTTAAAAATAGCTATAAACATGTTTAATTTTTCTTTCATTACGAAATCCTAATAATTTAATTTTTACTTTATTTTTAATAAATTCGAGATTTCTACCGTAAATAATTTAAACACCCACAAAAAAATATTAAATAATAATAAAAATATAATAATTTCACGCTATAATACGATAGGTAATGAGTTTTCTTATCTTCGCTCATTTTCAGCTTCCCACAAAAACTCGTGGACATTATTTCATTTAATCTTCGAGCAAATATTCATTTTAATGATCACACCATTGTACTTGAATCGTTGAAGATTAAACAACGATGATACAATCTACCTTGAGTCAGTAAAATGTTGACCTTTTAGATACTATTACTTCTTGTAGATGAGAACGTATAAGAAGTTTTTAGTAGGGGAGAGCGACGATGCAATTTGTTCTTTTTTACACCAAAGTCTATCTGGAAAAATCTTATACAAATTTTTTTTCGTATAATGTGACCAAGCCATCTAGCTCTTTGGTCTCGTATCTTTGCCGTAATTGCTGGTTTTCCATACGTCCTCTATTTCTTTATTCATTCGTCTTCTCCAAATATTCTCTGCCGTCTTTATTCCTCCGAATATGTTTCTGAGCACATTTCTTTCCCTGATCTCTACTTTCTTTTGTTCCTGCTGGTTCATAATCCACGTTTCACATCACTGTGGGTCTGATTACTGTCTCGTAATTTGATTCTTTGTGTAAAGTTTGTCCCCTTGTTATTCTTCTTTTCCGACTTCCGCATTCATGTCAGCAATTATTCTCTTTATATCGTATTTCTGTATATTCACTATTAGGGTGCTTAGCTTTTCGTAAAACTCTGGTTTGGTTTCTAAGTCTTTATCTTCAGTGGGCGCATGTACATTAATGATACTTATCTTCTTATACTTTCTTCTTACTCTCAAATAACATATTCTGTCTGATATTGGTTGAAAATTTACAACTGCTTTGTTTACTTTCTCGACACCATGAATCCCACTCCAAAATATCTCTTGGTTCCCCCACTCTTGAACCGTGTGTCCTTTCCTATTTTTATTATTTCATTTCCCAGTTGTTTCGTTTCTTGCAGGTCAAGGATATCTATTATATATTTTTCCATAATTTGTTCCAAGTTTCTTGAAGCTCCCTGCTCATAAGTACCTCTCACATTCAAAGTCACAATTTTTATTATATCCTTTGTAAGGTTTTTCGGTGAAATCGATAATTTTTTGATAATAATGAGAAATTTCGCGTCAGAAGCTACCGAGGCCCAAACATTGACAGTGACCACTTTCTTGTAATGGCAAAAATCAGAGGAAGAATATCAAACCTAAAGAAAGATAAACACACGAAACAAGACAGAATTAATGTTGATAATCTGCGCATTGAAACCGTTGCGAGAGAGTATAGGAGACAAATGGACGAGGAAATGGAGAGCCTGAAGGTGGGGGAAAATGTAGAGGAACTGTGGACAAAATGTAAAAACATAATAACTGAGAAAGCAACAAAAATATTGGGGAAAACCAAACCAGTTAAAGAAAACGAATGGTTTGACAAGGAGTGCCAAGAAGCAACAGATAACAAAAACAGGGCATACCTAAAGACAAATCAAGCTGGATGCACAAGAAGAGCAAAGGAAGAATACCGGACACTAAAAAGAGAAGAAAAAAGATTACATAGAAGAAAAAAAAGACAATTTGAGCAAAAGCAGTTGGAAAGCACAAAATGGCTAAGAAATCAAAATGAAACTCGAAAGTTCTACAGAAATCTAAACAGAATGCGCAAAGAGTTTAAGCCAAGAATAAGGAGCTGTAAGGATGTAGAAGGAAACATCCTAAATGATACAGCCTCAATCCTAAACAGATGGGTTGAATTTTTCGATGCAAAATTTAATGGCCATCATATCGAAGAAGCAGATAACACCCTAGCAAATCGAAATGATTGGAATCCTTTCAACCCAAACGAAAGACCACCTACCATCGAAAACGTTGCCCAAGTCATTAAAAAGCTTAAAAATAATAAATCACCAGGAATTGATCAAATTTGCAGTGAGCTCTACAAGAATGGTGGCGATGCCCTACTACAGACACTGCATAAGCTTTTACTTCTTGTTTGGCATAATGAGACCATGCCTTATGAATGGTCTCAAGGCGTGATATGCCCGTTACATAAAAAAGGTGACCAGCTCCAGTGTGACAACTATAGAGGTATAACCCTGTTAACAACTGCTTACAAAATACTAGCAAATATTCTCTACGAAAGGTTGCAAGTTTACACAGTGGGCATAGTTGGTAAATATCAAGCTGAATTCACTCCAGAAAAATCAACAATTGACTAGATTCATTCAATAAGACAGATTCTCGAGAAAACATTAGAATTCAATATTGAAACCCATCACCTATTCGTCGACTTCAAGGCCGCATACGACAGTGTCAAGAGAACAGTGCTATACCAATCAATGCATGAGTTTGGTATACCAGAGAAACTTATCCGACTAACGAGCATGACAATGTCTAACTAAGCCACTCTTAGAATACAGGGAGAGAGTTCTAGATCCTTTGAGATAAAGGATGGACTCAGACAAGGAGATGCTCTGGCTTGCCTCCTATTTAATATTGCCTTAGAAAAGGCAGTCCGAGATACACGAATTAGGGATGGCGGTACTATTTACAATAGATCGATACAAGTCTTAGCATATGATGATGACATTGACATAGTAGGGCGTAGCAAGCGAGATGTTGAGCAATATCTCCTAGAATTGGAAATAGCGGCGAAACAGGTCGGTCTAGTCATCAACAAAGACAAAACCAAGTACATGTTGGTTACAAAGGATCCGATAGCAAATGAGGAACGAGAAACAGTCTTTGGAAGTCATATCTTTGGACATGTTGACAACTTCACATACCTTGGGTTGCTATTGACTGCTACCAATAAAACAAGCGAAGAAATCAAAAGACGAATAAATCTTACAAATAGGGCATACTATGGACTCCAAAAGCATTTCCACTCAAGAAACATTCAAAGAAGAACTAAAATTATTATATACAAAACATTGCTGAGGCCGGTCCTCACATATGGAGCAGAAACATGGACTCTAACGCAGAAAGATGAAAGACGTTTGGGAATATTTGAGCGTAAAATACTCCGCAAAATATTTGAAGCTGTAAACGACCAAGGGCAGTGACGCAGAAGATATAATTTTGAATTGTATCAGCTCTTTGATGAGCCAGATGTCATAACGTTCATTAAAACACAGCGACTTAGATGGGCTGGACACATAATACGAATGCCAGAAAATACCATTGCTTAAAAGCTAACCACAGGAACACCTGTAGGAAAAAGAAGCAAAGGCCGACCGCGAATTAGGTGGTTAGATGAAGTAGAAACCGACTTACGAATATTAAAAATCAGAAGATGGCAACACGTTGCCAAAAACCGAACAGAATGGCGACGAATCTTATAGCAGGCCAAGATCCACAGAGGATTGTCGAGCCAAAGATGATGAAGATGAATGAGAAATTCGAATTTTTCTTTGGGATTTGTTTCATTTGATTCGATTTACCAAAAAAAATTATTAGCTATAACATATAAAATTGATTGAGAGACCGGTAAAAATAGTACCTCACTATTCTTTTATTATGTAAAAAATTGATGAAAATTGTATTTGTCTATGTTTAACATAAAAACTGTTATTATTAGAGAGATATAATAACAAATGGGAGCGAAATTCCTGCAAAACAGGGTGTAGTTAGGGTCCCTCGAGAAGTTTTATCGGGCATACATGTTAATTTTATTTGTCAGATGTTTATCTTTGATGTATTTGGTAAATAATAGCAGTATGAGTTGATTAACTACAATAGGATTTTAATTAAATTAATATTTTCTATACGAGTTTAGTAAATTTTCAAAAAAAAATCTATCTGAGAATTTACTAGGTTTAGAAAACTTGAAGGGTCTCTACTTTGAGTTTTTGAGGTCTTTGAGTCCATCTCTACTTCCTGAAAACTGATTTTCTATTTCGTGTCCTAATTCAGGTAGGTTATTGTGTTGATTATTATTTTCCTTTAAACAGTTCCGTCAGGTATCTTTCCCATTCCAATTCTTCCATTTCTTTCCGTTGGTTTCTTATGAATCTCCATATTTGTTTTTGTGTACCGTAAAAGTCGCTTTCCATCCTTTTTGTAAACTGTTTCCAGTGTTTTTTGCATTTTTTGTTTTTCTTACCAACTGTTTTGGTTTACTTTGTATTCTTCTATAGGTGTCTCAAGATTCTGGAGTATTTGATGTTTTGTACTTCGTGTAGATCTCTAGTTTCTCTTTACATTTCTCTTTTATTTCTTTTCTGAACCATGGTATATCGTGATTCATTAATCGAACTTCCACTTTCCCCTATTTTACCAAGCACTACAAGACGTTGAGTAACCTAACCTCACTTAACCTAACTTTAACCTCACCTACATTTCCAAATCTTCGTAAAAGATTTTACAGCAACTATTACAATGTCATTGCGTATTATTTTTATCAAAATCTTGTTAATAGTTCCTAGCAATTATAAATAAACCTTCAACTACAGTAATATAATATCTTGAGCAAATATTTTTCTCCATAAGTTAAGTAGTAAAATATTAAAGAAAAAATAAAAAGACGTCATCCTTGACTGCTATTTGGTATTTTACTGCATTTAATAATATTTAATTTGACTTTGAAGAGTTACTTAGGTTAAATTATTCAAGATCATGATTGAAAAATAGTACGAGGAAAAGCAAATTTATAATTGCGTGATAAATGCAATAAACCAAAAGATTTAACGTAATTTAGTACCTATAAACAATGTAAGATCGCTATTTATAAAAGGTGTATAAAAGTACTGTGATTTTAAGCTTTTTTTTTTATTGGAAATGTTGGCATTTTCATACGAATTTAAAAAAATACAATGTCCTCCAATCCTTAGAATTCGAGTTAGCCCTTTTTTATTTCTCGATTTTAGGAAGGTTTAGCAGAACGGGGATTTGCTGTGAGGTTTGAGAATTTATCAGTAAAAGTAATTCCATAGGCAGGATTTCTTGGTTTATTCCTAATTATTGTTGCATACATTAGACTAAGGTAAGCTCTTCTATCATTTAACAAGAATTCATTAGCTTCGCAAAGTAAACTTTCAATCGGTGTTTTAAAAAATTCTTCCAAACAAATTTTTTTACATCTTTAAAGAGAACAAGGAAAATCTGCATACAGATACTTGTGACTCACACAAGTAGTGTTGGGTTCCTAATACCCTAACAAAGTTGTGCGAGGACGAGATGCCCAAGGAATTTAGACCTAGGCGTCCAACTAAAAACCTCTCCTCTGTCACACCAGACATCAGGATGGAGGGACCAGTTAAGGCAAACATCTCTCCTGATGCCCTGGTATCACCCGATTCCCATTCTTTCCCCAACACATTCATCCACACCCACACGAACCACCAAAGGCTTTCAACCCCCTGTCTTAGCGAGGCTGCCATCTCTCTCGCGTCGTCTGTCTCTCATTTACTCTTATTTCGCCCTGCGACAGTCCGAACCCTACCAAGGTGATACTCGCTTGTTTTAGAATTCTGTTGCGAGTTCCCTCTCCTCTAGTTCTTTTGAAGAGAGCAGTTCGCTGATAAATTTGTGGATCCGTGTCCACCACCAATCATCCCTCATCATTTTCTTCACCATTTCTCCCACGGAATTAAACATTCTGTAGTTACACTCTCTTACAAACTTCTCTCTTTCATCTGCCCAATGCCCACACTCCAACATCGTATGTGTCACAGTATCCGAGAAACCATAGTAAAAACACTGATCGGACTGAGCCCTCCTAAACCTGAAAAGGTAGCTGTGGAAGCAGCCATGGCCTGTGAGCATTTGCGTTAGATAATAATCCAGCTGCCTATGCCCACAGTCTACCCAGCTTCCAAGGTTCGGGATTAGTGATTTCGTCTACTTCGCCACATCACGTGTTGTCTCCCACTCTTGTTACCACTGACCTCGGCCAGTCTTATCTTATTCATTTCTCGCTATCCAATGTTCCACCCCATACGACTGTGAATCCTTGCACTTTCACCTGCCAGCACATGTAAAGAAACATAGCCGGTGATAACAGACAAAGCGGCAGCTGACACAGTCCTGTAGGCACATGCTACCTGCAGCAGACTAGTTCTGTCCACGCGTACCATGAGCCTCTTGTAAGTTGGTATTTCTACCGCCTCACTCCAGACAGGAACCGCGTAGAGAACGACAGACTGTACAACACCGTGGAGCGCCCTTCTCCTTTCGGATTTGGGACCACCGATATTAGGCATTATCCTCCATAGCGCAGCCATTCTCTGAATAGCTCTACTGGTCGCCCCCCTCAAATGTTCCCCTTAACTCCCACCCTGGTGGAGAGTAACTCCCAGATACTTGACGTACTTTTTGGGCGTCACTCTCGCTCCCGCGCACTCAAATTCAACCCTCTCTCTCTTTCTGTAACCTCTGAGTACTACAGCCTCCGCCTTATCCTCCGCGAGATAAAGATCATGCTCACTCATCCAATCCTCAACTAGGAAATACGCACGCGTAATCCGAAGCAAGAGTCCCTCCCTGTCCTGTGCCGCCACCAGCATAGCAAGGTCGTCTGCGAATGCGAAGGGGGTCACACCCTTCCCATATTCGCAGTTTAAGACCCCGTCATATGCCAGGTCGGACCCCGTCATATGTGTATATTCGCAGTTTAAGACCCCGTCATATGTCAGACCCAGGACGGAGCCCTACGGGGCCCCAGCTGTTACATCCACCATCACACCATTTTCCACCACAACCTTCCTCTCGGAAAGATAATCAGCGACCACATCCCTCAGATACCCAGGATAGTTCCTTGCTTCCAAAGAGCATATTACGTGACCCCACTGCAATGTATTAAAAGCATTTCGGACGTCAAAGAGAATTAGGATGATCAACCCCAATCCCCGTGCCGCCCGGATCACATCGGTCACTGCATCCACTGTACTTTTATCCTGGCAGAATCCATATTGTCTCGGAGACAGGACTCCAGACATCACAATCACCTCCTCGATACGCGAAAGTAGCATTCTCTCATACAGCTTTCCGATACAAGGAAGAAGGCAACTAGGACGATATTTTCCTGCCTTGAACTTAGGCAGGAGCACGAGCCTCTGTTTTGAGTTGAAAAGATGAATCCAGTTTCCTGTGACCAATATATTTCTCAATATCTAACAAGAAATTCTGTGCAAGTTGTGAAGGTTGGTTAAGTTTTTGCTTTGGCCAAATATTACGAGATCTTCAACATATAATCGGCCTTTAAATGGGAGTCTTAGATTTCGTAAAACATCATTTATGGCAATTATAAACAGCGTACATAACAGATCCCTGAGGAATTCCATTTTCTAATTGCATTTTTGACGACAAGTTACCATTTACTCGAACTTGCATATACCTTTTATGTAAGAAGTTTTTTTATAAATGCAAGGAAGTGCCCTTTTATTTCTAAATCGTACAGTAATCTGATGATACGGTGACGCCAAGCTGTATTAAAGTCTCTTAAATATCGAAGAATATTGCAATACACCTTTGAATAAGTGACAGAACTTCCTGTACAGTGCTTTCTAGGTCTATAATGTTGTCTAGAGTTGATCTATTTTATCGGAAATCACTTTGTTCTGGCATAATAATATTTCCATCTTCAAGTGGCCAAAGGAGAAGACGGTTGACCATTATTTCTAATAGTTTGCACGCAGTACATGTTAGTGCAATTGGTCTGTAAGACTCAGGATCTATTTTGTAATATTTTGGTTTTAATATTGGTATTATAATAGTGAACTGTTTTTATTTATCTAATTTATCGTCTTTATTTATTATAAAAGGTTCGACACTTACAAATTTATTAAAGTCTTTATTAATCCAATATCACACTAATTTATTTTTACATTTATTACAAAAAACTAGAACACAACTACTTTAATTTGTATTATTTATTTACAATAGTTATTTCGGACTGAAAACTGTTTACAATAAAACTTCTATTTATACTAATCAACCGTTAGACTAGAATTCCGGCGATCCCCTTCGAACAGACTAGAAGGTAATCCGGACTGGTTTTTAGCTGAGGGGGACCCTCGATCGGAACGCTGGTGTATGATCTGGAAAATACTTGAATGGAATAGAATTAGTAATAGTATGTTTACACTTCTATGAGTCATTATTTATCGTAACAATAGATTCTCTTCACGCCATCGCAATATCTCCGGTTCTAATCAATGAAAATTGATGTTTTTTTTTAATTTGGGATACTTTGTTGCAATGATTATAAAATTTTGATATAGAATTGTTTGTGAATTGTTTATGTAACCGAGTAATTAGTTTAAATAATTAGTTTAGTTGAAGTTTCAACAATCCATCGATCGAGAATGTCAATTACGTGAAATACGTTATATTTTTTAGGGTTTTGCGATACGAAGACCTGTCGTTGGACCCCAACGAAATCGCCAGAGACCTGTTCGATTTTCTAGGTCTCCATTTTCATAGGAATGTCGAAAAGTTCCTGGCGACGCATACGCGGTTCAATATTGGTGGCGTTTCGAGCACGTTTCGAGATTCTAAGAGCACGCCCTTCCACTGGAAGGCGGATCTCAACTACACCGAGGTGCAAAACATCGAAGAAAACTGCGAGGAAGCGATGAGGCTGTGGGGCTACAACAGGGCCAAGAATGTATCCGATATGAAAGAATTTAATCCTTTGACGACGTATCGGGTTCTCTGAGGTGAGGTTTTTGTATCAATTTTGTAAGTTGTTAACGTTCCGAACGGTCTTTAATTAGATTTTACTTTAGACGTGTTATTGGAAATAGTTTTTCTATGGACGAAAAAAAAATCGTGCTGTCAACATTCTGTTATCGGTAGTTTCTTTGGGAGAGAATAAATAAGGTAGATGTAATGGGAGAATCAATTACATCAATAAATTATAGTTTGAGTTGTTTCAACAACAAAGAAACATATTGCAATTTGAAATGAACGTTTTTTCGATAATTTAACCAATTGCTTTATGTGACAAGTCTAGATTATAATCTAATTTAAGATGGTGTCGGGTTAGAGATCAAAGATGAGTTTAAAATTTTATTGGACGGTAGTTTAATGCTAGGAAGTGAAGAAGTGCTGTTCCTGGACTGAACATATTTAGATCTCATTTTGTTAAAGAATTTATGTTTCTAAATTTTATAAGTTGTGTTTTTATAAGTTTTATAACTTGTGTTTGTGTTTTATAAGTTGAAACTTATAAAACTTAAGGAAAAATAAACAGTAGAGTTACAATGGCGAATCAGATTGGCTAAGATAGCATGTGACAAATTAAGCTACAAATGATAAAATAAAGGGCATCAGTACAGTCACTGAAGGTTTTCACTCCGATTTCGTTGAACCTCCATCGATTTTTATGAATATTGGTTATTAGAGGATACCTTAAAAAACAAAAGTGACATGGTGTCAACTTGCGCTTTTACCTTAGGGGTAGATGCCACCCCAATCTCATGGGTAGAAATTATTTTATTAAAAATAACCCCAGGAATCAATAGAGGGACCAAATCTAAACAAAATTTATCTGACAAAGCTATTAAAATAAATCAATACTTTTTGAGTTATTGAAGATCAAAGATTTTGATTTCTCGTGAAAAAAATGTATTTGTTTTATAGCGGTTTTTCATAAATACATAACTCAAAAACTATAAGTTTTTATAAAAAAATTGTCTGTGAAGAGAGCTCTGATGAACAGTGAAAAATTAACAATGAAAGTACTATTGATATTTGATTAATTTATGAAACATTACTTAAATAAAAAATGAATGAACTTGTTTTTTCATGATTTTCGATTTAAGGGATAGTTGCTAAAAGGGTTGAAAAAATAATTAAAATCATAAATCATGCTTATAAATGTTGCAAAATATTTATTTTATTTAATTAATCGAGATTACTTATGCCGGAATGCTTAAATCTGCATTTTTACCATTTTTAACAAAAGGGGTGGATTTCACCCTTAAAATTCAAAGAGCGCAAGTTGGGCATATGTCACTTTTGAAGTTGAGGGTAATATACTCAATCCCAAATTTTCATGCAAATCGATGGAGGTTCACCGAAATCGGAGGTAATAGTTGATTTTTACCTTCATTCACTGTACTACATTCACAATGTGTTAAGTTACTCGGAGATGAAAATGCTACTGAACCTCAAAAAATCATACGAACAAGCTGAATTTTGCCGAGAATATTAATTTTGGGACCTCAAAAAAGATGCAAAAAAATTTACTACTTTTACCACCGGGCTTACTCCTCGTAGGGGGGTAAAAAGGCAAAAAAAAACGATTTACCAAGAATATGTTTGCCGTAGAATGTGTATGTTTCAAATAAAATATGTAGCTGAGATAATTTTAAACAAAAATGGATGCCATATATGTTTCTACACAGTTTACTATTAGAAACTTATATCAAAATATATTTGGCAAAGCAAACATCGAACAAGTCATTTAAGGAAAAGTTAAGCGTTCTTTCATGACACGTTTGTCACAGGAAATACAAAATTAGAACAATTTTTGAAGGATTTAGAAGAAAAATAATAAAAACTAAAAAAGCACCAGCTGAGCTGAAAAAAGAAAATCGTTAATAGAACAAAATTATAAACATTTAGAATACATCAAAAATTGTGCAACTTATTTCCCACGCAATAAAAAATATTTTTAAATTATAATTGCTACAGTAAAATTGGAAATACAAACTTAAATTAGCAGTTTTCTTTAATTTCAGGTCAAATTTTCTTTTAGTTTATTTTTTGCACCTGTCAGAAGGGCCGATCCAGACCTGTGCACTTATATCCACAATTTATGGCGCATAGGATTCGTTTTGAGTTCCGGGATGATTTGTTTTACTGCGTAGCTTCCTCAATTGTGGCTATAAAACCACAGATTAGGACTAACCTACTGAGCCGTTTTAAAAAATTAAACTAAAAGAAAATTGAGCTCTAAAAAGCCTTGAAAATTGAGCCTTTGTCTTACGGAAACATATTTTCAACAGGTCCGTACTTAACTGCAAACTGATCTGTGAATTCTGCCTAAAAAAAAATATTATTAGGAAAGTTTATTTTATAATATTCATTGCTTTTCTTAATAAATTTTAAGCTCATCTTTACTCTGTGATAAGATAAGATAGAAGTGATTTTGCGACATTATTCAGGAAGTTTTTGAACAAATACAACAAATCCTCGAACAATAAGAAATTGAGATAAATTTTAATCGTTTTTGACTTGTTTTCGAGTCTCGCTCCTGTGGAGTTTTTATAAAATGACTTTGTATATTGGAAAAATTAAAACAAAACATGAAAATTGCGAAAACAAGATCTACATTAGGCAAATAAATTTCGTGTTGTTTTCATATATATTAAATCTTCAAATCTGTTAATTGATGATTTTGAAAATGCATGTGACAGATTCAGACAGAAAAATGGTATATAAAAACATGTTTTAAGCGACAAAAACCACGATGAAGGAAGCTAAAACACAGAAGATTCTATAAAACGTATAAAAATTGTTGTATTTCTTCATATTTCTGACCAAAGTCTCATATATATATATGTCAAATAGATCAAATTTGATACTGGATTTTTTTTATCAAGAAAACAAATGATATTATTTGTGTTATAATAACAAAGATGGTCGAGATTTCATCTCGAACGGAGAATTATAAAGTTCAGTCTCGTGTAAGTAAAAAAAAAGTTTTTTTACAGTGATAATAATGCAGAATAAGAGATTGTTTGTTCCTATTCGTAATTTTAGACCTTGTGCGTAACAATAGCTAGGCGTGTCGGACGTTTTTCATAAAAATTAAATCTGAAACAGTCCCACATTAATATATTTAGTATTTATGAGAACGTTCTGCATATACAAAGTATTTTATTATAGTACATTTTGGTTTTCCATCTTATTGGTGAGACGACTTACGGTAAACGCCGATAAAATATCGTTGCACGTCACGTTTGCCGTGTTGTCAGAGTTCATACCTTGGCAGTAGAATTTAGGACTAATTGTGCACGTAGAAAATTAATTTTATCTTGCTATTATATTATTTTTCTTCTTACTCTCGTCCTGTAACTAACAACATCGATTTGAGTCGCGTAGGGCATTCGACTAACTCTGCAGAGTCATCTTCTAACCTTCAAACTTGCTCTGACTGACACCACAGTACATATCAGCAGAAATACTACAGTATTTGTCTATATTTTTCACAATGTAACTTTTACGCTTTTTACAAAAACGGATTTAGGTGTTCGAAACGATGGATTCTACTTATTTTTTTGTTAGCGTATCCTCTAAAAGGTTTTAGATTGAAAAACGTCTTCTTATCCAAATCCTTGAATCAACTACATCAATTTTGGTTGTTGAGCATTCGATTACCGTTGTGGAGTCATATTCAAGAGTTAGCATTGTTCCAAGTGACTCAGCAATGTATATCAGCAGAAATACTACAGTGTTTATTTATTTTCTTTGGGATTTTTATTGGTTATTGCAATTGCAACATCTACATCGACTGGACAAGAGATTCGGAGAGGTAGCATTTTTTATTCCTTCTTCAATATTAGCCTACTAAATTGTTTAAATTGACGCACTATCATTTGGTAGTAACCGTTTGGTTAATTATCTCGTGCTATTCGTCCTATCCTATCCTCTGCCATTCTACGAACGTGTTCGTTCCACTCCTGTTTCCGTTTTGTCGCCCATCCATTTATGTCGTCTGTATTGCATACTCTTCCAATGTTTTCGCTTCTCTCCCTATCCAACAGAATTTTCAATGGTATTCGTCGGAGTATTTTCATCTCTGTTGTTTCTAGTAGTCGTCTTGTTTTATGATTACTACCAAGAACTTCTGACAGAAAAGCGAACAAAATTCATGGAAAAAGAACAACAAATACAAAGGAACAACTACTAAATTTATCATTGGAAGAAGTAAAAATGAACATAAAACAAATAAAAAATAATCTGCAAAGTCTTTCGATAAACAGAGTAATGGAAACCTTGGGATTGGTTTTTCTTGATGAAAACATCGAGCAAACGTTTCGGCTCCCATTTTGGAGCCATTATCAAGAGGGATACGGTTCGGTTCGAGTTCGGGGTCTCAATCTGCCTACTCCCCTCACTCAAGACGTACCAGTATCGTGTTCTGTATTATAAATACAAGAACTGTCTCTCGGCACTGAGGTCTCAATATGCCTACTCCTCAGTGTCGAGTGACTGAGCTGAGACCACTTTTCATCTTTACATCTGCTGGTCTCACAAAATCTCACTGTTTCTGCTACTTTTTTGCTATATTATAATAATAATAATAATAAACTGCCTTTATTTAGTCTGTAAAATTTTACAAACACTAGGTACATGAGGCGAAGTCTAGCTAGAGCTACTCCACTTAACCTCAAGTTTACAAAATTAGTTTAAAATAATTTGAAAATGAAAAAAGTTGGAAGTGAAAAAATAGTCATGTGGCTACTAGAAAAATATTATATAAAAAAAAATAATTAAAAAAAGAAAAAAAATAATTTAAAAAATAATTTGTGATGTTGTGTGATATATGATATGATATAAAAGATAAACAAAAACAAAAATATCTAATAGTAACAATAACGACAACAATATACTATATAATAATAATAATAACGTTACTGCGATTGAAGTAAAAATTTCTTATAATGCCGCTTCATGAAATCAAGAGATTTACCTCTTAAATTTATTGGTAAACTATTAAACACTAAAACAGCATTATAAGTAAACGATCGCTGGAAAATAGCTAGTCTATACCTAGGCAGCATAAGACTATGAGGATATCTCAAATCCAGATTATGAGCATCTCCACGAAATACTAATTTGTTCCTTAAATAAATAGGATTTGACGACGAAATAATTCGATATATCAATGAGGCGAGGTGATATTTGTATAAATTATCTATGGTTAACCATTGAAGTTCTTTTATTTTGCATGATACACGATCATATTTTCTTATGCCAAAGACAAATCTGCAACAATTATTTTGAATTTTTTGCAACCTTAATTTCGTAACTTGATCTAAGCAAGGATAAAATACCAAGAGCCCATAATTAAGAATTGACATTACCATAGTTTCACAAAGTAACTTACGCAATTTAAAGTTTAAAATGCCTTTACTTCTATACAGTTGACGCATAACTAAATAGCACTTTTTTACTAAAAGGGTGACGTGCTCTTGAAATCGTAGCGTACAGTCATATATGACTCCTAAGTTCCTGCAACTATTAACATTCTTTAGAGGTTCATTTTTTATAATTAGTTTTAAGTTATCCTGAACAGTGGCTTTATAATTTTTTGAACAATATAACAAAGAATTGCATTTTTTAGCATTTAGTTTAAGATTATGTCTAGTGGAATAAGTACAAATAGATTCCAAATCCTGATTTATTTTTTGTGACGCTTGATTTACAGAGTTAGGTTCAAAAGAGAAATACAGTTGTGTGTCGTCTGCAAAAGAGTGCAATTTCAAATTATTTAAAGAGTTATACAGGTCGGAAATATATATTGAAAAAAGAAGAGGACCAAGAACCGATCCTTGAGGCACCCCTGAAGTGACAGATGCAAATTCTGATGAATTATTATCGATTATGACCTTTTGATAACGATTTACCAAATAAAATTTGAAAAACTGTAAGGAGGTATCATCAAATCCAAAATATTTCAATTTAGCACAAAGAAGAGCGTGATCAATAGTGTCAAAGGCTTTAGAAAAATCAAGCAAGATGACTGAGGTTGCTTTTCCTTCATCAAATGATCGAAGTATATTATCTGTTAAGTCAAGAAGCAGGGTCGTTGTACTAAACTCTTTTCTAAAGCCTGATTGTATATACGTAATTACATTATTTCTAATAATATATTCGTATATCTGTTTATAAATAACCTTTTCTAAAATTTTTGACAGTCCCGGTAGAATGCTTATTGGGCGAAGATCATTTAGTGATTCCGGTTTATTTGATTTGGGCAGTGGTTTTACCAATGCATATTTCCAAATGTCCGGAAAATAACCTACCTCTAAACAACAATTTATAATGTGCGTAATATAAGGAGCAGTAATAGAAAGGGAGAGTTGTAGCATCTTTGCAGAAATGTTATCACATCCAACAGCTTCCGATTTTAACCCTAATATTAATGATTTAATTTCATCAATAGTGGCCATTTTAAACGAGAAAGTAATATCTGGGTTGAAAATACTTGACTGGTACCATTGGGTTGTCTCAGGACAACAATTTACAGGGCTAAAAACAGATGTAAAATAGTTATTTATAGAGATAGGATCTTTAAGCTCCTGGGGGATCTCTATAACCGGTTTATTTACAATTTTGAATAACCTCATAGCTTTCCAAAGATCTTTTTTATTCAAAGAAGCAGACCGATAATTTAAATAACCACTCTTCTCCAGACGGACTGCGTTAGTAACTGCGTTTCGAAGATTTTTATAGTAACTATAGTCTAAGACGTTTTTAGTTTTCTTATATTTGGCTAAAGCAGCATTACGAGTTTTCATCATATTCTGTATTGTGGGCGTTAGCCACGGAGCAGGTGGCTTTGTAATTCTTGATTCAACATAAGGAGCATGTTTGTCAAACAGCGAAACTAACATATAATTGAAAATTCGAATTTTATTATCTATAAAATTTTCGTACAGTATATTATCCCAAGACATTTTTTGCAGATCTGCGTTAAAAGAGGATATTGAAAAGTTTTTGTAATTTCTATATATCTTTAAAAAGTTTTTTTTGTAATTAATATCTAACTCAAATTCACAGTACACTGCTCTATGGTCAGATAGTTCATGATCTAAAACGCCGGAATGTCTAATGAGTTCACTTTTATTTGTATAAATAACATCGAGCAATGTTTGTGAACTGTTAGTTATGCGCGTAGGTTCCTCTACTAATTGAACAAAATTATAAGACTGAAAACAATAATTTATTTGATTATCTACTAGCTGATCAACATTGATATCACCAGTTAAAATAATATTATTAAATTGGGGTACTATATGAGAAAGAGTATCATCACAATACTGTATAAAATTTAGCATCCTGCACGCCTCAGTTCTATATATAACACCGACTAACAATATTGTTTTCTGTATTTTCACAGAAATCCACATTTGTTCGATACCTAATGGACAAGGAAGGTCAGCAAGTTCTGACTTTGAAATAATTGAATCACGTACAAAAACAGCGATTCCACCACCTCTTGAACCACGGTCTTTACGAATTATTTTAAAACCCGGAATATATACACTCTGATCTGAGATATCCGAAGTCAACCAAGTTTCGGACAGGCAAACAATATCAAAGCTGTGATCACTTACTAGATCTGAGAATACGTTAAATTTTGCAAACAAGGAACGTATATTAAAATGAGCTAATTTAAGGTTTTTGTTAGACAATTGAATTTTAGTTTTAAGTTGCTCAACTTTACCTAGTAAGTAACCACAAACTGAACTGTTTGCAACATGAACTGTATCTAAATTAAGTTTGTATCTTAAGTTTAACGTTTTACAATTATTACAACACATAGTCTGACTGGTACAATCTTTCATTTCATGAGATTCAGAACATTTCGGACATATTAAATTACTAAGACAATCTTTCTTCTGGTGTCCAGCTTTACAACATTTAAAACATTTTACAATATTAAAGTGTTCACTAACATAACATTTGAGCCAGCCTACATACAAAAAACCTCTTTCAATTACCACTTTGTATAAAGCTGGTGTAACCTCCAACACGACGTTGAAACGCTCCTTAAACTTAACTTTTGTTACCATTTTTATATCATCTTCATTTACGTTAAGATCATTTAAGGTAATCAGGTCTTGTAAAAAACTTGTTTTTTCCAGAGAGGCAGCATTCACGCCACGAATCATTAATCTCGGATTTAACTTCTTTGGTTCAGTAACAGAATAAGTATTTCCTAATTGTTTGGTAAGGCAGTCTTTTAATTTTTCTAAAGACATCGCGTTGCTACAGTTAATCAAAACTCCATTTTTAATCAACTTGGTACTATTGACAGTAGCTTTTGTAGAAGAAAGATTAATTTTCGATTTAATATCGCTATCAACCTGTACGTTAGCAATGTTTTGGTTCGTTGACCTTACAAGCAAAACAGAGGCACAGGCAGTTTTATTTACTTTCAAGGCAGCCGAGTAACTTTTTGTTGGCCTATCACTAATTGGCAAAAATGAGCTGGTAGAATTAGAAGGTTGTGCTTGAAAATCGTCACTTACCGTTGTTTTTGATTTAAGCAGTTTATTTGTGTATTCCAATTCAGAAACGTACTTATTTAAAACTTCCCTTTCTCGTGACAGACATTCAATCTCCTTCTCCAATACAACTTTTTCACATGATAACTTATCGCACATTGGAGCAGAACAATGTCCTTTACTAACCGAACAATTACGACAATAGAACGAGTTTTTATCGACAAATACAACTTTCGAAATTGCATCAAAACACTTGACGTGCAGAACAACATCACAGGTATTACCCAAACATTTAATGTCATTTGCTGAAGTAAATTTAGCACAAAATTTACATTTGTCAGGAGGTTCACTGCTCGAACCGCCTGCCATCGTGGTCGACGATCGAATCCCTCAAGTTTATCCTCAAGTTTGGAGTCTTTATAATGAATAAACGTACAGATTCGTACTTTAAGTGTATTAAATCCTCGGACAGCACCAATAAGCCTGAAAAACCACATTGTACCTCTAGTACAAGCCTTAGATATTTATTATTTATATAGAGTTTCGATTTTTTCAGTATTTTACCTAGTTTTAAGCCACATAGAGGTTCAGAACCGGGGGAAGTCCCGGTTTTAGTACGTATACTTAATTTATTTTAATTTTTACGGAATAATTAAGACACTAGTCAATTTTTTGCTCATGCGAGTATTGCTATGGTATTTATTTAGGGACTCTTGCCATATTTTTAGTGCATTATTTTGATAACAACGACTTGGAAATGCGTAGTTTTATTTCCAAACGGTTATTTTGAGGTTTGATGTATAATATTGGCCGATATAAAGAGTTTAAGAATGCCAAATCGCACTATTTGACTCTTTATAATGTGTCAAGCGTCTTAGTTTTTAAAATATTTGAAATTTTGATGATATTTCACCTAGCACGTGCAATTTGCAGTGTTATTCACTTGTTTAAACTGCCATAGAGGATGGACTGACTTAAATAGCGATACATAACCTAAAATTTCTCATAGATTTTGAGGTTAAGACTACACCTTATCAAGATTTGAGTGAATACAATAATTTTTTTGGTGAAAATAAAGATTTAAACGGAATGTAAAGTGAAAAAAACTGATTTCGTTCACAAAATTGATAAATTTCAGCATATAAATAAAACTAAACTGGTATCCTTCAAGGATATCAACAATTGAGAGTTAAAAGTAATAAAATCAATCAATGGCAACTGGAATCGAAAAAACAAATTGGTAGTTTGCTACTATAAACAGTTAAAAATGAACCGAAAACATTTTATTTTACATACATGTCCATCCTGTACGGTAGCATCGTTCGATCACGGTTTTTTCTTGATCTCCCTGTTGTTGTCAATTGTTTGGAGAAGTTGTAACGAAGAAAAAACGTTTCTTAGTGAGTTTTAAGAATTAAAAATATCAGTAGAAGCATATCTCGATAGAACTGATAAAAATTATTAATAAATATTTAAATGATAGGATTGTGCCTTTCGAAAATGATAAATAACTGGCACTATACGCAGCACTGTGACGTTTTTATGATTCGGACACCACTGCGTGCACAAAGTATGCATATATCGGAATTTTTTGTATACCTTCGGTGTCAAACGCTTTTTTATAATCACTAGTTGAAGATTTCGTGTGCATTTACTAATTTTAAAAGTGTATGAACGACATTTGGGAAGCTGTATGTCACTAGGGATGATGGATCACCAACCAGACAACAGTTCTTTTCAAAATTTTGTATTCCACGACTCAGTTTATTCATAGAAGTTCCTAAAATTCGTATATTCTCGTATGTTGATCCGGATGTATTTGTTTTATTTTAAAAATTAGCCACAGGCACTTATGATGTTACTTGCAATGTTGGGTGCCTACCTGCGGTATTGAATAAGCACTGCAAACCGATTTTGTTCCCATATATGCATACTTTCGTACTAATTTTCAAGATTTCGCAAAATTAATCACGTTTCGGAGCTGTGAGGCTTCGGAAATTAACATACAGAGCCTAAAATAGAGTTTTTCACGCCGTAACCACGATTTGGGCTTCCAGTGTAGGGAATTTTTGTAATTTTTAAAATGGATTTTTATCAGCTTGAGCGTTATTTAGTGCACAAATTATTTATGACGAACATATTGTAGACGAAAAACAGAACAAATGTAGATATTTAACAAATACAAGCGCAGTTGATTTCGTATTCGATGAACATTGCTCATTTTTATGTGATTGGTATTACCGAGAGTGTTGAGGGTTGCATAACTAGTGGGATCTGTGATATTTCGTTGTTTTTAAGATAAAACGAGATATAAAATTAATATTGTTACAATATTTACAAGAAAACAAGATGTTTTTAACTAGTATACATTTTGTGAAGTTATTTAGCAATGATTAGACTTAACAGAAACTGAATTGAAAATTCTTAACAAAAATTGACAGTTGTTACTGAAATTTTGAATCTTTTCAACCCTATTTCTGTTCCAACCACTTTGAAATCCTTCTATATTAGTCCCGCTTTATGATTCGCTGATGTCTCTTCGCTAATAGTGGCAATTTTTTCTTTAGATTCATCATTAACGGCCCACGTCGTCTGTGGGGCCGATTTTAGACTTTATCTTCATGGTTTTGACTATTGTATCATTTAATGTATGAACTAAATTTATATTGATAGGTGCAGATGCAAAAATTATGCTTTTTGCAGCGAAAACCTTACCAAAAACTCACTCCAAACGTTATCAAAAGCTGTGCAGGTATCAGAATCGCTGCTACTGATAGAATTCACTATTGACAGCTGTCAAACAAAGATTAAACGACATAGCGAGCTCAAATTTTAGTTTTATGAAGTTGACAGTTCAATATTTTGGTCTGTCAAACAATATATATCGGTCACATTAGGTAGTTATGAGATTTTTCATACTCTATATCAGCCAAAAGATTAATAAATAGTAAGCTTATGGAGTATTGTCATCTTTGTAATATGTCGGTGCAAAAATTATACTTTTTTGTTGTGAAACATCACCAAAAATCCCGCTGGAACCATTAAGTGGGCTTTTTTGTCAAAAATGTCTTTGATTGGCGAAATTTACTATTGACAGCTGTCAAACGGGGATTAAACAATCTAGCCACCTCAAGTTTCAATTTTAGAAGGTTGACATTTTGGTCCGTAGCATCGATCAACCAATAATAGCCATCTTTAGGTCAAATTAGATCTTTCTGAGATTCCTCGTAATATCAAACATTTAATAAATTGTGAGCTGATTGAATCTTCTCTATTATTATAATATTTAGGTGCCGATTTTGTATGTTTTATACATTTTATTTCGATTCGATATGTATATTTGTCTTAATAGCCGAGTGATATGCACGCAATGTTGTAGTTTATTTTCCATTAGCATACAAAAGGAGATTATATCAGCTATAATACTTGCCTCCTTCGATATTGATAAAAGTGAATCATGATAAGAAATTGTTTCTGTCGGAATTTATTTTAGATATGATCCTGATATTGCAAGTAACCCAATAAACACACAGAAAGAAATGAAACAATTGAAAAACTATTAAGAAATCGTGTAAATATTTACATAGCTGTTTTGTCAAATGTCAATCCTTGAAATGATAACAGTAAGAGACAATTTTTTATAAACACAACTTATAAGAAGCTTCTCGTAGCTGACAATCTAAAACATTTCTTGATAAACATCAAAAGTCAATAATGAAATTCAAAATCCACGGTTCGTGTCAATTGTCATGTGTGAGTCTTAAATAGATCCTGAATGATGACGTCATCAGAAATCTACAAAATAGCAACAGGTGTTATACTATCAATAAATGCTTGTATATATTTGTGTGGTATTTTTGGAAGATAAACTGGTATTTTTACCAGGTCGAATGCTAAGTTTAAGTCAAAGATCCTCATTATTTATGCAATCTTCAATTTTATTAAAACAAAATTATTTATAAACGTTTTTTACATAACATTATAGTATTTTTTTCTTTATATGTTGAATTGTACATTACAATAAATTATATTTACTTGAAAATGTTGTTTTTTTTGCTTCCCAACGATATCCAAAAGGTAATAAGGATGGTATATTGCAATGTAGGGAACTTAAAAAGAAGAAGGTAGGTATGCAATGTTTTTATCTTTGTTCTTTTGACTTCTAAAGAACCTTTTTACTTCATTCAAGTTAATAAAAACCTTTTTCCCAAATTGCTCTTTTATTTCTAGCCAAAATTACCAGAAATTTAATCTTGTGTGTTTTAGTATTTACACAAAAGGTTACCTATTTATTCTAACTTCTAGATAAGAAATCTGTCACCTGTCAAGAGATATGTATATATAACAACTGTCAAAAATATGACATAGGATAGGCTCTTTGGGAGAAAAATGAGGAATATTGTTTTGACACTTTTGTATCAGATTCATTCTCTACGTCAGAGATCGAAGTTGACAGTTGCCAAACATAAAAAAATCCTGAATCCATTTTAAATCAAATATGTTACATAATAATTGCAAAAGTATTTCCATATCTTTACGACTATTTAAATTCTTACGTGACATTTTTGAAATAAAACACACTAATTTTGTTCTAAAAGAAGAGATTTTATTAAATAGGTAAAAATATAAAACAAGAGGTATTCACTTTAAAATTCAAAATAAAAAAGTACAAAAAGTGCCAACACCGCAACTGTCAAATAAGTGTTATCAATTTATGAAAAAATTTCACCTTCGTTCGATTACAGTTACAGTTTTGTTCCGAACAAATGTTCTTCATAAAAAGTCTTTATAATACATTTATACAAATTAAATAAAACATATTGTGTATTTCTTTAAGTTAACATTAATAGAAATCTTTAAATATTATTTCTACGCGTATATAATAAAATATGTCTAGTGGCTGTAATGCCAGTGTACTCGGCAAAGTGATTCTAAAAAATAACACACCTACCGCCTAAATATTTCGTGTTGGTATCATGTGACGTCACGGGCTATGACGCCGATGACGTGCATCGTCATGTAAATTAGATGAAGAATATGTATCTTTAAAATAATACAAAATGCGAGACATTAGTTTATCGAAAGTGACTACATAAGCTAACGATTTACAAGAAACTTTTGTACAATGTTTTGTGTACCAAATTCTATCCATTCGCTTTATTAATGAAGCTTATAATTAATTTTAAAAGAATCTTAATAAAAACCGTATAAACCTTTCCTAAAAAACACCGAATCTAAAAAAAAGGGGCAGCGTGAATAAGAAGAAAGAAAACTGAACTTTGAAAAGAAGAAAAAGATCAGCACGTATGAGAAGAAAAAAAAAACTGAGGATAAAAAATGCATGCAATGATATCAGAATATTAAAAGTTACTACAGAAAATTTTTCCCATACAAAAATTTATCACATATATGTATTGTGTGCTCGAACAAATTTTCGATAAAGTAAAACAGCAGAATTCATTGATATAAATTTCAGGTTGGTGAGATACGAAAGTGTTTAGTAAAAAAACACTGATACTAACAATAACAACTAAAAATATAATAAAAGTGTGAACTATCACAGTAAGTGAACTCATGAAAGAAACGAAACAAGATATTTTGAGTCAAAAATCTGTGTAAATCACGTAACTTATCTTGTCAAGAACCTGAATGTTCAAATATCTATAGCAACTGTAACAACTGTTGCCTATATTTAAGGTTCAATTCATACCGTTTTTCAGCTGATAAAAAATTAAATAAATTGCTTTCAGGAGTTATCATCTCCCAAGGTGGAGTATTATCCAATAAGAGAAAGGTATTCAGGATAATATTCTAGGCGCAAATTTAAGAAAATTAATGAAGAGTACTTAGAATAGATGACACTACAATCTTTGACACAACTGCTAAGGAAACTATAATAAACTTGAGTCTTGAGTTACGACAAAATAAATAAGAATTAAGATGAAGGTACGAGGAAATACTATAGAACATGTGATGGAAAATTTCATCGAAATGTGCAAAAAATGTAGAATGAGGTATTAGGTCAATAATGACATTTTGGAAATCACAGTTATGAAATTATTAAAAACATTAACGGAAAACTAAGTAATAGAGACAGACATGATTTAAATAAAATAATATTGTTAAGTTACGTCCATTAGCAAAAGAAAGAGGAATCACAGTGCATTAATAACTAATGTAACGATGGTTTATAGGATATAGAACGAAAGCATTGGGTGTAGAAAGATTGTGAAAAGGAGAATATTAAATACAGGAAATTTAAATTTAAAGAAAAAATAGAAAAAAAGGAAATTTAAAGAGGACATTCAAAACAGATGAGAAAACAGTCTACAGGATTTCTAACTAATAAGAAAGCGAGAAAACGATAATATTCTTGAGGCGTATAATAAAATTTTTGTTTTAAAAACACCACCACAAAAAATATTACAGAACATGTGATGGATAAGGTGATCAGATGTAAAATTCAGGCCCAAAAAATTAGAATTTTATTAGTTACCAAGTCAATAATGACATTATCGTATCCAGATAAATGAAATTATTACAAATCTTAGGCGAAAACTAAGAAATAAAGGATAACTATTGTAAAAAGAAAAATACAGTCGAGATTTGATTTCACGTACAATGCGTCTGTGTATCTGCTAATACGTATTTCGCCCTAATAGGCCTCATCAGAACAGCTATTCACGGTCGTTTTGAATGTGAAAATAAATCTTTTATTTTATTTTTTTATTATTGGAATTAGTAACGAAATTACAGTAAGCTGAATTTTAGCAATTTATAATTGCCGATTATATTCAAATTTTTGTTGTGATATACTTTGAATAAATCGGGATCCTTAGTGGCATCTGCAATGTGTTTAATTAAAAGATTAATTAAAGAGAAGAATTAGATCTGTAAGACCTTAAATCATTATTAAACCATTGCACGGGTGTTTTTTCAGCAGTTTGTCGTACTTTCTTTAGTGAAAAATTCTTTAATATTAAATTGTTATAAGTTTCAGTAAAAAGACTGTCAAAAAATCAGGATCATTATTAATATCATAGAAAAAGTCCATATTGGTACTAGTTAGCGCATGTTTAAGCTTATTTAAACCAGAAGAAGTAATAAACCGTTGAAATGTTTGATTAATGTTAACAACTGTATGCTTAGAGTCAATAATTAAAAATTGAGCTCGATGGTCAGAAAAACAAAGTTCAAATACGCTCACTCTGTAGATATTTTCAGAAAAAATTGTCATAATGTTGTCAATGCAACTACTGGACTGGGATGTGATTCTAGTATAATCGTTTATAGTAACTTTTAGACCTTCTTCTTCTTCCTACTTTATAAATATGCTTAATGCCTGTTTTACTTCGGTTTTTAGTCTTAATTGACGTTGTCTGACCATCTTTTCCTCGGTCGTCCCAATGATCTTCTTCCATTTGGCGATTTGTCTCTTGCTATTCATACTATTCTATTTTCTGTCATTCTTTCGATGTGTTGATTCCATTCCACTTTTCTTCTTATGGTCCACGCGTTTATTTCCTTTATGCCACATCTCGCTCGTATTTCCTCACTTCTTCCTCTGCCTCTTAGAGTTTGGTTTGTGATTTTTCGTAAGACTTTCATTTCTGTTGTTCCCAGCAGTCTTTGTGTTTTCGCCGTATCTGCTCTTGTTTCCGCTGTGTACGTCATTATCGGATTTATTGCTGGATAATTATTGGGGTCTTTCTTATCTCCTTTTTTGAAGAACATCACCATGATCGCTCTCCTCGATTCATCTGGTATTCTCTTCGTGGTGATTATTTTATTAATAAGAAGTTGCAGTTGTTGTACAAGGTGATGATCTCCATAATTTAAGAGTTCATTTGGTATTTGATCTTCTCCTGGTGACTTTCTGTTTTTGAATTTGTTTATTCCTTCTTTCACATCGTTTTGGGAGATTTCGGTCTTTTCCTCAGTTATTATATTTATCGTTTCTGGTAAAGGTTCTTTGTTTTGTTTTTTAAACATTTCTGCCAGGAAGGCCGCCCATGTATCCTCTTGTATGTGTTCTAGTTCAACTAGTTCTTTCATTTCGCTTCTTTGTTGTCTTATGAAGCGCCATACTTGTTTCTGTTGTCTATAGAAATCCATCTCTAGTCCTTTTGTGAATCTTTCCCAATAATCTGTTTTTGTTTTTCTTACCAATTGATGAGTTTCAGATCTTATTTTTTATATTCATCATATGATTCATTCGTTTTTTCTGACTTATAATTTAGGAAAGCTTTCTTTTTTTGGTGACATTTTTGTTTAACCTCTAGTGTAAACCATGGTGTTTTCGTTGACCACTTTTTGTTTATTATTTTCGTTCCAAGGGCTTCTCGGGCAGCATCGAGAATATTTTTCTTAAGTAAAAAGATCTTTAGACCAAAAGATATTAATAGATTTTAAATATCTAAAGAAGGGTCAGACTAAATTTTAAAATTTATAATAAAATCACCAAGTATGATCAGTTTGTCTGCTTTACTAAGCAAGGGCGTTATAACATTCTCAAAATTCACCAAAAACAAGTCAAAGTTACCCTTACCCGATCTGTATACAATTAAAATATTGGTTTTTATTGAAGGTACATAAATTGCACAAAAATCTGAACTTTGCTCTACATACATAAAATTTTCTTTTACATTTTGTAAGATTGTAAGATTTTTCTTTTACATTTACATTGTTATAAGATGTTCCAGAACAACGGTCCTAGGTGCGTCCAGAGTGCCAAAATATGTTTACAAGATTCACAAATCCATAAGAAAAATACATAATTAGGAAAATATGTAAAACAATGATATACCTATCAGTGATAGACCGAGTTAAATATCGGCCCTTGTACCTTTTTATGTCTCTCGCACTTACTTTTGTGCTTTATAAAATATACATAATTTTTGACGTTACGCATTTCGTGTTCAATTTTTTCACATGCGAAAAATCATGTTATTGTTTCGCTGTATTATTAACTATCCTTTTATCACAATTTTACAATTATTATGTTAGTCCCACCCTTAATAACCCTTCCTACTTACATTTTACCTCCTGTCCATTAGAAATACAGACAGTTAAGATAGCAAAGAGGACAGATACTCTCTTGATGGTCGCCCGTCGCTAAGGACAAACCATTCTCACTCTCTTAGTTTGGCCATCGCTAGAGCCAGACGTTCTCTCTCTTGATCTGGCCACCGCTACTCTTTCATTCTCTCTCTCTTCGCTTGTCAAGAAGAACAGCATCTATCTTGGCTGTTTTCCTATCGTAATTACCTCTTTCCCGCTTTACTTACGAGAGAAATATCGAAAATACTGTATTAAATCGTGTGCAGGCAAAGTGTGCTCTATATCGTGATATATTTGCGAAACACGTGTTCAGAAACCGGAAACAAAGATCAGGCTCTCTAGGCCAAAGTTATGTGGCCTAGAGAGCCCGATCTTTGTTTTTTAATATGTTGTTTGTCCACAATTTTCCTTCTATGAAGTATTTATTGCCTAATTGACGTAAGTTTTTTCTGTCATTGTATGTTATAAAAATTTACTTAACTCAACGTTATTTTAGGATAGCTCTGATGATGACATTTATTATGTCGAAAGTATACTCAGCTTAATTAATAAATTATTTTACACACTATCAATTTTATTGAAAACATACAAAACCTGCTTACCAGTTAGACCTATATAATACAGTCCACATACACGGAAATTATACTAATAATTTCCCATATATGTACACACCCTTTTGTACATTTCGTTTAAGGAACATTCTAGACAAAAATATGTTAAAATTCTTTGAAAGCTTCATATTTATGTAGAGCTTTGGTGTTTACACTAGAAGCGATTATTTCTTCATTTTAAAATCGTTTTTTTATCCTTTTTAACATCCTATTCATTCTTCGCCCTACATTTCAAGAATTTTCTTGCTCTAATTAATAATTGAATCCATTAATTTCAGGTTTGTACAGAGAGTCGTAAAACTACCCCTTCCAGCGCCTAGTTCAACCCTGTCTTGTCACTCTCCACTTGGCGTTGGATTGGTCAGTCGTCTGGCAACAGCCTTTCGCGCATAATTGTTGTCCGTATAGTTCATCACAATCGGTGTGTTCTGTGTTTACCATTTAATCTCTTGTTTTCAAAATTGATAGCAAAGTGCCGTGTCTGGTGTCCGATTACGCCGAATGCAGAAGCTTCATTGCGTGCCAACGTTAAATTTCCAGTGCTCAAAAACGAGATACGTCTTTTAGTTTGACATTTTGAAGACAACATATGCAACAGTGCCCCTCTTGCGAGATGTCGGCTTCGGGTTATTTTTAGAGAAGTTCTGCTGCAGTTTTGTGAGGTAAGTGACGAGTTACAGCACTGTTTGAATTGTTTTTAAAGTCGCCTTTAACATTCGTCGGTACGTAATGTTAGAAGCGTTGTATAAAATGTTATCCTTTGGATTTACAAGAACGGGACTGCATGCCAGTTCGACGTACGGTTAGAAGATATCTTTAAAATGCATTTATATCATTATCGGTGGCAATGAAAGTCTGTTTTAGAGTTTTTCTATCATATTTAAGTAATTTTTTATATCATACTATTTATATTTTCTTATTTTTCTTCTTCAAAATTGTTTCTTCAAGAAATAAACTTGATTCCCCATTCCTAATGTATGGGACTTGAATAATACAGATATCTAGCAATTTTCTAGTTAATTCTTCTTAACGTGCCCTATCAAGTCCCCTTGACGTTGGCGATTAACATGGCGAAACTGTCTCTGTCTCGAGCTATTCTAAATAGTTGCTCAGCTTTCTTTATTGCTGTCCACTCCCTGATATTCTTCAACCAAGAGGCCTGCTTTCTACCGATTCCTCTGCGTCCTTCGATTTTACCCATCATAATAAGTTGAAGAATATTATAATCGGTCACCCCTTACTACGTGTCCAAAATAGGCCATCTTTCTACATTTGATGTTATCAAGCAGCTCGCGAGCAGCATTTGCTCTCTCAAGGACTGCCACATTTGTCAGCATAGCCGTCCATGGAATTTTTAGTATACGTCTGTGCAGCCACATTTCAAAGGCCTCCAGACGATTAATGGTGGATATTTTTAATGTCCATGCTTCGACACCGTATAAGAGACTGACCAAATGTAGCATTTAACCATGCGCTTTCGAAGTTGAAGTTGCAAGTTATCATTACAGAAGAATGACCTCATTTTTAAAAATGTGCGGGCTATCTCGATTCTACATTTTATATCTTGATCTGGATCTAGTTGTTCAGTAATATGGCAACCAAGATATTTAAAACTGAACACTCTTTGAATTATATGACCATCAACATATAATCGTGCATCTTGATGTTCTAAACGGCTAAACACCATGTGTTTTGTTTTTGAACAGTTTATTTTTAGGCCAAACTCTCTTCCCACTGTATCAATGGCATTTAAAAGGCATTGTAATCCATTAATGTCATCACTTAAAATACCTGTATCGTCTGCATATCTGATTGTATTTATCAGAATTCCATTAACTTTTACGCCCCATTCCAAATTATGCAGCGCTTCTTTAAATATTCTATCTAAATATAAATTAAATAACAGTGGGGATAGTATACAACCCTGCCTGACACCTCTTTGTGTTTTACATATTTCTGTTGATTTCCGTTTATGCAAACTGTCGCTGTTTGACGCCAGTATAACTTTTCTATGAATCGTATGTCTTGACTATCAACTCCTTTATCTTTTAATAATGTAATTAATTTGTGATACTGTACTCAATCAAAGGCCTTTTCATAGTCAATAAATACAGCAAAGACGTCTTTTCTTTGATCTCGACAGTTTTGCAGTAATACATTTAGTGCAAAGAGGGCGTCCCGAGTTCCCAGTCCATTTCTGAAGCCAAATTGTGTTTCATCCTGATCTTCTTCACGTTTATCTCTGATTCTACTGTGGATGATGCGTAGAAATATTTTCAAAGTGTGGCTCATAAGGCTTATCATTCTATAATCACTACAGTTTTTCGGACGTTGTTTTTTTTTGGTAGTGTTATGAATTCCAGTATAGAAGTTAGACCAGTATTCCAATGTTCTCCTCATTTATAAGCTTTAACATCTCTGTCGGTATGTTATCAGGGCCAACGGCTTTCTTGTTCTTTGCTAACTTTATAGCATGTAGTATTTCTGATTTTAGTATTTCTGGTCCTTCACCTTCAACTAAAGTCTCCGGTTCTTCGGGTCTATCATCATTATACAGTTCACTTATACATTTACACCAGGTTGCTCGAATTTCATGTTCGTCTATTATCATTTTTCCCGACGAATCGGTTATAGTATGTGGAGTTTTTTTATGATAAAGACCAGCTCTTCTAGTTAATACAGAAAGAAAACTTACAACATGTTATATGAGCAATATTTTAGTTGTTTAACAACCAAGTATGCATAAAAAATAAATTTTTTCAAATAGGTACGTACTTATTTGAAATAAAATTGAAAAAAATTTTGTTTTAAAACATTAAAAAGCTTCAAAATGGCCTATTATGAAAGTTGTAAAATTAATTTGTTCATCAAATCATTTTTTTTGTTTAATCAGTTGCATTAAACTGTATTTTTTGCACTTAATTGTTAATGAGTAGCAATTAAAGAAACAACGCCGCATTTTCTGTAGGACCAACATGTAAGTGTTTTTTAATAAGTATAAATTAACTAAAAAGCTTTCTACAGATTGTCTCAAAGTGACTAGTCTGTACAGGGTAAATGCACAACATCGATGCCATACTTCTTTGCAAACTTGTATTAAAATATTCCTCACTTCTTACTACTTAGCCTAATCCATGTTTTGTGTTGAGGGTAGCTTAATAGAAACTCATAAAATAAAAACTCAAAATAAAAATTATCTAGGTGTATATAATCAAATAAGGACGTATAATCAGTCGCAATTCGCAATCAATCGATAAAAATAAACATTTAGTGCATTAAATAAACTTTGTTTCAAAGTTTTCAAATACTTTCTTCTAAGTTATTCAGTAATTAAGAAGCAATTAGAATAATTCTTGTACAGAATATATGTTTAAAAGCTTGATACATCGAAGGCCTTAATTAGTCTTTATTTGTTCTTCGGAGCGCGTGAACATATTCGAGTTACGATTATTTGTACCATCTTGGATGTACTAGTACTGTTTTGTTATTGTTATTATTTGTTAGTGGCTGTTGTTGTGATTTGCTGTTGGCAATTATTGTTATTTTCTGTTGTTGGCTATTGTTATATTTGACGCAGAATTTTTACTGCAAAATGGAGGAAATTGTTCAATGGAAACGTGGAGGAGCTCTGAAACTTTAGAAGCAGATACTAATGATTATTATTAATTATCATCTTAATCAGGATAACAACGATTGTGTATCAAGTGTAATAAGGAAAGTGTCAGAAGTGAGTGGTGTTTGCCAAAAGACTCTGTTTCCATACGACAGGAATATTCATCACCTGCTGGATTACAATCTCCAAAGAGCAGGCCCAAGAAGTGAAAGGTTGGTAATTTTCGTGACAACAAGTACGATGAAGGTGTCAGGGACCAAATTCGTAGAATAGTTCATCCATTTTTTCATGGCAACATATTACCAACAATAAACACCATATTAGCTGTTGTAAATGACGAAGAAACTTTGCCCAACTTTTTACGGGCCATGCTACATCATTTGCTGAGTGATATGGATTTTGTGTTTATAAAACGTTGCAGAGACTCAATTTTGATTGAAAAACCAGAAATCAACTCGTGGTGTCATCGTTATTTACGCGCAATTCGTAAATACAGTGCAGAAGGATACAACATAGTGTATTTTGATGAATCATGGATAAATATCGGGCAGTGTGAAAAAGAATGGGCTTTTACTTACACGCAGGATCTACCAGTGGATTTGTTGATGGAGCAGAGCTCACGTTTTTGGCAAAGAAAAATACTCAGGACTACCACGACGAAATGGATGGACCGACCTTCGAAGATTGGTTCGAAAATAAGTTAATGCTAAATTTGCCAGAAAAAACTGTTGTGGTAATGGACAATGCCTCCCATCACAGCAGAAAGTCAGAACAAATTCCCAACAGTTCAACACTAAAAAAAAATATTCAAGAATGGCTTCTGTCAAAGGACCTATTTTTTAAAGAAAACTACCTAAAACGCGAGTTACTTGATGTAGTCAAGGCCTTCAAAGCAAAATATGACAGGTACATAATAAAAGATATTGCCAAAAAGCACCATAATGTGAAGATTCTGAGGCTCCTACCCTATCAATGTGATCTCAATCCCATCGAAATGGTTTGGAGTGAAGTGAAACGGTATATAGCTGGACGCAATGCGAATTTTAAAGAAGATGAAATGCGAAATTTAATTACAGCAGCGTAGCAGGTCATTACGCCAGAGAAATGGAAAAACTACGTAAACCACGTAATAGCAACAGAAAAAAAAATGTGAGAAATTGACAATTTGTTGGATGATATCGAACCAATTATTATAAATATAAATAACGGAGATAGTGATGACAGTGACGATAATAATGATGATGATGATGATAGTCATTTTCAACTTATTTATTAGTTGTATTTTCGGATATTTCTACGTTTCGTTACTGCCAACATATACAGTGCCGTTTTTAACAGTCCTCCCTTAACTTTTGAACAGAACAATACATAAATAAAATGTATCTTTATATTTTAGTTTTATTTTATTCGATTTTATTTATATCTATAAACAAATGGTTTGTATCGCTAGCACATACTGTAGAATTAAAAACAAACTGCTTGGGTGACATAAATAAAAGGCATTTCTTAATTTCTATTTTATTTTAATTTAACCCAAGTATGTTGTAGCAAATATTATTTATGTTTGAGAACTACTGACAGAAGGAAGCCAGGCAGGGTCGTTAATGGGAATTAGTACTTAAAAAGCTTAAGTAAAAAATGACAAAAAAAAAATAAAAATCGTCTCTTCAGCTGGACTGAAAATGCTGCTGGATTGCAATCCCTACACACACCTTCAAAAATTGAGTTACATAATGAACATGGTAAAACTCTTAGAAAAAAATGTCGGACATGCAATAAAAATAAGATACGTAAGGATACTATTTATCATTGTCAAGAATGTCCCGATAAACCTGGCCTCTACCTATCAATATAAAAAGACATTACCAAAAAAATTAATATTTTGTATACTTTTATTTTACATTGTTATGTTATTTGTTTATTTTACATAATGTTTTTATAAATAAAATTATAATTTAGGCCAAAAAAGCCGATTTAATTTACTAAATACCAAATATTGTATCAAATACCAAAGTACCAAATGTACAAAAAACAATTGTTGAACAAATATCGCATTTAGTGTTAAAAAAACTACTGCAGCACTGGTCAGCGGTATGTATTTATTTGCTTCGCAGCGAAAGGGTTAAAGAATGAAAGTATCTTCTTCTTTAAGTTCCATCTTCTATCGAAGGTTGGAAATCATCATGGCTATGCGGACACTGTTGACTGCCGATCTAAAAAGTTCTGCACTACTGTATTCAAACCATTCCCTTAAGTTCTTAATCCAGGATATTCTTCGTCTTCCCCCATTTCGCTTTCCTCGGATTTTGCCCTGCAAAATAAGTTGTAATAATGCGCATTTTTGCCCTCTCATCACATGTTCCAAGTACTCAAGTTTTCGTCTTTTAATAGTTAATATTATTTCCGCCTCATTTCCTATCCTTCTAGTTACTTCCATGTTTGACATTCTTTGAGTCCATGATATTCGTAGGATTCTTCTGTAACACCAAAATTCATAGGCGGCCAACTTATTCAGATGAACTTGTTTTAGTGTCCAAGCTTCCAAACCATAAAGGAGAGTAGAGAACACATAACATCGAGCATTCTCAGGCATAGTTCTAACCTTATATCCCGACAACAAAGAAATTTTGTAAGTTTAATAAATGATGTACGTGCTATTTCAATACGTGTCTTAATTTCTTTGGTTTGGTCTACATCTGATGTTATCCATGTTCCTAAGTATTTATAGTTATTAACACTCTCAATTGCAGTATCTTCAATAGTCAATTGGATATTTGCATGTGCAGATTTAGTCATGATCATGCATTTAGTTCTCTTTAAATTTATCTTCAGTCCGTACTCATGACAGCGTTCATTAAGGCGTTGCATTACGTTCTGTAAATCATTGTTGTTATCCGTAATTATTACTGTATCGTCTGCAAAACGTAACTTATTCAAAACTTCTCCATTGATAGTGACGTCCAGGCGCACCAATCACGCGCCTCGACTTTGCCTAGTCCTCCCTTTTTTAACTTTTAAAACTTTTAATTATTTTAATTGGTCGAGAAATAAAAAGGTTTCATATAAAAGTTAAAATACTTTAAATATGGGACATTTTCGGATCTCGCTCTCAGTCGTGGTTTTACTCTCAGAGAGTAGCCGTCGAGCTCCTCACTGGAGGACTCGGCAATTTTCACACCAAACCGTAAAAAGACTCTGACGCTGAGTTTTTTTTCTACTTAGAAATACTGTGTTTCATTTCTAAAGTACCTACACCACCTGCAGCATTGTCTTTTACAAGATAATGACCAAAACAGAGCGTCCGGCTAACTACGCAATATTGCACAATATTGCGCAATAGTTAGATGATATTAGTAAACATGGTTATAGCACCAAGTTACATTTCAATTTCCTACGTTTACTAATAATCCCGGATTCGACAATAGATGTACCTTCTATTAAGTCTGAGAGCGCTTCTTGAAATACCGCTTTACTGTAGACATTGAAAAGTAGTGGGGACAGCACGTAACCCTGGCGGACTCCTCTCTGTATTTTGATATTTTCGGTGTACTGGCTGTCAACTCTTACCTTGGCAGTTTGATTCCAATATAAATTATGAAAGTATATACAAGACTTACAGGAAGCAATTACTTAAAGAGTGAGTTTACAATACTTTGCATAATTAAAAATAATTTTGCAATTATTATATTCACTGATGCTCGTCGAGAAATTATTATACGATAGTGTCCCGGCCGGCGGACCATTAGCCACTTCCGTCAGTTATCCTGACACATATCACACCCCCTTTTTACTGGTTTTTTGAGGTATACGACAATAGTAACTGCTAAAAAATCGATATTTTTAATAGAATTAGGCGCTTTGTGCATGTTATCGGTGAACATAACCAGAACTAATAAAATGAATATGTATAGGCACGCTAGCGAATTTGTTTTAATTATTGATTTTGCCGTTTCCTTATTGGGGATACACTGGTAAAAGTGGTAAGGGTGGCAGAAGAATAAAACCGCAATCAGGAGTGTTAAGTTTGTTCTTTAGGAGCTGTGTACACCAGTCTATCTGGGAAAAAACATTGGTGTCACGTAACAGTCTTATACAGTGCTTTTCAGATGAAACTATCCACAGTAACAGTCCCTTTCAGATGAAGTTGTTAAATAACTTTTAAACTTCTAATTTTTAGGAAAATCACAAAAACACGTGTATAAATATTTGAAGGGGAAGACAATATGTCATATTTAAGCTTGCTGGGAAATGCACTCTCGCACCCCAGTATCATCCTTTTTTTTAATTACTTCCCCCTATTTTTATTTTATATTTGGATTATCCTTCTTGTACTGATTTCAAAAATGTATAATACATTTAATTTGAAGTGATCAGCTTATGAAAAAGACAATTTATCTTTTACCAAAATAATATCCCTTTCACCTTAATTGACTGTAACAAAATAGGTTGTGGCATAATTTAAACTTTTATTGTAACTTCCTTATCTTAATCGTATTTATGATTTCCATTTTCTTTGTCATCTTTCTGAGGATCTCAACATTTGTTATTCTGTCTACTCAACTTATTTTTAAAATTCTTCGGTAGGTCCACATCTCGAATGCTTCAAGTTGATCGCTCACCTCTTTCTAAGATCCAGGCCTCCACCCCATACAGCAGCACCGAAAACACATATGAACGTAATATTCTTATTTTGAGTTGCAAACTAAGGTCTCTACTGCATAATACTTTTCTCATCTTATTAAATGTTGCTCTAGCTTGGCCAATTCTCATTTTTATTTCTTCTGTATACTCGATATTTTCATTAATAATTGTACCAAGATATCTGTATTTTTTTACTTTTTCTATTGGAACCCCTCTTATGTGTAAAATGCCAGGTTTATTGCATGTATTATTTCATCCTTAGTTATATTTGTTTGTTTGTTTATTTAACGGGATGAACCCTTTTTCCTTACAAAAATTACAATATACACATATAATTAACATATAAACTGTAGTCATATATTACAATTTTAAAAAGTATTAATAACATTAATGTCTCAATTTCTTTAAACTATTTTTGAACGAGGACACGGATAAATTAAACAATTCAACACTATCTTGCAAATTATTGGCAGTTCTCAACATCCTTGTGATTGACTAACTTTTACCATAATTAGTGTGATGAAACTTTAGTCTAAACAGCTCAGGAGAGCGTGTTCTTCTATAATTTAGATTAAAAACAATTAATTCCAGCAGTTCCGGACAATCAACATAACCATTAAGAATTTTATGCAAAAAACGCAATTCACACTCAGATTCTCTATTTTCTAAAGTTTTCATATTAAGTTGACAAAGAATATAGTTATAATCACAGTTAGTTCTACTAAAACCCATTTTATACCTGCAAATTCTTAGAAATTTATTTTGAACTCGTTCCAACTGATCAATATACATATTATAATATGGATACCAAATAATATTACAATATTCCAAAATGGACCGAACTAGAGAACAATACAAAATTTTGAAAGTAAATATTGAAAATTCTCGGGAGTTCCTTTGAACAAAGCCGAGCATTCTATATAACTGATGTATTACCATATTTTACTATTTGTGAACGATCTGTTAAATAACTCGTGATCCAACCCAATAAATTATCTCCAATTCCGTATCCACGAAGTTTAGCAATTAATATTTCGTGATTTACCCTGTCAAATGCTTTGTCAAAATCAGCATATATGGAGTCAACTTGGTTTCCCGATTCCATAGAATCAACAATGAAGTTTGAATACAAAATAAGATTTGTACAAGTAGATTTCTTTTGATAGAAACCATGTTGTTGACCGAGAATTAAATTTTTACAATCGTAGGCTAACATATGGTTAACAAAAAAATCAAGCAACTTTGGTAGTTCAGACTGCAAACAAACAGCCCTGTAATTTTTAACATTATTATTTTGACCAGATTTAAAAATGGGTTTTAAAAAACTCACTTTCCAAAAATCAGGAAATGTAGAAGAAGTTAAGGACTTATTGAATAATAACTGAATAGGTTTAGCAAGAGTGAATACACATTTTTTAATAAAATACATTGGTATACCATCTGGACCCGCTGTCAGTTTCCACGGATTATTCTGTATCTTATCAATAATATCCTTAACATTAATTAAATAATTAATATTTGGACCTATATCATGCTCCTCACATCAGTCATGCTATCTTGTTGTGTCCTGGCTTCCTCAAACAATTCTTGGACGTATTCTCTTCATATGTTTAGTTTGCCTTTGATATCAGATATTATTTTACCATTCGTATCAACCAGGGTGTTACTATTGTTGGACCGTCTTATACCTGCTAATTCTTTAATTTTTTTGTGCAATTCAAAACTATCATGATTTCTCTGGAGTTCTATCTCTAAACATTTGTCGTTGTCGTTGTACCACTTCTCTTTAGCTCCCCGTATTTTTATCCTGATCTCCTTGTGTGTAGCTTTGTATTCGTTTACATTTTTATTTTTGTATGGTCTTTTGTCCATTAGTTGCCGTATCTCATCTGTCATCCATGGAGTCTTAGCTTCATCGATTTTGTGACTACTCAGCTTATCATTAATGTGTTCTTAAATGTTTCCCGTTTTTCGTTGGAATCTTCATTATCATTGATTGTTGTTTTGCTTAACTCCTCGTTACTTTTCAACGTTAGTTCCCCTTTTATATTCGGGTGTTTTAGCAGAGTGTTTATTTGTTGTATCTTTTGTTTATTTTTTATTTTCTTTAAGTGGATTTCGAATTTTACGATTACTGGATTGTGGTCTGATGACACATCTGTTCCTGGATATGTCTTTGCCGATTTGATGGAGTTACGGTATCTCTTATTGATAAGGATATAATCTATCTGGTTTCTGATAGTTTTTCCTTTGCTATTCATTGGTGATTTTCATGTATATAATCTACGTGGTGGTAACTGAAAGAATGTATTTGTCGCTATCATTTCAAACTCCTGACGTCAGTCTTCCCCTCTTTCGTTCCTTATTCCTAGCCCGAATTCACCAATAATGTCTTAGAATTTACCTTTTCCTAATTTGGCATTAAAATCCCCCATTTTTGTTATTATATCTCCATTATTGGTGCTGTCTAATGCTTTTTTAATGTCATTGTAGAACTCTTCTATTTCATTTTCATCTTTATCTGCAGTGGGGGCGTACACCTGTATGATATTCACAGTTCTATGCGCTGTTTGGGCTGTGATCATTAACACTCTATCCGATATAGGAACAAAACAAGTTACATCCTGGCAAAAACTGCGATCAACCACTTTTGCGACGCCATTATAGTGGTGAATATCTTCATTTCCTGAGTAGTATATTTTGGCACCGTCGACTTCGATTTCGCCAGATCTAGGCAGTCTAGTCTCGCTTAGTCCCATTGTATTGACTTTAAGTCGCCTCAAGTCATGTATTACATTCTGGATCTTCCCTGCTTCATATAGAGACTTCACATTCCAGATACCTATCTGCAGTTCGTTTATATTTTTGTATTTTTGTGCCCGACGTGTGGTTTTCGCATGTTGGCGACCTGAGAATTGCCTCCCCTGTCGGATCTTGGTATCCGATGTTCATGATCAGTAGTTTTGAAATTGTCATTTATAATAGCCATGATAATTGACAAGAGATATCTATTTAAAGATCTTTAATTTAGTGGTTTCTCGTTGCCTTCTACATCCTTCTGGCGTTGACCACTTCTTTAATTCATTCGCCTTTGGATTCGATTTCTCAACTCCAGGACAAAAGAGTGCCCTATCACTTACCAACTCATCCGCCCGTAGCCGTTGGTCAGTAAATGAGAGATTGCTTATACCGGCAATCACTCGGTCCCTATCTGCATTGGCCATCTATAGATAGATGTTGCCCATCTTCTACCACGTGGAGGTTGCAGATTTGGATGTTATTATATTCAATAAAGTTTAATTTTTCCAAATTCTTGTCCCTTTATTTTTTTCAGCCGAAATATATCGCCGTTTAGCCGGCTTCAATTCTGTCTTAATAAAATCATAGTGAGTTTGACCTCTAGTTATTTTAATAGAAAGGCTAAAGTATACATCCTTGTTTGACTCCGTTTAAAATAAACCTTTTTTTCGGTGTATTTTCAACTGTTTACGATCTATTATCGCAAATTTACGATTATTTGTATTTCTAAGAGACTCCATGCATGCATTACAATAATTAAACATAAATATCGCGTGTACATTAAAACTATGAGAACCGTTGGAACACGTTTTTTCAACTTTCTTCCCAATATTGTACTTCGGTATTATTTTTAGCGTCCGTAATGGATCTCATTAAAAATACTGTTATAGACAAAATGAATAATGAATGAAGGTGTACAAAAAAACTCGTTGAATCGTTCAATTACAGTTTTTTTGTAAACACTTGTTTTGCGGGTGATGGCACTCGAAACGACAACTGTCTGTCTTAAAATAGAAATAATGCGGTAGACTCCTCCATAAGTGATTTATGTCTGTTAGTTACAATTTTCCCAAAAATCTTTTTGTTTTAGAAGTTTGTGTATTCATTTTTTTCTCTTCTATTCTGGTAATACTCTACTGTGGTTATAAATTGTAGGGTGTGTGGGATAAGTATTAGTAATTAAGTGTAACTAAACGTGTTTTGGGAAAATCGTTATTTACCTGCTCTAAGCAGATAGATACAGTACATTCAACCAACTTACATCTCTAAACGATTAATGGAATTCTCAGAAAACCTTAGCTTTTCGGCTAGCTTTTCGTCTCTCATCAGTGATCTGACATTATAAGTCGCAATATCCAGTTTCGTTGCTTGTTTTCGTTGTTTCTGGCAATCTTCTAAAACCCAGGGATTCTTAGCACCCTCTGCTCTCTCCTCGATCCTACCATTGCCTTAGAAGGTGACTCCGGAGCTGCTCATTCAGCATTAATTCCAGTTCTTGTCGTTTCGAGGATATCGGGAGTATATCATCCGCATATCTAAGGTGATTTAGGTATTTTCCGTTAATACATATTCCTCTGTTTTCCCAATCTGTTGATTTTATTATGCCTTCGAGGGTCAAGATAAACAGTTTAGGTGAAATTATATCGCCTTGTCAGACTCCTCGTTTAACTTTTATATTATCCGTTATTAATTTGTCGTCCAGAATTACGGTCATGGTTGCGTTTTGGTAAATATCATGTATCAATTGTCGGTATCTTGAATCTATTCTACTATTGACCAGAGTTTCTTCAACCGCCCAGTGTTCAATGCTGTCGAAAGCCTTTTCATAATCTACGAATGCTAAGTACAGCGGAAGGTTGTATTCATTGGTTTTCTCAATTAAGATTTTAAGCGCATGTAGATGGTCGATTGTGCTGTATCCTTTCCTGAATCCGGCCTGTTCCACTGGTTGGTAGTTATCAAGTTTATAGGTTAGTCGGTTGTTTATTATTCTTGTGAAGGTTTTATATAGTTGTCACAAAAGGGAAATAGGACGGTAGTTGTTTAGGTCTGTTCGTTCTCCTTTCTTATGTATTAAGATTGCGTTGGCATTTCTCCATTGTTTAGGTATTTTACCTTCAAACAGACATTTGTTGAACAGTATTTTTAGCATTTTTTTATCGTGTCTCCTCCTTCTTTTAGCAGTTCCGCCAGTATTTTATCCTCACCGGCCGCTTTATTTCTTTTCATGTCGTTTATGGATTTTTCGATTTCATCTTCAGTTATTTCTGGTAATACCTCTGAGCCAACATTTTGTATTTTTCTCGAGAGATTCTGTTTAGATGATAGTGGTGAGTCATTTTTAGAACTGTGTAGGTCTGTGTAATATCTTTCTGTGATTTTTACTATTTCTCCTAGATCTCTTTCTTCATTGTTCTCAGCTTTAAGCATGATTAGTTTTCTTTTTCCTATATTTGTCTTCATTGTTTTTACACTTTTGTTCTTCTCTATGATTTTCTTAATGCGGTCTTCTTGGTAGTTCTTTAAATCTTCCTTTATCTGTTTTCTTATGGTTTTGTTCAGTTCGGTGAACTCAACTGTATTTCTTTTGTTATCATTCATACATAATTTTTTGTTGTTTTCGCTTTTGTGTATTAGCAATCTTCAGGCCTGCTTCTAGTAGTTCTGTTGTTATTTTATCGTTTAATTCGTCTAGTTGCAAACCCTTTAGCTGTGATATGTCACTTCTTTTTAGCTGGTTTATGTATTGTTCTTTGCGTTCTTTAAGAAGTTCTGTATCTATCTCTTTTTTAGATGGTTTAAATTTTTGTCTGTCTATTGTGGAGTTAATTTTGATTTTGGCTCTAACAATTCTGTGATCACTTCCTACGGAAATCATGTTTATGACCGTAACGTCTTGTACTATGTTCTTTTCTTTGGATAGGATGTAATCTTCATGAAAAATCACTGCAAAAAGGCCTAAAAATTAACTTCAACAAAACAAAAGTAATGACAAATACGGAAGACCAAGAGGCAATAAAAATATAAACAAAAAAATAGAACAGGTAAATGAGTATATCTATCTAGGACAAGCAATCAGAGCTAACAGAGAAAATCAAACAGTCGAAATATCGAGACGAGTAAGAATGGGATGGGCAGCGTTCGGTAAACTTTCTTACGTTCTAAAAAATTAAACAATCCCTCTATACTTACGAAGCAAGGTATATAACTCCTGTATAATACCGTTGCTCACCTACGGAGCACAGACATGGACATTTACACAGGCCAATTTGGATAGGATAAGGAAGGCACAAAGAGCGATGGAGAGACAAATGTTGGGTGTATCACTTAGAGATAGAAAACGTAACCAGTGGATCAGAACCAGAACAAAGGCAGTAGAGGCGATAGAACAAGCAGCAAAACTGAAATGGAAATGGGTTGGACACAATGAACGTCCCCAAGACGGACGATGGAACAATGCCATCGGAAAGTGGCGTCCATACAATGCAAAGAGATCAAGAGGCAGACCACAGATGAGGTGGAAAGATGACATCAGGAAACAAGGAGGTCCCATATGACAGAGAACAGCTCAAAATAGGGAAAGATGGAGAGAACTGGGGGAGACCTATATCCAACAATGGAAGGATAAAGAATAGGTTAAAAAAAAATAGTGGTGGTTAGATTGACCATATGTCTGTTAGAGTGTATCGTTTTTGAGACGTCTGCAATTACGGGTTAAAGTTAGGGTTCTGATAAATGTATTTAACTTTTTATTTTCAAATCAAAGTACTTGTACTTACTAAGAATAAAGTAATTGTGGCAAACATTTAAATTTGTTTATGTACGGTTTCCAGCCATTTCTAAACTTTTTATCAGACATAATTAAATTACAATCGGCATCCCTAATAATCATTAATGTAGGGTGCTAATTTGCTTAATGTGTTTGGGATAAACAAAGTAAGTAATTAAAAAGATTATGAAGAACTCCAGTGCAGTTTGCCATGCCTTTTACTACAAGGAAAGGTTTTCTCCAAATTCCATTAATTGTTTAGAGGTGTAAGTTGGTTGAATGTACTGTAAGTAGCAGATCCACTATATTTTAAATTATTGCGTTAGCCTTTTTTGTTTTCTGGCCAGGATTTGAACCATTGATCCAATAGATCATTCACAGTGAAGTGAACGCGATTCGTTTCTTTATTATACTTATCCTGTAAATATTAATCTGCCTTGTAAGCGTAGTGACGCGGTTAAACCAGAATTCCACAAAATAGGTGTCTGTCGATATCTTTTTTTCTATTTTAATACAATTTTTATCATTTACGGTTATGAAGCATGCCGTTTTATCAATAAAAGAATTTATTTAATATTTAATGTTTGATGTAATAAGTTAATGTTCATTAATTTTTTTATTGTTTCAAATGTATTCAAAATTGGTCACACCTTTGAATTTTATTGTTTATAAAGTCAGATTTAGATTGAATTTAGACTGAATAGATAAAACTGAGAACTAAGTTTATTCCATTTCGATTTAGCGGATCTATAATAGTGAACAAAATTATTTAAAGTAATATTCAGTCTTAGAATTTGAACGATAGAAATTTGGTAAGTTAGTTATTACATTTTTTTTGTATAGAACAATCAATTTAGTAAAAAATAAGAATTTTTCGTCATAACTATATAAAAAAATTGTGTTTAATTTATTAATGTATGTATTTTGAGAACGATGTTCGAATTGATTTTATATAATTTTGGTGCGCTGATACCAAATCTGCAAACCAATTTTTCCTATCACGTAAGATATTTTAACAAATCAAAAAATAAAAAAAAAAACACTTCTTACATTCTTCAACCAGGAGCAGTTTCTTCTTCCTGGACCTCTTCTTTCTTCCACTTTCCCTTCCATTTTCTCTTCATTCCCTTCCTTCTCGAGTAATTCTCGAAATAAAGAAAACTATATATTTTATATGCACAACTTAATGAAATCTTGTCCTTTTTGTCAAAAAACAGCGTTTGGTAGAAATTTTTCTATAAATTTTGTCAGGATTATCAAGTTGTAGCATCCCACAGTAGTCTGTCATCATGGATACGCTCCATTTCCCCTAATAACGTCTTTCCATCTGCTTAATGTCTTGGTCTTGTCTAGAAAAAGAAAGACTCAAAATGATAAATAAGAAACAACTAAAGAAATAGACAAAACCAACTAACATTCAGGAGTTCGAAAAATATATTGGGAATTCATTGAAAGATACAACAACAGCTGACATCAATATATTGAACAAATAGTCAACACAATGCAACAGGCTCAAACTAAATATTGTCCGACAAGCAAAAAAGATGAAAAACTGAGTCAACCCACGAAAACCCTTATAGAACTAAGGCGACAAATGAAAGGAGATAACACTGCAAGCAAAGAAGCGATAAATCAAATAAATAAGACGATCACAGAGGCAATAAGAAAAGACATAAGAAACTACAATATAGAAAAAACAAAACAGGCAATAGAGAAAAATAAGAACATGAAAGTTTTGAAGAGGAGCGTAAAAAAGGGGAAAATAGAAATTAACAAACTGAGAAACAGAACTGGAGAAGAAACAACGAACAGAGATGAAATATTAAGAATAGTCGAAGAGTTCTACACAGAGTTATATAGATCAAGAAAAAAAGATAACAATACGGAACCTCCACTTACACTAAAAACTGGGGTATTAAACCAAGGATCAGATTTAATGCCCAATATAACAAAATCAGAAATCAAAGAAGCCCTGAAGAAAATGAAAAATAATCGAACCCCGGGTGAAGATGGAATAGTATCAGAAGCACTAAAAATTGGAGGGGATGTATTACTTGAAAAACATTTAAACAACTTTTCAATATCTGCCTTCACAGCGCCAATATTCCAACAGACTGGAACAACGCTACTATGATTCTATTACACAAAGCAGGAGACAAAGCAAATTTAGAGAATTACAGACCGATTAGCCTCCTCAGCCATATATATAAGTTGTTTACGCGAATACTAGTTAAGAGAATGGATAGAAAATTAGAGACTTATCAACCAAGGGAACAGGCAGGATTCCGAAAAAGTTACGGAACAAATGACCATCTACAAAGTATAAAAACCCTAATAGAGAAAGCAGTGGAATACAATAAACCTCTAGTTCTAATATTTATCGATTTTCACAAAGCCTTTGACACAGTTGAGCTAAGCAAAATATTACAGGCGCTTAAAGAATGCAGGCTAGATTATAGATATACTAAATTGTTATACAAAATATATCTGCAGGCAACAACCACTGTCAGATTACATACTAACAGTAATCGCATAAAAATAGAACGGGGGTTAGACAAGGAGACCCAATGTCACCTAAACTTTTTAATACGGTGCTAGAACATGCTTTTAAGAATTTGGATTGGATGACAAAGGGAATAAAAATAGATGGAGAATATCTAAACAACTTACGTTTCGCCGATGATGTACTTATAATAGCTGAAGATCTAGGTATGGCAAGAGAGATGGTACAGGAACTCGTTGTGGCTACAGAAAATGTAGGTTTAAATATAAATATCTCGAAAACAAAAATCATGACCAATTTGGTGCCCAACCAGAACATCAGTATTGGTGGGAAAGAAGTAGAACTCGTAGATAGATATAAATACCTGGGACATGAAATTATGATTGGCAGAGATAACTAGACTCATGAACTGAAGAGAAGAGTCGGCCTTGGGTGGGCAGCATTTGGAAAACTGAGAGAAACTTTTAAAAGTGAGCTGCCCACATGCCTAAAGAGTAAGGTATTTGATCAGTGCATCCTCCCAGTCTTGACGTACGGAGCAGAAACACTTACTTTAACAAAAGCAGCAGCTACCAAACTGAGAGTCACGTAGAGAAGAATGGAGCGGTCCATGTTAGGAATAACTCTCCGAGACAGAATAACAAACGAAGACATCAGGAGAAGAACCGGAGTGACTGACTGAGTATCATCGAGAAGATAGCCAGACTAAAATGGAGATGGACAGGACACATAGCCAGAATGGCAGATGATCGATGGACAAAGAGGTTATTGGAATGGAGGCCAAGGGAAGACAAGAGAAGCGTCGGTCGACCACCTACAAGATGGACTGACGATTTAAGAAGACTCAATAAAAGCTGGATAAGAGCGGCGCAAGATAGCCGGGGTTGGAAACATGAGGAAGAGGCCTATGTTCAGCAGTGGACTCTTGAGGCTGGATGATGATGAATGTCTTGGTGGAAACGTTCCCCTTGCTCTTCTCTAATAGCTCCAAGATTTCCTGGAAATTGGTCTAGATGAGCGAATAAAAAATGTACTTTTAAACTCATATTGCATCCTAGAATACGAAAATTTTGTAGCATTTGTGTGACAATGTTCTCATAGTCTAGAACTTTCTTATTTCCCAAGAGCTTTTCGATAAGCGTCATAGAATTTTGAATGTTTTCGTCTCTGCATAAAAATCTAATGTCGGGATCAACAAAAACTCCTATAAATTTTGTATCGGACAACTTGGGAAATTTTGAACAAATATATTTAAAAAATTCTTCGTTTTTGTCAATAGTTTTAACAAACTGTTTCATCAAACCTAATTTTATATTCAGAGAGGGCAATAAAATTCTTTCACGATCGACTAATGCATTGTGTTTTATGTTTTTACTTCCTGGTGTAAGGTGTTCTCTTGTAGGCCATTCGTTTTGGATCCAATGTTTATCTCGTGGTCGTGTCCCATTCATAAATGAACCAAGGATATTTAGTATAACTTGACTGTTGCCCAAGTAGCATACACAGAACTTTTAGATCTCCACAAAGCATCCAGTTATAGTACTACTACTACTCTACTCCGTGGCGTTACAACCCTTCGTGGGTTTTAGCCGACTCGACAACATGCCTCCACTGTTTTCTGTCTTGAGCAACCTCCATCCAATTCTCCACGCCCATAGTGCTTAGGTCTCCTGCTATATTATCTCGCCACCGGAGACGAGGGCGTCCGCGTGGTCTCCTTCCAGTTGGGACTTCCTGCCACACCAGTCTTACTGTTCGTTCGTCAGAATGTCTTCTGAGGTGTCCTGCCCATTGGAGTCTTCTGGACTTTATTTCTTTTATGATGTTGGCGTCTGGGTAAAGTTCTTCAAGCTCTTTATTAGTTCTTATCCTATATTGTCCTGATGTTTCATCAAGCACCGGACCAAAGATCTTCCTTAGGATTTTTCTTTCCCAAACACGTAGTCTCTCTTCATTTGCCTTTGTCATCGTCCACGTTTCGCTTCCATACATCACAACGGGTCGTATGATTGTTTTATATACCTGTATCTTCGTACGTCGTGTTAGTTGTTTTGATTTTATAAGGTTTTGGAGGGCAAAAATACATCTGTTGCCGGCCTGAATCCTGTTGTTTATTTCTTGTGATCCGTTATTGTCTTCAGTTATTGTTGTTCCAAGATACTTGAATTCCCTAACGCGCTCAAAGTTAAAGTCATCGATGGTAATGTTCTGACCGATTCTGTCTCTGCTTTGGTTATTGCGGCTCATATACATATATTTCGTCTCGTTTTCGTTGATTTGGAGCCCCATCTTCTCTGCTTCCTTCTCAAACCTTACGAAAGTCTCCTTCATCCTTAATCGCGTGTTTCCTATTAGATCTATATCGTCTGCAAATGCCAGTAGTAAGTTTGGTCCTTCTCGATGAAATACTGTATTCGGTTTTTCGATTCTTGCACTTCTGATTATGTGCTCCAGAGCTAAGTTGAAGAGTTGTGCTGAAAGTGCATCCAGTTATAGTCTCGGTATTTAATTTTTTCTAAGAGAAGTTCCAAGTTTTCTTATGTTTCTTTAAGGTGAACAGAATGAGCGACCAGAATAGAAGTAAGTGTATTACCATTGTGCAGTAAAACACCTTTTAGACTACTTTTGCTAGAGTCAATAAATAGTCGCCATTCTTCCTTTTCATAACAGGAAGCTCCCAGCTTAATTACTAAGTCGGAGATATTGTTACAATATTCTAAAGAATCTTATTGAGTAAAATAAGGACTCAGGTCCTTTTCTCGTTTTCTGTAGAAACCGGTTGATGTACCTGGAGCCAGCAAATTTTTATCACGAAGTCTAGAGGCTAGAAGTTCTGAGGCATCTTTGGGAAGATTTAAGTCTCTTATTAAATTGTTTAATTCCATTTGATTAAATAGTTATGGTCCTTCTACCACAAAAAAGTCGAGATATATCCTGAAAATAGAAGAAAAAATATGAAATCGTACTAAGTCAAAAATACGATTTAATTCGAAATAAAATATTAAAAGTATAAAAGTCGAAAATGCTGAAATAAATATAATTGCAATTGAAAAATCCTGAAATAAAAGGATAGCGGTTAGGTGCAATAAAAAGCAGAGTTTCTGGAAATTAAATCAACCAGGTCTCTAATGCCGAGAAGGCTGGTTCTGCGGATCCCTGTCCAGACCAGAACGAATTTTTGGCCGTCGTGCACCTGTATTTATATGAAATTAAGTAGGTCATGTGCTCCATGGCGCTCTGCCATTAGAGCTTGCACGACAGCCAATGCAATTATGGTTGTAATTCGACCAATCGTAAAGCCGGAATTGGGGTATTGGCGACAAAGGGTTGTTAACTTTGAAACATTAAAAATGACACATTTTTCTCTATTCCACTCTCACCCAAACTATTGTGTAATGATATAGAGCAATTAGCACAATATTTTACCAAAAAGTATTACACAGCTAAGCTGTAATAGTTTTGATAAAGTTATAAAAAAAGTATCTTCTAAAACATTGCTTTTACTGCTCAGAACAATACTTGTATCTGTTATGTAGTTAAATAAATACTCTTTTCTAGGTACTCTACGTTAATACCCCTATATTCATATTTTCGTAGTAGTTCTGACCAATTTTATGAACCATCTATCCGTTAGATCATGCCTTTATACAATAATCTAACATATTACTCGAGATTTACAGCAGCCTCGACAATACATCCAACTCAAATTCTAATTATATTCAGTTAATTTAATTTTGAAGAACACGGTGGTACTTACGACGTACGGTACTCATTTATAACAGTAGTTTTGATTGACGTATGATATAAAAATGATGCGCCAAATCTCTACACTTTACAGAATCAATTTCAGTCACTTGGGATACGTCGGTGAAAAATTAATGCTAATATGAATAAAAATAGAGAATAATTTACGCAACAAATATAAAAATTTGAATGGTTTTATGAGTTGAAGAAGTGGCAACAAAATATGTAATAGATTTCGCTTATTAATTTTGAAATCTAAATTTTTTTTAAAAAAATTATTTTTTTTAGATTCTAGATAAATCTAGTAAATCATTTTGAAGTTAATAAAAGACCAATAACATTGCTTTATATTCGCGTTAAGCACGCAGTCGAACTCATCATCAAATCACCGTCGCATTCAACAATTTAAAACAATAACTTAAGACTCCTAAACGATTTGCTTAATGGAATTATGTAATGATCCTCCTATTATCAATTTCATATGCATCAAATTGCAGTTGGTGGTTATTGAAGTTCTAGGTCGTGATCGGCCTAGAACACAGTTTGGAAACTTGGCCTGATTCTGCTCCAAACGATTAATGGGCTCTATTGGGTCAATCGGTCGCGTTATTTAAAAACCATAAATATCAACAAACCCTACAGGCGATACAGAATATCGATGCTATACGGTTGTGTGCTTATAGAATATAACACTGAGATTTTTTAAAATCATTCGGACATCATGATTACTTTGAATTAATTAATGAATTGTAGTAAAATGTCTCCTTGTAACACACGCACACAGACACACACGCACCGCATGCAGTTAATCTTGTGTAACGATGGGTCCGTAACACCATCAAACTAATCTGAATTCAAATGAAGGAACATGTGCAAGAAACAATACCCTATTTAAGTTTGAGCTATTCGTTAACCACTAAACGACTCAATATCAACAATTTCATCTTAACGAAAAGCTATAAGACATAATATCATAGCAAAAGAAGAAAAATTCTGGTAACTTCACACAATAATCGAAGAAACAATGAAAGCCATTATAATTTTCTTAGGAAATTATGAAGGTAGGAGGATGATAAAGTTGAAGATGATGATAAAAACATACAATATTTATTGAGCCATTGAGGCGTAAATGCTTGTACAAAACTGAAACAATGTCTTGATATTTTTATTTTTCTTTCTCTTCTCAATCGTTATAATTTCCTTCTATAAAAATTGTTCTACCAATGGTAAGGTACCCAAGCAATCTGGTGGTGTTCATTCAACTGTCCTATTGTATTTGTATAGAAGCGTTTGCCACCCTATTTGTCGTAGTTTTCGTATGGCATAATGTCTCATGGTATAATTATGCACTCAGATAGCCAATCAGCTCTGAAAGCGTTGATATCTACTATCAAACAACAGAGCTACACCAAAAGCTCTGAATGAGTTGCATGCTAATATAAACAAAGGAGCTGTTAGATGGGGACCTGAGCATTCTATTATTGGGGGAATGAGGCGGCCGATGTAGTAGCTAAGGAAAGTATAAGGCAGATATGGTTTCTAGATCAACACCTGGCAAGATGAAGAGGGAGGACCGATTGTCATCAGACGAAGGCCGTCGGGTCAGTACTGTTAGGAAACGGACTACCTGCTTTGAAGAGAAATTGAATTCAAGAGGTAGTACAGGTCCTCACAGGTCATGCTAACCTTACGACATGCCAAAACATCAATGTGTGGTGTGCAAATCAGCAATGTTTCCCAGTTGTGAGGAGATAGAAGAGCCAGCCGAACACTTTGTACCCGACTGTTCAGCCATTGCTAACACGAGGCAGCAATGGTTCCACTCTCACCAAAGAATCCTCAAAGAGGTAGTAACGTAGAGCAACCTTGAGAGGCTTGTGGCTTTAGAAAATTAATATGGGCAAAAACAATGGGTCTAAGACCTGCATCCAGCCGCTAAAGTCAAAAAAAGATTGCAAATGGACATTGCAAAAGCAGAATACGATGAAGAACGTACGAAGACCATTAATGCCATTCTATATGACGTGTTGGCTGTCTAGTCGACACGGAATTGTCTTTATCTCGAGAGTAAAGCCACCAGTGAGTCTCTCATTCCCGTCTCGAAATCTCAAGTGACCTCAAATGGACAACACCCTAAGACCAATCGTAAGATTTTGTCTCACGTGGACTGTTTCCTTAACTCAGATAAATTAATATTAATTCATTTATCTATCTGCTCCTCCCGGTGTACTAGAGATCTGATGTCTTGATGTCTATCTTCTATAGATGTTGGCGACCACCTTGACCCATCTTATTCTATTTACAGTAGATCGAAATAGATCAGTTGATGTTAGACCAGTCCAGTTTACTAGAATGATAGTAAATAGTACTTGAAGTACATGGCTTATCAAACTAATTAATTTATATTCTTCACATTTTCTAGCGTTGGCTTTGTTAGGAAGTGGAATGAATATTGATAGTAGCCAGTCTTTTGGTACGTAACCAGTCTCGTAGATGTTGTTGAATAGCTTCGTAAGAGCTGTGATTTGGTGTGCCTCTAATAGCTTTAAAATTTTAGCATGCATTATTAGGTCCTGGTGATTTCCCATCTTTAATCCGCTTAACACATTAAATGCGCATGACCCCGATGTGGGCCACGTCGGTTAACTTCCAGGTGCGCACGTTCGGAGCCACGTTCGGACACGGGGTACCTCGTGTTGTAGTATTTGTACAAATTCAGCAAGGCAGTAAGTCACACCGTCCCTTTGTGAGCTTGTCGGTTAAGTATCGAGAATTGATCATTTCTTCGTCGTTTGCACAGTTTCTGATTTGCGTAGTTTCAAGATGGCGGAGAGTCACCGGGTAGTTTCAACGTCCAAAAAACGTAAAGTGACATATAAAATCCCAAACAAACTCACTGAAGAAGAACTTTTAGCAGAATTACTGTTCAGAACAGTCAGGATTCTGCGTTGGTGAGTGTTTTGAGAGTGCCCATACGTAGGATGGCCATACGTGTTTCTTTATGATTTTTCAGAACATTTATTTTGGTTTCGATTTTCCGGATTTTTTGTAACAAATAAATGATAAATAACAGTTATGTGTTTAAATAAATTTATCCTTTTCAAGTTTTTGCGCGATCCTGTTTGGTGTCGTTAGCACAGGACCTGAAATTTAAGGCCGTGTGCGCGTGGCCCCTATTAGGGCCAAGCATCAAAAATCATTAAAACGCCCTGTATACACACTTAATTATAAACGACGTTTAATCTAAATATCAAAAATAGTAATAATGTAGCAAAAAACGTTGCCGATTCTTAGGCGCGACATACTCTAAAATTCGCAGTGAAAGTGTTAATGGCCATAGTTACTTCTTTGTTTGTTATTTCTAGGCCGTAGGGATTGTTTATTTCAGTTGAACTTCGTGCTGCATCTTCGAATAATTCTTGCATACATTCTTTCCATCTTTGTTATTTATCTTCAATGGTAGTCCAAATTTGCCTTCAATGTCTACAACTACGCTTGTATTGCGTTGTTTTCTGGTGTTCTGTACCTCTTTAATTTTTTTGTGCATGTGGAAATCGTCATATTTGTGTTGTAGGTTTTTAATTTCTGTACATTTCTGCATCAGCCATGCTTCTTTTGCTCATTTTATCTCCTTTAGTATAGTACTTATGCAACTTTTTTGTATTCGTTGTCATTTCTACCTTTTAATTTTCTTTACTCTTCCATCATCTGCAATATTTTATCTATCATCCATTCTTGCTTCTTTTCTCTTTCTGGTTTTTGATATTCATGCTACATTGTGGTAATAGATGTTTTCATTTCGTTCCACTGTTCTTCTATATCTCTAGTAGTGTCTTCAACTATTTTCGCAAAATTCTTCTTAATCTCTGTTTTTACTTTTTTCTGGATATCATTTTCTTTTAGTAGTCTTATATCTATTTTGGGTCTCGTTTTCTTATGAATTTCTTATGAACCAATAGACTATGATATGAGAAGACATCTGCGCCTGGATATGTTTTTGTTGAGGTGATAGAATTTCTAAACCTTTTGTTTGTCAATAAAATCAATTTGGTTTCTAATGATTTACCCTAAGATATCACCGGGTGCTTTCCATGTATAAAGCCTTCTTGAGTGTAAATTAAAAAATGTATTCGGTACAACCATATCCGTCTCTTGGCAGAATTGGATCAGTCTTTCTCCTCTTTCGTTACTTATGCCAAGACCATATGACTCCAAGACATTCTCGACTCTACCTCGTCCTATTTTGGCATTGAAATCGCCCATGATAATAGTAAGTTCATGGTTTTTGGTCAGTTTTAGAGAGTCTTCTAGACGTCCACATCTTAATTTAATTGGTTCCATTCCCTCCGATATTATTAAGCTAAGATTATATACAATTCAACAATCGAGAAACAGTAAACATAAACCCATATGTTTGCAATATGGAAAGCGGCACAAATTAACGACACTCGATACGAAACCGCTGAAGGGTTCACTGGGCACGGCCCTGGTGATTAGTTTCTGATTTCGAGAGTTGTGCAAACCCAAAAGAACCAAGAAAAACCGAACGTCTGAATCTGAATGTGTCCACACACTCCGTACGTTCAGTATCCAACGGCAGCTTCGTGTAGCGCAAGATCTCGTCTATCTTTACTCGCCTTCACCAACGGAGTAGTAAAAGGAAGCTGAAAATAAACAAGAATACCCCACTCGGTTGTTAGTCCGATACAAATAGGTGTGGGGTGGACAGTAATTATGGCGTTTTTTCCAAAAACCCCATTTGTCAACATTTACAACATTGAAGATATTTAAAAATAAGTTATTTTATTGAACCGTATTAAGTTTACGGAAATTCTCAAATTAGTGATTTATTATTTTCATGATTACACACAGTTTACAATATAAATAACATTATTTTTTCCATTGTATTGAAGTATTGAAGCCATTTTAGTGTTGCTTCTTAAAAGACAGAAAATATTGATCTTTCACGTTGAGAACACCTTTGAATAACTGTTCTGATGAGACCTATTAGGTCGAAATACGTATCAACAGATATAAAGGCGCTTTTTGCGTGAAATCAAATATTTGCTGTCTTTTCACTTTTTTCGGATTTACTCTGTACGAGTACTAGAAACCAATTCGCTAAGGATTTCTGCTTAGTTGATAAAACGTGTCGTGGAATGCAAATTTTAGATTCCCCACGTCTCTTTTAACACCTTTATCAACGTCTGTTTTGCTTTGCAATTCTTAGAAAGCACAGATTAAAGCGGAAATCTGAATTGTGTTTCGAAACTATTTTACGGTATTATTTTTTCCCTTGGTTTTTTATGGACGTTTATTCAATTGACATATGGAGTTTTTGCAGGAAATTTTTCATTAATTTATAGGGAAAACGGTATTTATAGTAATATGTGAAAAAATTGAAATATGAAATTGTTGAAATTTGAAACAAAATATTTAGGCTTTATCACTCACAATATTGCTGTTATCGTCTTCGTCTAAATCGGTAATCTTTTCAGACTGATGATTAGATTCTGTGAGCAGTTCGTCATAAAAGTTTTGAGCCTCTGTTTTTTTTTTAATATTGGGTTAAATCTCTAAGGTTTTCTTTTTTCCCTAAGGATTATCCAAACGCGTACTATATAACGGTTTAAATTCAAACTCTTTACCACGTTTGTTTCGTATAAGGGATTTTCTCCCAGATTTGTGATAACTACCGGCTTATAAGCTTGATCAATCATGTCACTAAAGATTTCACTAAGATCATTCATAGAAGAATATATGATAAATGTGAGTCAAATATTGATAGATCGCAGTTTGGTTTTCGGAAAGCACTTGGAACTAGAGAAGCAATTTTCGCTCTCCAGGTGCTTATACAGCGGTGTAGAGACGTTGATAAGGACGTGTATTTGTGCTTTGTGGATTTTAGAAAAGCATTTGACAATGTCAATCATGAACAATTGATAGGTATTCTGCGAAAGACAGGTATTGACGACAAGGACATTCGAATTGTGGCAAACCTATACTGGGGTCAAACAGCAAGAGCAAAAATTGGCAACGAACTCACTAAAAGTGTGCAGATCAAAAGAGGTGTCCGTCAGGGGTGTATATTATCCCCACTCCTATTCAATATGTATTCCGAGGAAATATTTAACAAATGTATGGAAAATGCAAATCTGTAGAATCTTATGTGTACCTTGGCACAACGTAAATGCAAAGTGGGAACAGACCATAGAAATTAAGGCGAGAATAGAACGAGATAGAGCAGCATTTACCAATATGAAAAAGCTCCTCATAAGCAAGGATTTGTCTCCCCTAAAACTACATATAGATGAATGCTGCATTTTTCCGATCTTGCTGTGTGGCGTGGAGGCCTGGACGCTGACTGTTGGAAACAATATCCAACACCTATGCAAAATTGTTGGGACGCTTTGTAGGTTCGGGTGTGTTCGGTCGGAAGTGACAGTGTTTCTCCCTGCCACCACCAGAAAGTGACAAGTGACATTCTGCGCCAGTGCATTCATCACGCATAACGCCATGTTAGTTTTCAGTTGTAGTTTTTATAAAAAGTAGAAACATACATTAGCTCTGGCTTGTTGCCATCTAATTATTATTATTAATGAAATAGTAAATAGTATATTAGCTCTGGCTTATAGCCATCTAATTATCATAAATGAATGGTGAATAGTCTAAATTAAATAAAGGTGTAACTACAGTAAGTTTCGTGAGTCTTATTTCAATTAATTAAGTATACAGTCCGCTTAACCATCGAGGCTTTAGTTGTGCGTCTCGTACACTGACGGAGACGCTAACGAGAAAACTAGAAGCATTCGAAATGTGGGTGTACCGACGCATTCTTCGTATATCCTGGACCGAACATGTCACCAACATAGAGGTACTCCAAAGAATCGGAAAGGAGAAAGAAATCGTGAATACAATTAAACAAAGAAAGCTTGAATATCTAGGCCACATATTGAGACACGATAAGTACCGTCTGCTACAATGATGTCCAGGGAAAAATAGACAGTAAGCGAGGGCCAGGCAGGAGAAGACACTCGTGGCTCCAAAATCTGCGGAAGTGGTTCGGGCTCACATCGGTTGAATTATTCAGAAGCGCCGCAAACAAGATCAGAATTGCCATGTTAATAGCCAACTTTCGCAACGGACAGGGCACTTGAAGAAGAAGAAGAAGGGATTTTCCCAGCTACCTGTAGTACGTAAGTTTGTCTTACTAAAACAACCCCAGGTTCATCAACTGAATATCTCAACATTCGCTCAGTTTTAATTTTCACCGGAGGACGAGCGGATCTAACAAAATGGAGTTACTGCTTCTGAATGTTACATATCATAGATGATTAACATCATGTTTTTTTATGATTTCATCAATGAAAATTTGGTCGCAACTAAAATGAACGCCTCGAATAGGAAATACATGTGTGATAGTTTCAAACATGTGTAAACCATGGAAAAGCAAGTACAAACATTTCATAAGGACATAGTTTTTATTTTGTCCGGCACATCCGTCGCTTATTAGGATAAGATTCTTTGTCGTCGACTTATTAGATCGTAAATATTGAAACAATAATGAAGCTACTTCATTTTGACCTTTTCTTCCAATGGTTTCATCGTTAGAGAACATAGTTGCAGTATTATTTCCATCATTGTGCACACCAAATACGTATAACCATAGCTGCCTAGCATAGAATACTGCATTGGTACGTATATGTGGCACTGGAAAGTTTTTGCATATAGTCAAAAGACAAGCAACTGTAGTTCTCTGAATTATCACGTCTTTTTAATTTATATATTCTTTTTAGTTCATAAAACTTCTCAGCTTTCCGTAAGTGGAGTTCTTTCTCAATATTAATTTCCTCACATCTTCTGGATTGTCACAACTAGCTAATAGTTTACTTTGATACCGATCGCAAGTACCACATGTATCATTTCTCGGTAAGCCAAATTTAAAGTTAAATTCGGTATGGAATATTTTCCAATATCATTTTACACCGGGATGGTCTGCTATGAATATTTTATACATCTTTTTCATAGATAGCGTCTCTGGAAGGCAGTAGGTATTCGGATTTTTTCTTCTTGAATAATGAGACTGTCGATTTTTAAAAGATTTGGTATGTCTCTTAATCAAAGAAAATGTATTTTCTGCAGTTTTATTTGGTCGGTTTGAATGCTTGCCTCGTTTATCTTTGGTGCTGATCTACCATTAAAGACATGTTTTTGTAGCCTTCGAACCCTTTTATAAGCCTTTACACTTTACATATACTGGTTCTTCTCTTTTTTCCAACCTTGTGTTATAATTATAGGCAGCAGCGTTTGCGAAACATTACCTTGGCTTGGCAGATCATTTTCTACTTCTCTTAGTAAAACATCCCTAATTTCAGCGTTTCTTCGGCTTTTTCTTTGCTTTGGAATGTGATATATTAGCCCTACAATGAAATATACTTGTTAATATTTTAATTGTTTAAGTAAAGCAATTAATTGTACCTGCCAAATAACTATGTTGCTCGTTTTTATTTGCCAAAGCATAAAAGTGATCGAAAACTCGAGATTTCTCTTCATCAATAATTTTACAATAACATTGAAACCATAAACACCTAAAAGGAATATAAATGTTTCACTCATTATTTTACAATTAATACGTGTAACATACCTGCAATTGGGGCCCATTTGTACTTGTGCTTTTTCTTTGCCCTTATAATTAACATGTTTTTCTCCCTCCACTCTTGCCTGTTTTATCTCAGCACCTTATTATAGAAAGGATAAAGAATTGTATTTATAAAATACCTTGTGAATGCGATCAGTTTATTTAGGTAAAACATCAAGACCATTAAATGTTAGAATAAGTGAACATCAATCTTATATTAAAAATAGAGCATTTGATAGATCTCAAATATGTAAACACGTATGGGATAATGAAAATAGGGTTCAATGGAATGATTCAAATATAGTCCTAAAAGAAATGGATTTTAAAAGAGAAAAATCAAAGAAGTGGCTCTAATTATGCTAAGTGAGACCAATTGTGTCACAAATTACTCGGCAGAATGTAGTAGGATCTGGTTAACCATATTAAAAGAGGAAGTTATTAAAAGGAAAAAACCAGTATTAGTAAGTCAGTAACATATAGAGGATTTATCATTTATGTTTTTTTAATAACAAACATATAAAATCAGAATTTGGTGTTTATTGAAAGTAAACTAAATGCACGACCAAATACTTACCATATCGGATAGTATTGAGATTTTTTCCTGGTTTTTCCCTCATAATTTACTATGGAATCACTAAGGAGTTTTACTGTCATCATGGCATGTGTTTGTCTTTTTAAAGACGAATTATATGCTATGATTTTTCTGACGGATAATCTCAAGTTAAAGTTGATTTCATGTAATCGAATGAATAAGTAAAGTCGTCCCAGGAAAGCAACTCAACAATATTGACAATATCATTTTAAAGTCGTCTACTTTAAAATGCATAATGTATGTCTGAATTGTCAATATAAATGAGTCAGATAAAATTAAATTATTAGAAGAATTTTTCACTATGTAACAAAAAACAAAATTTGTTTAATTTACTGTTTGTATTTTGAGAACGATTTCCGAAGTGGAAATTGAAACGTCAATAAACGTATTTTTATCTTTAATTGTGGCTTATTCCCAGTTAAATAGTAATTACAATAACTTTATTAGAGGGATACAACATTATGGCCATTAAAACTTTTAAAACACACAGAAAAAAATTGTTTTTTACTTATAACAAATGCATTATGAAAATAAAAATAAATAGAATGTTCTTTAAAATATTGTTTCATTTGTTGTTACGATTTTTCTGCAATTCGTCGTCTAATTCTACCGTACTATGATATATTCGCCAAACACTACATTCCTACTACTCTTTGAACTGGCATGGGTATTTTTCGTAGCGTTTGATGGCAGTGGTAGTCACAATCACCATCAAGTCGATGCATAACTTATCGGTGCTGTTCGGGTCAAGTGATGTGATTCCTCTCGGTGGGTTCTTTCTGCGTTTTTAAGTGAAACCCGGTGATCGAAGACGTCGAAAAGTTCGAGCAACAGGTAAATCGTTTGTGGAATTGATTTGATGTTGATGAAAGAATGCAGGCAGGAGTGTCTATACTGTCGCCGATTTCCTGCCTTTTGCATGCTTGGCCGTTTACAGAATAACGAAGAGCTGGTACTGTAAAGAGAGACAAATCTTCTATCTTGTATCTTGTGATGATAACTCAAGTAGTCAATTGTTTTTGAAATATATTTTTATTGTGGTAAATCCCAAGTGTTACATTTAATGTAAGATAAAACAAAAAGTTTTTGTTTGTTCTTGTCAAGTATTTTATTTGTAGATCTTTTGAGTTGTTTTGTTCTTTCGATCTGGTTTGAACATTTTATTAATGTCAATTTCGTTTTGTTTTTGATATGCACACTGAAAACATGGATTTATAATCATTTCTCTACAACTGTCTTATTTATTTTGTTAATTATAAGAAAGAGTCGATGGATCAACTTCGTATAACAATACTGAATAGATATAATTGTACAAATCGGTATTGGACATTGAGTAATAAGTAATAAGGAGTTTCTTTCTTTTTTTTTTATTAAATTTGCAAATTTACAATCTGCTATTACAAGCTATTAGTAAATGTGAGTATTGCAAATACATGAGAGAAGAAATTATCCATTGATAACACTCCCAATACTAACACTAACAAATTAAATTAATGTAGGATTATAATTTGAAACTAAAACTGAAATGAAAATTAGAATTAAAATTGAAATTAGTGAGTAAAATCTGTGGCCACCGTCTCTTCAATCTTCGTCTGACTTCTGGTTGGAGGTGTAGTTGTCTTCTTGCTTCCTCTTTGGGGTGGGCTGGCAGATGTTCTAAATAATTTCTTGTTAGTCTGCTGATTTCGTCATCAACGAACGGTATACCAGAGTCATTATGCAGTGTTTTGATACTAACGTATCACGGTGCGTTGAAAATCATTATGAGTATTTTGGATTTGATTCTCTGATTGATTTTAGTATTAGAAAGCTTTGCACAGCCACATAGTTGCACTCCATATGTCCTTCTTCTTTCTTCTTTAAGTGCCGTCTTCCAATCAAAGGTTGGATATCATCATCACTATCTTTACTTTATCTACTGCTGCTCTGAAGAGTTCTATAGAACTGCATTTAAACCAGCCCCTTAAATTTTTCAACCATGACACTCTCCTTTTTCCTATATACTCCTTCCTCCTCTTATCTTTCCCCGTATTATCAGCCTTAGCAGTTCATATCGCTGTCCCTTCATTACGTGCCCCAGATATTGTAACTTTCTTATTTTTATTGTGTTTATTATTTCGCATTCTTTGTCCATTTCTCGCAATACTTCCGTGTTAGTTTTCTTCTGTGTCCATGCTATTCTGAGCATCCTCCTGTAACACCACATTTCAAAGGACTGTAACTTATTTATGTGTTCTTGCTTCAATGTCCAGCTTTCAAGTCCATATTGCAGTATCGAAAACACGTAGCATCTCAGTGCTCTTACTCTCAGTTCTAATCTAAGATCTTTGTTGCAGAGAATTGTTTTCATTTTTACAAACGCATTTCTTGCTATTTCTATCCTAGCTCTTATTTCGGTTGTTTGATCATTATTGTCTGAAATCCAGGTTCCTAGGTATTTGTATTTATCAACCCTTTCTATCGCATTTCCCAAATGTTTGTTGGTATATTTGTTTTATTTGTTATTATCATGTATTTGGTCTTTTTTATATTCATTTTTAGTCCATATTTTTCACAGAAACTGTTTGTTTTGTTTAGCAGTAATTGGAGTTGTTCAGTAGAGCTTGCCATAATTACGGTGTCATCTGCATATCTTATGTCATTTGATAGTAATGCTTCTTCAAAAATGGTTTCACTATATACATTAAATGGTAATGGGGACATAATACATCTCTGCCTAACTCCTCTCCTAATTTCAATGTTTTTGTTTTTAGAATTTGGTCTAATTTTTCATGTCTTACTTTGTCAAATGCTTTTTCAAAATCAACGTAACAAACGTGCACATCAACACTCATATCCATGCATATTTGAGCTAACACATTAAAAGCAACTAACGCTTCTCTGGTTCCTAGTCCGTTTCTGAACCCAAACTGACTATTATCCATTCCTTCCTCCAGTTTTTTTTTATTTATACGACCATGTATTATTTTCAGGAATAATTTGAGAATGTGACTTATTAGTGATATTGTTCTGTATGCATTGCAATATTTAGCGTTTGTATTTTTAGGATAGCACAAAAGGTGGAGAGTAATCTATGTGTCGTTTTGTATGAGTTATGTCTATAATGTCAAGGTTTCATCATTCATGCATTTTATGATTTCTATATGGATTTGGATCTGGACCTGCTTTACCATTTTTGCTGTTTTTAATGCTATTTTAATTTACTCTTTTAATATCGTTAAAACCATATCCTCTTCTACTTCTATCTCCATCTGTTCTGTTCTATTGTCTTTGAACAGTTCATTGATGTATTCTGTCCATCTCTTTAATTTGTCGTTAGTATTCAACACAAGTTTCCCATGTGCATCTTTCAGTATTCCGGTTTCCTTGTTCTATTGTTGTGAGTTAATTCTTTAATTTTTATATGTGTGTTAAAACTATCATGTATTTTCTGGTATTCTTCTATTTCTGCGCATTGTTCTTTTAACCATTGTTCTTTCGCTTTTTTAATTCTGTATTTTAATTGTTTATCCACTTATTTGTACATCTGATCATCTTTGTTCTTGTATTGACGTCTTTCTTCCATCAAATCTAAAATTTCTAAACAAGAGAAGTTTATTATTTGTAGATAACTGTGATTTTCGGCCTATTAGCCAATTCATTTGACTTTTTTCATGTTGATTTGGATTTTTTTGCCAAGATGTGTGCTTTTCAAGTGAGGTTTTGATCAAGTGTCATTCCCAAGTATTTGACTTCTGATTTTACTGGTAGTAATATGTTGTTCAGTCTGATTCTCGAACATAGGATGTTCCTATTGGTGAATGTAATTTGATTAGACTTAGTATGGTTAACTTTGATTTTCCATCTATTCATCCAGTCTTGTAGTAGGTTCAGGTGTATTTGAAGGTTTCCTGATGGTACTTGGGGGTCATAATCGATGGACACTTCCTTGAGGTACACCGGATTTTATGGGATAGTAATGAGAGCTTTCTTTAGGGAATCTGACTTAAAAGTTACGTTATGTGAGGTATGATTTTAAGAGTAGATAGCGAGGAGTGGGAAAGGATGACTTAAGTTTATACAGGAGACCGTCATGCAAACACGGTCGAAGGCTTGATCTATATTCAGGAAGGCAGCAGTGCAAATTTTTTTCTCTTCGAGGCATACATTAATGTTTTTAACAATCCTATGACATTGTTGTAGAGTTGAATGGGCTTCGTGTAAACCAAACTGGTGTGTAGTTTGTTTCTTTGAAAAATATATCTGGGATGTTATATGTGAGTTTGTATCTCGTGGTCAAGATCGTTTATAATCCTGCAACCAAAATATTGGAATCTGTTTACGGATTCTATCTTCTTTCTTCTCTCCTCTTTCCTGATTGTAGCATTCAAAAGACGTAAAATCACAGCACTGTTAGCAGTACTTATGACCGTGCCATCTGCCTGTCTCAAGTTTTTATTTATTTTACGTTGACATTCAATTCAATACTTTCTAGAGAATAATGAGAAGAGAATACACTAACTTTCCTAGTAACACGTTTGGATTTACCTTTTCCCAAACCCCGATACATATTTACTTGTGATTCGGAATTTGTAAAAGCATTTAGTATGTTTTCTACTTCTTCATTCTCGCTTTCTTCTTATCTATGTATCTTCTACCTGATTTAAAACATTTTCATTGGTTTCTGGGGTATCTTTGGAAGGTCCGATGATGTTTAACTTGAACTTTAAACCCCCTTTTTCTATTTCGATTTCACGTATTTTCTTTTGCAACTGCTGCAGTTGGCTTAAAAGGGTTGAGCGCTCTTGCTCTAGGTCTAAAAGTTTTATATATAGATCTTCGTATTCTTTTTTTTTGTGGACAACGCTTGAACCATCAAAGGTACGCATGACATGACATCGTATTGATAACCGATAAAAGGAAGAAATATTTGAAATGATAAACGAACTGGACGTAGAAGCTGGAAAGATAGGGTCAAACAATAAAACTTAACAAAGAGAACCAAACAGCAGAGGTAAAAGGACGTCTTAGACTGGCATGGGTGGCATTTGACAAACTAAGCTACATTCTTAAAAACAAAAGATATCCACAGCATCTTAAGACCAACGTATACAATCAATGCGTACTCCCTGTTTTTACTTATGGTTCCCAAACGTGGACATTTACAAAAGCAAACATGGACAAAATCATAAAAACTCAAAGAGCAATGGAAAGACAAAGGTTGCACATAAGACTAATGGATAAAAAGAGAAACGAGTGGATAAAAGAGAAAACAAAAGTGAGGGATGTTAGACAAGAAGTTGCAAAATTGAAATGGAGATTTGCCGGACACAATATAAGACAAAAAGAAGACCGATTGAACAAAATTCTTATAAGTTGGAGACCGTGGGAATATAAACGAAGCAGAGGAAGGCCCCAAATGAGATGGGCAGATGATATCAAGAAGCACCTGGGCTCTAGGTGGATGACTGTAGCGACAGACAGAGAAGAATGGAAAAGGATTGGGGAGGCCTATGTCCAAAAATGGACCGAAGAAGGCTAATTATTATAGATAGATTCTTTTTTAGACTCGTCATTTATATGTTCATACAGAGTATCAACAACCACTGATTTTTCAGCAGAGAAATCTTTGCTGTTAGTTGGTGACGAAATATCATCAATGACCTTTAGCAGTTCTGTTTTCTTTTTTTTTTCTAGTTAGTAAATTTTTTGCTGCAAACCATATTGTTGTTCCATTAAAGGCATATTAGCGTTTTCGAGTAGAGAATTGTCTAGTTGAAGAATAGTTTTTAGCCAATTCGCGTTAGATTCTGGTTGGGTTAATAAAAACTTAAACTTACTATGTTCCAGTTTGAGTTGTTGAATGTCCTTAAGAGCATTTTGGAACTCTTTAGAAAGCGATTTGATTACCTTCCTCATATCTGCATTTTCTTTTTCTAAAATTTTATATTACTTGTAATATGTTCCCTTCCATACTGTTTTAAGTCGACTAGATCACATTGTAGTTTTGCCTTTTCAGCTTCTATCAGTCGAATAGTTTCGTTTAAAAATGTTGTTTCGTCTTTATGAATTTCAGCTCTAGGTACTGACTGCTTGGTTACTTTTATTGCAGAATCTAACAGGTTTTTAAATTGGATATTCTGATTTTCGAGTAAACTAAAACGTTTTTTTAATCTTTTCATTTCCTGTGTAATTTTCATTTTGGTGGTGTTTTAATGAAAGCTGCACAATACAAAAATATGATTAAAATGATTAATAAATGTAAGACAAGAATTGAAATAAAAGTGTATGTTTAAAAATTTTGCTATCAATCATTTTCAAATGTACTATACTATTACGTAGCATATAAATGATAGCTTTTTTAAGACAGCTTTTAGAATAGAAATGGGTTTTATATACACCTTTATTGCCTTCAAAAATATGTCCCTATATTAACAAAAATATATTGGCTATCTCACAAACGGCTAATGCAGTACAATATATGTTTTATTACATTAAACAGATACATTTTTTAATTAAAACATGAAATATAGAAGTCTGAGTGTTCGTTCATTTTAAATTTTAATAAAGCCACCACAAAAAACTGTTCAAAATAACTTTTTCAACCTTAAAATCGTTTTTATCATCACTAATTGGTGCTGTCTCATAGTACTCTGCATTTCTACTTGGAATTGACGAATCGAATGAATTGTAGGCAGTCCCAATAATATAATTAGTCAGGAAGAAGTACCACCTTCTTTAAATCAGCTAATTGAATTATTAGTACATACAGTAGGTGGATATAGACATTTGTAGTAACGGTTAAAAAGTTCTCTTAAAGGGATTTGAAGAAACAATATCGTGAATTTTGAGATCATAAATTTGAAATGTAAATTATATAATTTTTGTCATCTTAGTGATCCAGTTTTAAAATGGTGTATTGTTTTGGGGAAAAAACACTTTGTTTTTCTTAATTTTTGGTTGTTTTTGAACAATTTCTTTCTTCAAAAATGCAAATAAACCAAACAATTTATTGTTAACTGTTTTTTTATTTCTTAAAGGAAATGAAGAACCATTGATCACCTGGTGATGTGGACTCATTATTGAGGCAATAAAAGCAGGAGGAAAAATTCTATTAAAATCAGTTAGCGAACTGTTTAACAAATGCTTACATGCTGGTACGATTCCAAAAGACTGGAACAATGCAGTGATAGTCTTGTTACACAAAAAATGCGATATTATTAAATTAGAAAATTATAGACCCATCAGCCTCTTGACACATTATATACAAACTCTTTATGAAAATCTTAACAAAGAGACTAAAACTTAAACTTGATTTCTATCAGCCCAAAGAACAGGAAGCCTTCGTGCAGGATATGGTACAAATCACCATTTGCATACCATAAATATCTTAATAGAAAAGTGCGTCGAGTACAACATATCAGTGGTTATTGCATTTGTCGATTACGAGAAGGTTTTTGATTCTGTAGAGTTTGAAACAATACTGGAGCCCTAAATCAAAGCCGAATAGATTACAGGTACACGACACTAATCAAAAACATATACGAGAACGCTACATCAAGTATACGACTACACGAAGACACAGAAAAATTCAGCTTAGATCGAGGAGTTAGATAAGGAGACAATATTTCACCAAAATTGTTCACGGCAACTCTAGAGTCAATATTTAAGAACACTCAATGGCAAGATATGGGCATCAATATAGATGGAGAAAGATTAAATCATCTAAGGTTTGTAGATGATGTATGTAGATAGACAATGGAGAAGAAGGGCACAAGAGAGATCTGAATGGAAGGACATAGCCAGACAGGCAAAGACCCATCCAGGGTTATGATGCCAAAAGAAGAAGAAGAAGAACTTACAGGATACAGTTTCTATGATACATTCGCTTAAAAGTCTGTCTGAAAGAGCAGGATTAAAGATAAACTTTGAGAAAACTAAACTTATGACAAATCTCGTAATGAGTGAAAATATAACTATTGACAGTAATACCATACAACAAACAGATTTTTACAAATATCTGGGACACGAGATCAAAATAAGTAGAGACAATCAAACACATGAAATACAGAGGCGAATAGGCCTGACAGGGGCAGCATTTGGCAAATTAAGCCATATTCTAAAAAGTTCAATTCCCAGAAAGGTTTATAACCAATATGTTTTACCTGTACAAACTTATGAAGCACAGACTTTAACACTCACGCAAAAATCTGCGAATAAGCTCAGAGTTACACAACGAGCCATGGAACGTGCAATGATGAACGTGAGCCTTCGAGACCACATAACAAACCAACAAATCAGGCACAGATCAGGAGTTCAAGATGTCATCGAAAGATATTGTTCTGAAGCTATTTTCTTGTGACATTGTAAATTAATTACTATTTATAACTGGGAATAAGCCACAATTAAAGATAAAAATACGTTTATTGACGTTTCAATTTCCACTTCGGAAATCGTTCTCAAAATACAAACAGTAAATTAAACAAATTTTGTTTTTTGTTACATAGTGAAAAATTCTTCTAATAATTTAATTTTATCTGACTCATTTATATTGACAATTCAGACATACATTATGCATTTTAAAGTAGACGACTTTAAAATGATATTGCCAATATTGTTGAGTTGCGCTCCTGGGACGACTTTACTTATAAGATAGTTCATTCGATTACATGAAATCTCCATTCTTAGCCGATATATTTATGGAAGATTTTGAAACAAATATCATTTCTAAACAAAATTTCAAACCCACAGTATGGTGGAGGTATGTAGATGATGTATTCTCAATATAGCCTCATGAATCAGAGTTGTTGGACACATTCCTAAATGATATAAACGATAAAGTAGAGACAATAACATTTACCATGGAAAAGGAATATAATAACACGCTACCTTTCCTGGATGTTTTAATCTCTAAGAACGATACTGGATATGAGACTCAGGTGTATAGAAAACCAACACACACCAATAGATATTTAAATTTCAAATCAAATCACAATATTAATGTAAAAAAGGGAATAATTAAATCCTTATACGATAGAGCCAAAATTACTTGTTCTAACGAAAATTCGTTCTTGGATTAGAAACATTTGTTAACATCTGTTTTATTAAAAAATGATTATCCTTTATCGTTTATCAATAAGGAATTTTCAACAATCGATCGAATAGAACAGAACAACTTAGAACGAGATCCTACAGCATACACAAGGAATAATATGAGGAAAATAACAATACCGTACATAAAAGGACTATCAGAAAAACTTAAAAGGATAGGAAATAAATTCAACATTTCAACATTCAAAACAACAAACACGTTGAGATCTATTTTGTCCAAAACCAAACCTAACAATGAACAAGAAAGGACAAAGAATTTCATTTATAAAATACCTTGTGAATGCGATCAGTTTTATTTAGGTGAATCATCAAGGCCATTAAATGTTAGAATAAGTGAACACCAATCTTATATTAAAAATAGAGAATTTGATAGATCTCAAATCTGTAAACACGCATGGGATAATGAACATAGGGTTCAATGGAATAATTCAAATGTAGTCCTAAAAGAAACGGATGGTAAAAAAAGAAAAATCAAAGAAGCGGCTCTAATTATGCTAAATGAGGCCAATTGTGTCGCAAATTCTTCGGCAGAATGTAGTAGGATCTGGTTACCAATATTGAAAGAGGAAGTTATTAATAAGAAAATGCCAGTATTAGTAAGTCAGTAACATATAGAGGATACATCATTTATGTTTTTTAAATAACGTAACATATAAAATCAGAATTTTGATGTTTGTTGAAGGTAAACTAAATTCACGAACAAATACTTACAATGTCGGGATAGTATTATGAGGGTTTTTTTCCTGGTTTTCCCTCATAATTTACTATGGAATCACTAACGGAGAATTTTACTGTCATCTTATTATATGTTTGTCTTTTTAAAGACGAATTACATGCTATGATTTTTTTCTGACGGATATTCTCAAGTTAAAGTTGATTTCATGTAATCGAATGAACTTATCTTATAAGTAAAGTCGTCCCAGGAGCGCAACTCAACAACATTGGCAATATCATTTTAAAGTCGTCTACTTTAAAATGCATAATGTATGTCTGAATTGTCAATATAAATGAGTCAGATAAAATTAATTATTAGAAGAATTTTTCACTATATAACAAAAAACAAAATTTGTTTAATTTACTGTTTGTATTTTGAGAAAGATTTCCGAAGTGGAAATTAAAACGTCAATAAACGTATTTTTATCTTTAATTGTGGCTTATTCCCAGTTTAATAGTAATTAAGTCATCGAAAGAAACACGACGCTTAAGTGGAACTGGGCAGGGCACTTAGCCAGAACACAAGATGGACGGTGGACAAGACGTATTATGGAATGGAGGCCCAGAAACTATAAAAGAAGCCGAGGACGACCACCGACTAGATGGACTGATGATATAAAACATGTAGCGGAAAACTGGCTACAAGCGGCCCAGTGTAGAGAACACTGGAAAGAACTGAGGAAGCCTATGTCCAGCAGTGGACGCAATTGGCTGATTGATGATGTGACTTATCATTATTATATTATGATATCATCTTAGACAATCCGCGTACTAAAGTAAAAATTAAATCGAGGTGATATTTTGACAAATTAATACCCAAATAAATTTATATTTCTTTATTAATCTATAATGAGTGTACTATCAAATTGCGGTCAAACCAGTTATAGATCGTAAAGAATGTGAAAAACGTGTCCCCGCATTGATAATTCTAGTAATTCGGTCAAAGGAGTAAAATCCAGTCCTGGGTTTGTAAAATTTCCGCATTATCCGCGGCTGTTGTGACCGAACCCGCTCCGGTCGTCGTTGTCTAGTTCCCTCGATCGAACGACTTATAGCTTGATTGATTCATTAATAAACAACTCGTATGTGGTGTGGAACTCTCTTTGGCACAAGGTCATCTAAGATTTTTTCTTCCTTCGATTCGTAACAGTTATGTGGACTGAATACGAACGGTTCATAAACGCTGATCTTAATATATACATAGATAATAGTAAACTGTTGGAATGGGCTTGTCTAATTCTAATATGTAATTGGATTGGGTAGTATGTGGGCCACCAGCAGCTGGACGTTTACATAAACCGCGAAACCGCAGAATATTTATACGATGCAAGTGAACTGTGCAATGAAAAATGTAAACGATAAAAAAATTTATGCAAGAATTAGGTATAGTCCGTTCGACAATTATTATCGACAGCCCAGTTGTTATGAAGCAGACTAGTGACGAAAGATTTCGAAATGATCTTAAATTTTCTATTCCCAAATGTTACAGTAATTTGAATAAACCAATGATGTGGGTGTCTCTATAATCGAATGAGATTCGAAATTAAATCATTGACAAAAAGAAAGTTTGTTCTAATTTCTTCAGCAACCCTGAAAATACCATAGGCTAAACTGTAAACATGTCAAATGAATCATTTTGAGATAAAATATTTGTAAATTTTCGTATTTAATAACATAAGAGAGAAAATTTTGCCAGCAATATTTTCGACTGATCTGAAAGTTTTTTCGCGAATTTAATTTTGACAGTTACAACAATCTGCCTATTGGACATTAAGCATTAGGTATGGTAAAAAATGCAGACATGTAGAGAGTTACTTCAGTGAGTTACTCCAGTAAGTAACCTCTTAACAATACTAAAAATGAAAATTTTATTTACACTTCTTATGTTTAGTTGGACAAGTCGGACGACAATTGCCGTTTTAGTCTACGCACTTCATTAGACGTTTCGCACATTTAGTTGTTGAGCAAACGCATTAGCATTCACTAGCACTCGTTCACAATATTTAGCATTAAAAACGTTGTATATGGCTTTTATCACGGATTCTAGGGGAATGTCGTGTTGAATCACCTCGTTGGATACATATTATGGCGCATTGACTATGGCACGCAGCACCTTGTTTTGGAATTTCTGTGTTTGTATTGAAGACACTAGCAGTGCCCCATAACGGAATCCCATGAGTCCATATGGGCTTGAGGATGGACTTGTAGAGTAAAATTTTGTTATCCAAAAATAGTTTTGAATTGCGTCCAATGACCCAATACATATTTCTCAATTTAAGTCCAAGCTGTTTTCGTTTGTTAAATATATGTTCTTTCCAAGTTAGACGTAGATCCAAGTTCATGTCAAGATATTTAGCGTCCTCGGATTGAGGAATTAGACAATTATCAATATATACAGGGGACATGTTTCTCTACGTATACATGTATTGACTTAGTTCCATTAGATTTGATGCGCCATACATTCATCCATTGCTGAATTCTATTTAGGTTTAATTGAAGACTTCTTGATGCTGTTGGGCCTGAGAATTGGGCCGAGAACGGTGCCTTGTGGAATGTCTGAGTGAATAGGATATATCTTAGTGTGCTCGGTACCGGGCTTCACCAGAAAGTTTCTATTTTCTATGTAGGATTTGAAGAGCTGGAAGTGAGGATCGGGTAGGAGCTTCTTTAATTTTATTTGTAGTCCTATGTGCCACACCTTGTCGAAAGCCTGAGATATGTCAAAGAAAGCAGCAGAACAGTATTTTTCATTTTTCAGAACAGGATTTTCAAACATATTGATTCTTAGTAACATTATGACTTTTTGTAAGTCAAAATAGACTTTAAGGGTCGTTGATGTATCTGGTTCATTTGTATCACTTTGGAATGTGGCTTCATTTGCCAAATGCTGCCCATGTTAGGCTTATTTGCCTCTGTCTTTCATGTGTTTGATTGTCTCTGCTTATTTTGATCTCGTGTCCCAGATGTATGTGTGTTTGTTGTATGGTATTATTGTCAATAGTTATATTTTCACTCATTACGAGATTTGTCATAAGTTTAGTTTTCTCAAAGCTTATCTTTAATCCTGCTCTTTCAGACAGACTTTTAAGCGAATGTATCATAGAAACTGTATCCTGTAAGTTATCTGCAATTAATACATCATCTACAAACCTTAGATGATTTAATCTTTCTCCATCTATATTGATGCCCATATCTTGCCATTGAGTGTTCTTAAATATTGGCTCTAGAGCTGCCGTGAACAATTTTGGTGAAATATTGTCTCCTTGTCTAACTCCTCGACCTAAGCTGAATATTTCTGTGTCTTCGTGTAGTCGTATACTTGATTTAGCATTCTCGTAGATGTTTTTGATTAGTATTGTGTACCTGTAATCTATTCGGCTTTGATTTAGGGCTTCCAGTACTGTTTCAAACTCTACAGAATCAAAAGCCTTCTCGTAATCGACAAATGCAAGAACCAGTGGTATTTGGACTCGATGCACTTTTTTATTAAGATCTTTATGGTATGCAAATGGTCATTTGTGCCATATCTTGCCCCGAAGCCTGCCTGTTCTTTGGGCTGATAGAAATCAAGTTTAGGTGTTAGTCTCTTTGTTAAGAGTTTCATAAAGAGTTTGTACATACAGATTGAACCAAATTAAAACGGAACATACAATTTAATACATGTCTGTTTGAACTGCATTTGAAATAGTGGACCAATATAAAACTTGGACAAAAATCAATCCATACCTGGGTATAGACATTGTATAAAATATCGTTCAACTATCTTTCTCGCAACAAAGTTGTTTGCGTAAGACGGGTTTGTCTAAGGAGGTGATAATAGTTCAGGAAATGAAGTTCGAAAAAAGTTAAAACCTCGCAATTTTTTCGTCCTGCTTGTATCCAGTTGAAATTTTAGCAGAAGGTAGGTAATAGCCCAAGGATCAAAATCTATATCGAACCGAAGTGCGCTGAAGGGTTTTAGGGGTGAAAACTACCCCTAATTGTCAAAAATTATAAAATAACATATTAAACCTGAATATGGGTAAGACTTGGTTTGAATTAGTTAAATAATGATTATTTTATACTTTTGAATAGAGTTCCATCATATTTCAACCCTTAAAAAGCAACCCTTGTTAGAGGTTAATGTAAAAAAATTACTAATTCTAAAAAAATGATTTCGCCTTGGATCGATTTGGATAAAAATTTGGATTTAAGCTCAATTCACCCGCTGCTTTATAGTTTATGTCATGTCGACGAACCCTGAGTGTTCTTAGGGGTGAAAACTACCCCTAATTGTCAAAAATTATAAAATAACATATTAAACCTGAATATGGGTAAAATTTGGTTTGAATTAATTAAATAATGATAGTTTCGTGCTTTTGAATAAAGTTCCTTTATATTTCAACCCTTAAAAAGCGACCCTTATTAGAGATTAATATAAAAAAATTAGTAATGCGAAGAAAATGATTTCACCTTGGAACGATTTGCATAAAAATTTGGAATTAAGCTCAACTCACCCTCTGCTTTATAGTTTATGTCACGCCGATGAACCCTGATTGTTCTTAGGGGTGAAAACTACCCCTAATTTTCAAAAATTGTAAAATAATATTACAAATCTTAAGATGAGTGAAATTTGGTTTGAATTAGTTAAATAGTGAGTTTTTTATACTTTAAAATACAAATTCATACATTTTCAACCCTTAAAAATCAATTGTTATGAGTGCTATAGGTGAAAACAATTTTTTGCCAAAATTTTGCAACTTTTCAACTGTTGAAAATCACCCTTTACAACATTGCAGTTTTTATAAACTAATTTATAAGATATAAATTGAAAAAAGTAGAATTAAATACAAAAAAAATTATTAACATAAAAAGGCACCATATATTCTTATACATTTACATAAATAGTTGAAAATATTTACATTTATAGGTAAAACAATTATAATATTAATTTTATTCGTCATCAATTACATCTTCATCGTGATCTATGTCATCCTCATCTTCTTCAATTATTGGTGGACTGTTATTGCACCCTTCACCTGAGCACCCAGAACAAGTAGAGTTACAGTATAAACCAACTTTTCTGCACCCATATGAAACGCCGCATTTTTTTGCATTGGCAAAAAATAATTTTCAAAAATTTATCGGGTGCAAGTTTTATTGTTCATGCGTACGGGTAATAACAAACCATCTTTGGAATACCATCCCAAATCTGTTGCTCTGATATTTTCATTGCCAAGCCATAGACATATGAGCAGATGTTTTATTCTGTTGTATGGGATTTCAAAATAAGAACGCTTAAAATTTCGAATGTATAACGCCCCACTAGCTAATATACCGGTTTTGTAGATTATTATGCTCCGAAATGTACTGTACTATACTAATGGAATTTTCCGGAAAAAAACTAACTGGTTTTTTTAACGTATTTCCTTTAATTTTTAATGATAGAGTGTTTCTTCAAAAACGATTTGTAGAGGTTTTTAATAGCTACAAGGATCTGTGAATTAAATCTTTTTGGAACCCTTGGTTTTTAAATGGGGTGAGTTTAAAGGGCTCGAAAAAGATGGTGCTTGATCATAAATCGATGCTTTAAACGGCTATATCTCGCCAAATATTCATTGTACAACAAATCTAAATAAAGGATAATTTTAGTCATTAAAAAAGCTACAATTTGGTAATTTTTATTTTTTTCATATATTCAGTATTTTCGGGCATATTTAAAAAAAGAAGGGTAAAAAATATGAAATTGTAAATCGTTTCTCGCTTTAAGCTGTACTTTTTCTAAAACTAAGCATTTTAAATGGGTCAAACTTCTTGGACGTATTAACAATACATCTACAAAGGGAATTGCAGAAGGGTGAAGATCGATTTTAATTATGGGGGTGGTTAGGGTGTTGTTTTCCTCGATTTATTCGTAAAAAATGAGGTATTGACCTTATTTTTTTATGGTAGGTCTATTTATGCTCTTTAAAAAAGGTTTTGTGAGTTTTCTTCCAAAAATGCATCATTTTCCCGATATTTGACTTTGAATCTTTCAAATTTGGCATTTGATGAAAACCGCTGAACATTGATATTGTATTTGTAATTGTATTTGTCTTTTTAAAAGCTACAAATTTGTTCTTTACAATTTTTTTGATAAAATGCACCATTTTCGAGTTATTCGCGAAAAATCGATTAAAAACGTGGATTTTTTCGTCTAAAAGTTGTTACTTTCAATCGCGAATAACTTGAAAAATATCATTTTATAAAAAAAATGTATAGCACATTTTTTGTTTAGAATCACTTTTCTAATCGAAACCTGTAGTTAAAACGTAAAAAAAAATTTCACCCCGGAGATGGGTGGCAACCACCCCCTAGGCTTTGGCGCACTTTGGTTCGATATAGATTTTGATCCTTAGGCTATTACCTACCTTTTGTTAAATTTCAAGTCAATCCACGCCGCACGAAAAAATTGCGAGGTGAAATGCTACATTTCCTGGACTATAACTGGTTTGACAGCATAATAAAATCGTAGATTTATGTGTAGCTTTCAATTTTTATGAGTTCAGAATCCAGCAGCCCGCTGAAATATGGGATTTTTATATAATGTAATTATTTGACAATCTTTTGTTGGCCAACCACCTACAGCAGAATTTAGCCGAAATACATTATATTCCTATGTTCCGAATTTATTTCGTTCAATCTGTATGTGTCAAGAGGCTGATGGGTCTATAATTTTCTAATTTAGTAATATCGCCTTTTTTGTGTAACAAGACTATCACTGCATTGTTTCAGTCTTTTGGAATCGTACCCGCATGTAAGATTTATTAAACAGTTCGCTTACTGATTTTAATAGAATTTTTCCTCCTGCTTTTATTGTTTCAATAATAAGTCCATCATCACCAGGTGATCGATGGTTCTTCATTTCCTTTAAAGCTGTTCTTACTTCTGACACAGTAATAGGTAAAAGTATTTCTGATCCTTGATTTATGAGAGTCTTTACTAGTGTCGGGAAATTGTCTTGTGGTCTTTGGCTGGTATAGAGGTCTTTATAAAACTCTCTGATTATTTTCAGAATGTTTTGTTTATCTGTTGTTGCCTTTCCGTCTTTATCTTAGCTTGTATATTTCTTTTTTGCTTTGTGTGAGTTTTCTTTACATTATCTTTAAACCTTTGTTCTCTTCTACTGTTTGAGTAATTGCATTAGTATTATATCTTCGTACATCTTTTCTAATTTCCGCTGAAATTCTTTTATTTAGTTTTCTATATAAATTACAATTATTTATGATACTAATTAATTATTATAATAATTACAATTACAATTACAATTTTTCATAAAATATATCGCTTGAAAAGAGCAGCTACTTGTAGAAACAATTTCTGAGAGTAAATTTTGTTCAAAACGGTAATTTTGAGTACATTAATAACTTTATTTGCTATTAAACGAAGTTTATGTCGTTTTATCTTGATTTTAAAGCTGTGTAAGGCCGGTGTATAATATGCTTTTCCTAATGGATTGCATACCTTAAACCTTGTATAAACTCCATATATTTGTTATACCACTTTGAGTCAAGGTCTTGTTTGAAGAAGAAAAGGTCTTTGACTTCGCATATGCAGATTTCTGCTGTAATATACCTGCATGGAACGTTACATATTGAAATTCTAAAAGTACCACCTGTCTTAGTTATCGCTAGTTTGAGTAATAGTTAATAATGCTTTATGGGTCAGTGTCGTTTTGGTGTGTACAGAAGATAAAAGTCCCGAAGGTTTTATGAACATTTCTTCAACGGAGGAATCCAAAACCACACATATTTAAAAACCAGGCGGTATCTGTTCTAAAACAATTATTTATTTTATATAATAAAGTAAACAATATATTGTAGTTTTTTACATTAAGTTTAATTGAAATCATTGACAAAAATTTTGTATACAGGGTGAAGTACAAAACAAAATTACGATGTTCTCAAATTTGTAAATGGATCACCCTATATTTTATTTTTTTAAAATATTGTATTTATGATACTCTTTCATTTTTATATATCATGCCCTATACCTTAACCTATTATATTCCGAGATATTTTTAGTTTTCTTCAAATTTCGGGAATACGTTCAATTTTTGTAAGTAGAAATTAGTATTGAGTATTGAATGATAATATAACAAAATTATTTTTATTCAATAAGTAGCTAACAAAAAATATAAACCATAATAATATGTAATGAATGCAACAATTAATGTAATATTAAGAAAATAAGTCTAAAGTAAATGTTCAAAATGTCCACCTTCAACGTCTATACAAGTTTGTAACCGATATTCAAATGAGCGAGTCACATTTCTTAACATTTGTAAGTCAATTTTATTAAAAGCTTCTCTTATTCTATTTTTCATATCTTTTGGCGTTGTTAGAGGCTTCTGGTATACAAGGTCTTCTATATAGCTGCATATGAAAAAATCAATTTTGTAGAATTCCGGTGATCGCGGTGGCTAAACAGTTGGTTATCCCCTGCTATCCATTTCTCAGGAAAGTTATATTTAGATGATTTAGTCCAACTACGCTATTCGATAGAAGGACAAATTTCAAACAAAAAATGTAGTAAACATTTTTTCGCTAGATCAATACTTTTTGAGTTATTCGCTGTTGAAAAGTGTCATTTTTCGTTAAAAAAAAACATGTCTTTCAAAGGGTTTTTAAGAATAGCTCTGAAACTAAGAGTTTTATCAAAAAAAGTGTAACGACTAAAATTAAAGCTCATAAAAAACAAAAATATTGGCTTTCTAATGAATATCTTCAGTTCAATATTAACTGAGTTATGGCTGTTCAAAGAAGGTTTGTTTGTGTTTGTGTCTTTCAATACGAGTATTTAACGTTAAATAACGGAAAACGGGTACATTTTCGACAAAAACTCATATAATATTTTTAAAAGAGCTTGAAAAGACCTTTAAAATGAGTGGTGGTAAAAGTCCTTTGCACCAACTGTACGTGAGATACGATCAAAAAAACGATAGGTTTCTCAAATTTTTGTAAAAAAAAACACAATAAAACTAACGTCATGTTCACTAGGATTGAAATAAATTGTTTTTCTTATAGAATTCACTTTATTTTAGTGTTTTTTGTATGATCCAAAAGTTTATCCACTTTAGAATATCCAGTTTTTGAAAAAAGTATAATTACATTTTTTTTTGTAAATATTAAAAAAAAATCTTTTTTTTATAATAACTTCAAAACTATAAAAGATAAGTAAAAGATGACGCAATACAAAAAAATAGGTCTTTTTTTCAACAAAAAATTTCATTTTTTAAATTTTTTTTGTTGCTTTAAAAAATAACGGAGATATAGTTGGTTTAGGTTTGCTTTATAGCGCATGAACCACTGGTCTCTGACCCTTTGACCCGTCACCCTTTAAACGTTATATATAATATTACTTATTTTTAGTTTTTTGGAAAATAAAAAATTGTAATATATTATAAACTAAATTTTTTCTATTTATGACCATGTCTACGTTAAGGATTTAAAGATTTTATTTTCATTAAAAGGGGTGCTTCTAAGGGTTGAAAAAATTAGGCTCATTTTATAAGTAAAACATTAATTTTTGTCTACAAACAATTCACTCTAAAAATGTTTCAAATCGTTAAAAATATTTTTTAATTCATTTTTGACAAAGGGGTGGTTTATTTTATAAGCAAGAAATTAATTTTTGTTTAATAAAATGCACTCAAGAAATGTCTCAGACCAATAAAATATTTTAAATTAATTTTTAAAAAAAGGGGTTGGTTGTGAGGTTTGAAATGTTGAAATTATAATAAAAAGTTATTTTATATGCAAAAAATTAATTTTCGTTAAATAAAATGCACTCAAGAAATGTTTCAAACTATAAAAATATTTTTGAATTCATTTTAATTCATTTTTGTCATAAGGGTGGTTGTAAGGGTTGAAAATTTCCAATAAATAAAATATATTGTATAGCTAGGGTATTAATTTTATTTGTATTTAAATATATAATTGAAATGTCTCAAGCTGCTACGACTTTTTTTTCATATGATTTTTATAAAAAGTATTAGCTTTTAAGGGTTTTAAGGGTTGAAAATTAATTTGATAAGAAATATCACATATATAAGCTAAACTTGATGCTAAATTACTTCCTGATAACTTGTTTTTATCTTCATTTTTGGAATCATGTATTCTCTTTCTTTTCTACACTCACTAACCCAATGTCCTTTGCGTTTACAATAATTATAGGTGGAATTTTTGTATAGTCCTGTATACTTGTTTTCTTTTTACTGGTGGCTTCCAGTTTACTTTGTGAAGCCTTTACTTGTAAAGCAAGACGAGATATTTCAGAGTCATCATTATTCATTCTAGTTTCTTCTTTAAGCAATCTTGCTGCTAAATTTTCAAAAGTTTGCTGATCACTAGCTACAGAGTCCCAGGCTGTACGAAAGGCATTCAATCTAGGAGGCAAACTATTAATTACTTTGAAACAAACAGCACTATTACTAATAGTTTCTTTAATATCTTTTAAGTGTCTAACTAATAGTTCTATTTTTGATTATGGTCTGCAACTTTTGCATTATCATGCATTTTGTATTCATAAAATTTTTGCCATAGCAACTCTCTAGATATTTCTGTCTTTTGTTCGTGTATTGTGATCAGTCTTGACCACATTTCGAAAGCATTTTCACAATTTATCAAATGTTGTATTTGATCTTGACATATAGTAGATAACAAAATTACCTGTGCCTTTGAATTTTTTGTCATCATATTCTTTCCACTCATTGCTAGTGTGGTCGTCTAGTTCTCTAACTGTCCCATTCACAATTGGAAGCAGCTTCTCTGCTTTAAACAAAATGGTCACACTAAATTTCCACAGTTGAAAATTTGACCCATCAAATTTAGTAATATTCCCAGAATCAATTTTCACAGCTGAGGCCATTTTTGCACTTCACTAAATGTGTTAATTTATAATTTTATGACTCGAACGTCACGAAAAATAAACACGGGACCACTCACGACTTGAACCACACACAAACTTTTTACCACACCGGTGCGAACGAAAGGCTAGTTTTCAAATTTTTTAATACCGTGTCTGGGGAACCATAACCTGATAAATAAAATAACTATACTGTCCATGTAAAAAGTTTATTAAACAATAATTATTAACCTGAGAATATTAATTAACCACATGTGTAACCTTTTTACATATTAGAGAACATAGACATAACCTTAAAACTTATTTCTTATTTTTCTTATATCTTGAATATTACATTCGTGCGGGAACTTATATTAACACTGGTACGTCACAAGTGAGGGAAGTAGGCAGATTGAGACCCCGAACTCGAACGGAACCGTATCATACTTGAAAATGGCTCCAAAATGGGTGCCGAAACGTCGAGCATTAAATTCTCAACGCGGTTCTTCCCTTAGTGATTTTCATATATTATATATAATTTATAAAGGTTCTTCCATGGTTTCTTTTATAAAAATGGAACCTTTCGCTACGCCACTGCAAGCGTTAGAATTATTCACAGCGAGAACTGCTTTTCAAATATCCGATGAGCCGATTATCAACCGGATTTAACATCTACAATCTGTGAGGAGTACGTTCGTTCGATGCTGCTTCAACATTTGACCCAAATTGTAGATTATTAAGGACATATACGAGCAGCAGATCTAAACAGATCCCGTAACAAATTCCTAAATGGTAAAAAGATTACATTGCCGGAAACGAGGCTGGCGTGGATGGAGTCGAGAGATACCCCGAAGCGTTAGCAGGTTGGTACAGCGGAAGTGTGAGATAAAGACCGTATTCATATGCAATATTCCGTCAAAGAGAAACGGAATACAATAATACACTTATATAAGATCATTTTAAAAGAGATGCTGATTGAATTTTGAGATCGACAATAAAAAGAAAATTTTATTTTTGTCATGATCAACTGACTATTGAAGCTGGCAAGGGGATAAGTCAGGGAGATTCCCTGAGTCTATTGTTCAACTTGATTATCAATCTTCTTCTTCAGGTGCCATCTCCGCTACGGAGGTTGGCAATCATCATAGCTATCTTAATTTTTGAGGCAGTAGCTCTAAATAGTTGTTTTGAGCTGCATCCAAACCATTCTCTCAGGTTCTTCAGCCATGAAATTCGTCTTCTTCCGATGCTTCTTCTGCCATCTATTTTTCCTTGCATTATGAGTCGCAGGATGCCATACTTATCGCCCCGCATCACATGTCCGAGATACTGTAGCTTTCTTTCTTTAATTGTAAGTTCAATTTCCTTCTCTTTGCCTATTCTTCTCAGTATTTCATTGTTTGTAACTCTATCTACCCAGGAAACCCTCATAATTCTTCTATAGGTCCACATTTCAAAGGCGTTAAGTCGTCTCATGGTATCTAGATTTAACGTCCATGATTCCACTCCATAATATAGTACACTGTATACGTTACATTTTGTTAGGCGTACTTTAAGAGCTAATGTTAGATCTTTGCCACATAGGACCTTTTTCATTTGTATAAAATTAGAACGTGCTTTTTCGATTCTGACTTTGATTTCTGCCGTGTAGTCATTATTTTCTGTTATAAGTGTTCCTAGGTAAGTGTACTTTTTTACTCTTTCGATCTGCTGGCCCTCTACTATCAAGATTTCGTTAGTATTATAGTTGTTTTTACAAATTTTCATAAACTTCGTCTTTTTGACATTAAGAGAGAGTCCGTACTCCCTAACACATGACTATTTTGCTCATGAGTCTTTCCAGGTCTTGTAAACTATCGGCTATTATTACTGTATCATCTGCATATCTGATGTTGTTAATTAAGACTCCATTTACTCTTATGCCGACTGTTTCATCTTCCAGAATTTCTCGAATTACCTCTTCAGAATAGGCGTTAAATAATAGAGGTGATAGAATGCAGCCTTGCCTGACTCCTCTCTTTATTTCCATTTCTTCAGATGTTTTTTTTTCGATTCTTACTATTGCTCGCTGATTGTAATAGAGGTGTGTTATTAGCCTTAAATCTCTTTCATCTAGGTTTTTATTTTTTAGAATTTCAGGAGTCGATCATGTTTTACTTTATCAAACGCTTTATTGTAGTCTATAAAACAGACGTAAAGAGGACGGTTAACATCCAAACATCTCTGTGTCAGCACATTGAAGGAGAATAATGCCTCTCTGGTACCCATACCATTGCGGAACCCATATTGAGTGTCACTAATATCCAGCTCCAGTTTAGAGTGTATTCTGGCGTGGATAATTTTCAAGAGAATTTTCAAGGTATGTGACATTAAGCTTATGGTTCGATAGTCACTACACTCTTTGGCATTCACTTTCTTTGGCAAACACACAAATGCTGATGTCAGCATTTCTCTAGGAATGAATCTCCTAGTACTTCTCCCGTTTGGCTATCTACAGATGTACTAGCTTCTCTCTGGTCATGAAATAATTCTTCGATGTACTCTTTCCATCGTCGTAGTTTTTGTTCTGTTTCCAATATAATATTTCCATTTTTGTCGAGCAATATATTTGAGGTTCTTCTATTTCCTACTCCGGCTAGTTCTTTGACTTTTTTATGTAGGTTGAAGTTGTCATATCTGTTTTGAAGTTCTTCTATTTCTTTACATTTTTCAGAGAAGTAGGTCTCTTTAGCCTCCCTAATTTTTCTTTTTATTTGGTTTTGAAGCTGTTTATAGCGCGTCTTATTGATGGTTTTGTTTTTTCTCCTTTCATTCATCAACTCTAGAATTTCCTCTGTCATCCATTCTTCTTTCTTATATTTAGTTGTAAGTAGTTTCTTACTTGGCTCCAATATAGAGGTTTTGAAGAATTGCCACTGCTGCTCTACGTTGCAATTATTTCCTGGGTTTCTGTCTAGATTTGTGTTGATTTCGTGTTTCAGATTTTCTTTTGTTTCTTCTGACTTTAGTTTCTGTATGTTAAGTTTATTGTTATTGCGGCTTTTTTGTGTCTTTTTTAGTTGAAGTTGAAATCTAGCAATAAGAAGACTATGATCAGAAGATACGTCCGCTCCTGGATATGCCTTTACTGCCTGAATTGAGTTTCGATATCTGTGTTTTATTAGGAAGTAATCAATTTGATTTCTGACGATTTTGTTGTCTTTGTCAGCTGGCGATTTCCATGTATAAAGGCGTCGCTTAGGTAATTTAAAGTATGTATTTGCGGCTATAACATTGTGCTCCTGGCAAAATTCTATTAGGCGATCCCCTCTGTCGTTTCGTTCACCAAGCCCATATGGTCCTACATTAGGGTAGCATTTTCCCTCGCCAATTTTTGCGTTGGCAAAGTAGTAGACATTTCTTACAAGTTTGATTATCAATGAAAGTATAAAAAACGTAAAAACTAAAACAGGATACCAAATGTACCAATATTACCGATAGTACCCATAGATACTACCTAATGAAGGTAGCAATAACAATTCTGAAGTGTAAATGTGACTGATACAACTCCTGTACAATCAACTGGCAATACTAAATTTTGCGATATTGGTAATTTTTCCCCAAAAATGTCATTACCTCAAGAGGACAAGGCAATTATTATGGCCAACAGAGGTATTACCAAGCTTGTTTGTTTTTATAAACTATTTCCAAAGAGTCTCATAATACAAATATGTTTTTATACAAATATGCGCCTATAAATATACAAATGGAAGAATGAAGAAAATATAAAGGTAAAGATCTACAAAATTATAAAGAAATACAAAGAATAATTAAGGAAAAAATCAAAACAGCTAAGGAAATCTATTTGATGAAACAATGTTAAGAGATAAAATATCATGGACTGGGAGAATTACAAATAAAGAAGTACTGAAGAGGGTTGGTAAAGAAACAGAATCAATCACCACCATACAAACCAGAAAACTGGAACACATAGGCCACGTAATTAGGGGACCAAAATATGAAATTTTGAGCCTCATAATACAGGGAAAGATTCAAGGAAGAAGATCTGTTGGCCGAAGGCAGAACTCATTTTTGAAGAATCTACGTGATTGGTATCAATGCAGATCGAAGGGTTCTTCATTGTTTAAAAATAAAAATAGCCATTATGATTGCCAACCTCCGTAGGGAGACGACACTCTAAGAAGAAGTGCCTATAACAGCTCAACAACGCAAAGATAACATCACTAGGAGAAATAAAACTTATTCTGGGTTGGTCATTGATAATCCGGTTGTTAATGAAATCTCTCCGAAACGCAGCAATATCAAAATCCATGTCTCGAGATCGTTTTATGCTACTGATTTCAAAATTGTGTTTCAATGACACCGAAAAATTTTTTGTTCTTAAACAAACTTATTTGATGTCTTCTTTGAGTTCCTGTAATTTCTTTTACTTGTTAGTGTACCTACATAGTTTTCCATTTCTACAAATTGTTCTTCAATCCGTAATTATTTGGCCTTCTTTATTCTTTGCTTTATGTTCTTATCAACCTCTCTGTATTTTTGTGCATTATTCTTCATTTTACGTCTTTCATCGATTAGTTCCTTGTCAGTCTGGTGTCATCCATACCTTGTGCTTCTTTGCAGATCTGGTTAGGTGTTTCTTTCCCGTAGTTCTTATATTGTAGTGTTTATATACTTAAGTTTTTCATCATGTTGTCTATTCTGCAGATTTGACTTTCTGCTATACTGAGGTTGGTGTTTATTTCTTTTTGCAGTGTTTATCGTAGGTGTTCACTTTTAAGCTGTCTTAAGTCTAACGTTGGGATGACGGTTTTTCTTATTTTCTTTGGTCTAGCTTCTATCACAGATACTACTGGATTATAATCCGAACCGATATCAGCTCCAGGATAAGTTTTAGTAGATTTCACGGCATTACGGTATCTTTGTGTCACCATTATGTAATCTATTTGGTTTCTGATTGACTACTTTTTCTTGAGTGTGTTGACGTGACTAAAGACTGTATTCTGCTAGATACTAGATGGTTTCTTATTCTGAATCTTTTTTTTACCATAATCTTTATACGATCACATTTATTTTTTAAAATTCTCAGTCGTACTTCTGCAATGGATATCGCATTAAAAAATGCATCTCGTGTCATGGGAAGCTCAATAACGAAACGACAATGGCAAATACTAAAAAAGTTAATCGAGGAAATGTGCCACATCCGCTTCTTATTATTAACACGTTCAGAATGAATAATAAAAAAAATGTGCAAGATGAAATTTTCATCACGGACGGCCGGCACGTTGGGCTATGTCACATCCTTCGTCTCTCGCTCGCTGAAAAACTGCCATAACCTTTATATCATAAGTTGGCGATTACAATCAACGAAAGTTTTGAGCATAATGCAATTTATATTCATGTAATTTACAGGGTGATGATGCTGTGTGTACCAATGTACCGTAACTCTATGAGGACTAATCCTCTTTTAATTGATTATGTAGATAGGTATAGGTCAAAAAATTAACTTACAAAACAATAAATTTGATATAAACAGCAATACCTTTATAACTGATGAGTATAAAATCAAAAGTTAAATGTATAAAATTTAAAACTCAAACGAGCATCCCAACGTCTTCCTCTAGACAGTCACAGTTTTCTTCATCATGGTCGGCTTCTTCTGTTCCAGGGACGTTTGATCGTCCTTCCATTCTTCCCCAAAGATCTGCGACAAAAGCTTGTCAACATCTTTCTTTTTGGCTGGACGTATGTTGTGACCGAGTGGCAACTCATCTATCTCTAATAGGGCGCATTTTTTGGCCGGCCAACCTTTCTTTTGAAGAGATTTCCATGCCTCCGTCTCACATTCAAACACAAAGATTATTAGGCCTCTGACCAAGAGTTTAATTTATCGATTAACAACTTCTCTTTTTATGAAAGTTCTCTTGCAGTCTCAGATGCCGTCCAGAGGCCTAAAGCAGCCTTTTTCTGTTAATGAAAGACTTTTGGTGTCAAACAGTTTCCAATCTTCTCCCAGTACTGTTCCAACTGATTTGTATACATCAATGTAGGTTTCTTTGTGGATGATAGTTAGATGTTTACGGAAAAAATTTTTCCACTGGTCCAAACACTCGGTTGGCAGGAAGAAAGCTGTGCCCTCTCAGCGGAAATGCATTTATGATGTCTGTTAATTTAGACTTAGTTTTGATCAAAAAGAGCATGTATATGCAAAACGATTGTTTGTATTTTGAGCACCACACCCATCACAAAAAAGTGTGATTGATGTAACATTTTCAGTCTTTGAAGGTGTTGCAAAAGAGTCTAAGAGAATTGAATAGAACCCTTTGTAGCTTCATCTTCTGTTCACATATAAAATGTCGGGTTCTTTCCCTCAATTCCAACAACACAGAAACAGTAGAATCCAATTTGCCTAGAGTATGCCTATTTGCTTATTGAATCGGTGATTTTGGTAACGGTTGAATCTGCTGTAAGTCGAAGCACATAGTGAGTGAACCACTCTTATTTTTTCATAGGCTTATAAAATGCTGCTGCATGAATCGCGTGAACTCGCTTGTTGGTCATGTACTCAATCTTCTTAGCTGGGATCCTTTGTGGTTGTGATGAAATGTTTGAAAAAGGATTTGAAAAATTCTTCGAAATGTCGTTTTTGATACTTTGTTCGAGATTTCATCTTGTAAATTATTATACATTTTCCATACTTTTGTGATGTTCAGATCCTGATCCAAATAGATGCGCTTTGATTTATTTCTAGAATAATGTGTTTCTTTACTTTTTAACTTTTTTATGAAATCTCTTACACGCGCCTTTTTGTCACCTGTCTTCGTGATTTGCGGTCCCCCTTCCTATTCTCATTTAGATATTCTCCCTTACGAATACATTTTATAATGTTGCTTAATGTAGGTTTGACTATCATCATTGACATAAAAAACTTTTTACATACCTTGATAATTTTTGTGTTTTGCTTAATCAAACTGTACTCAACAGAACAAGAGTTAGGCCATGCCTCGTTGCTTGTATTTCGTGGCCTTCTTCTTTTGATGTTATGAAGGGACAAATGACTTAAGTCAGAAATGAAATTAAGTTGTTGTGAGCAGTTTTATTGGGCACAGATAGCAAGTTGTTCTCAGATGAGAACAATCACTGGGAGTAAAGCTTTTACACGAAAACCTTTTAGAGGAATGTGAGCACGGGTGGAAGGTATTGTAAACTTTAGGTTGGGTTAGTCTTTCTTCTTCTTCTTTGCCAATTCTCTCTTTCGTGGATTTATAGTCCTCTTCCTAGAGCCATCATTTCCATCTTCCACGCTTACAAAAGAGTCATCAATAACTTCACTTATCCTAATTAATATTAAATTAAACACTACTAGCTCTGCGACATGGTAACAATGAAGCTGAACAAAACATTGTAAAAACTCCTAACCTTAAACAATAGACCATCATGGGAAGGGTGAATGTTGTCCTGTGATTGGCTGGTTGTGACTATTAAAAACCTTTTCTTATTACATAACTGCTTATGGTGGACAAAACTTGTTTGTTCCGCTATCTATATTTCATATGTAAAAAACCATACGACAAAATTCGTTTAGATCAAACTTTTATGACACCAAAATCTCAACATGTGATTTGTTGTAACAAATCCTTTTTTGAACGCCACCTCCTCATTTCTATTCTATTCTCTTCAGTACATACAAAATTTAGAACATTATGGTATTGAAGCTCTGTTTCGTTTCGGTTTTCTGATGTTAGTTTATGTCGTTTGAAAGAAACTAATTGAAGACACTGTCTTTGATACTATTTCCATCTTGTCCAGAATTTTTGACTACGTCATTACTACGCTTCGTCATTTCGGTTCTTACATAAGAACAGAACCCGTAGTTATCTTCATTACCCGAAGTCGAGAGCGAAATGTCTACCAATAAATAATAATACCTCTTCGACGATTGCCGATTGTTATAAAGTAGGTATTGCGTGCAGATCTCATAAGGTTAGTTAACTTTTGGTTCGCAATTACTATTTCAAAAGAGGTTCATTGACGACGGTTGTTAAGCAGTCGGTTGGATGGTTGATCGGGGCGGTTGGATCGTCGATCGTGGTCGTCGAAATACAAAGTCGTTGTAGAGGTGGACGCTGTATGTGACGAACAAAATATTTCCTTTTACGGTTTTTTAGGAGGATAACACTAAGTGTCTTTTAAGTTAAGAGTACTAATCCCTGAATGACCCACATATATTGGATTGTGAATTATAGATGAAGTCTATGCATTCTTGAAAAATCGTAAAAGCGATTTTGAAAATGTTTATTGTGCCGTCATTAAAAAACGTAAATATATTAATGATTTACGATAGTAAATTTTTCGAGCATAATAGACCTATTGTTAAACTAAAATCACAGACAATAAAGATAATGTTAAATGGGAAGACCTTTAAACTCTCCAGTAGGAATATCCTAAATATATTCAATTGAAACTGCATAGACTTTTAACGACTAACAGGGCAAGGAGTAGAAGGTAAGCCACTTGAAGTCACTGTAACCTTTGACCTTTGACATCACAAACCCCGTCTAGATTCGTCCCCACTCCACACACAAGCCGCCCCAGTCATGCCAACTGCTTAAAATTTGTTAAAGCTTATCAAGACCTGACCAAGACCTGTTTAAGACCTGATCAAGGCCTGTTCGAGACCTGATCTAAAGCTGTTCAAAGATTGATCGTATACCTACATTTTACGGTGAATAAATTTTCTGGAATAATTTGTCCTTGTTTGAGTTGTCTCAGTTTACTTTGGATGTTTCTCCGTTTCGTTATAAGTTGTCTTTTCAAATCTTTATTCATCGTAAAATGTAGGTATACGATTAATCGTTGAACAGCTTTAGATAAGGTCTCGAACAGATCGTGATCAGGTCTTGATCAGGTCTTGAACAGGTCTTGATCAGGTCTTGAGCAGGTCTTGATTAGCTCTTGAACAGGTCTTGATAAGGTCTTGAACAGGTCTTGATCAGGTCTTGAACAGGTCTTGATCAGGTCTTGAACAGGTCTTGAGCAGGTCTTGATTAGCTCTTGAACAGGTCTTGATAAGGTCTTGAACAGGTCTTGATCAGGTCTTGAACAGGTGTTGATCAGGTCTTGAACAGATTGTGATCAGGTCTTGATCAGGTCTTGAACAGGTCTTGATCAGGTCTTGAACAGGTCTTGAGCAGGTATTGATTAGCTCTTGAACAGGTCTTGATTAGCTCTTGAGCAGGTCTTGAACAGCTTTAACAAATTTTAAGCAGTTGGCATGGCTGGAGCGGCGTGAGCGTGGAGTGAGGACGAATGTAGATGGGGTTTGTGACGCCAGAGGTCAAAATGTCTTTAAGTGGCTTACCTTCTACTGCAAGGATCAAGTAAATTTCATAAAATATGCAAATAAATACCCAAAGTATTTGTAAAATGTAAAGTGTAAGTGTTTGTAAAAAAATGTAAATTTTACGAATTCACAAAAAAAGTAAGTTGCATATTAACCGTCCTTTAGTAATGAGTGTAGGTATAAGGAATGTTTAATAAAATTGAAAAAGTATCATAATTGAAATTTTTTGAAAAAATAAAATGTAGAGTTGTATATTTAAAATGTATGAGAAAACGGTAATTTTCTTTGTAGTCCACCCTGTATACGAATATTCGTCAATGATTTCAGTTGATGAAACTCAATTTGAACACTAGTTTGAACATATTGCTTACTTTATTATGTTAAATGAATATTTATTTATGTATTCCTTCTTTATAAAGCAAGGTTTTATTTAATATTGATATCGAAATAGAAATGGTCATAAAAATCCTGTATAGTAATGTAAAACTTATAGGAACAGAGATTAAGAGAAGAATCTAAATATGAGAAAAAATATAAAAGTTTATATCATAATTCAATACTTAGTTGGAGATGGGATTTAAGTGCCCCTATTTTTTATTCTGCCATCCAAAAAATCAAAGAAATTGAATAGTTTGTCTTGTTGTGCTTTTAAACCATCATTTTAATGAGTGCTTCTCGAGATAATCGAAAAAAAAAACAACTCGGGAAGATCGTAAATGTATAACATGTTTCGGTTAGAGGTATCGGCCTAGGTAGCTCATTCGGTGGAACATTCACCCGACTTTGATCATTTTTTTTACTTTTACCAGCAGTTATAAAATAACCGATTTTCGAATAACATCAGGAACTCTAATAACAGTTTAACATTCAACATTAAAATTGGTGGTAACACGAACGAAATCTCGAAATCTGCACGACACCTTAGGCTTGTCCTATTCCGAGACAAAGAACATTTGGGGTCAATAAAATCTGTCCTGTAAAAAAATATCGACGATTTTATAATCTTTAATCTAGAAAGATAAGTACATAGGTCAACAAATTTATGTTTTTGAAAAATTATTTGCGACAAAAAGATCGTTTCTCTTTTTAAGAGCAAGGACTAATTAGATATATTATGGATGAGTTCCTGGATCAAAAATACCAAATAGGACAAATTAGGGGAGAGTGGGGTTCCTTCAGACACAAAAATTTGAATTGTCGTATCACTCTAAATACCTCACCAAATAAAGAAAGAAAATATTCATAAAATACATTGTTTACGCAACTTTCACTGAATGTATGTTTTTAATATTAAACCCTATAGTTGTAAAAAAAATCAAAAAGACTTTTTCATAAACATCTGGCACATTCAGACGAGGAATGAGGCAGCTTCAGACACAATTGAAAAAATGACAACCTCATACTCTTAGCCCTTAATGCATATTGAAGTTTTCCAATGAAACTGAAAAAGACAATAATGATTTCTGTCGCTTTGTACCATGCTCAGAAGAAGTTGGCAAAAGGGCTACAATTTCTGATAATGAAGCACTAGAGATATCTGGTACGATGGGGCAGAGAAATTTATAATTTACTTTAGAAGACAGTCTCAAAAATGAAATATAACCAAATTTAACAATCACAAAATCTTCAATTTTCAATTCACTCCTGTCAAAATTTTGCTGTGGTTCTTCTAACACTTTATTATCAGAATTTTACCACATTCATCATCAGTTGTCTTCTCATTCTTCTCATTTTCAAAAAGTAGTTTTCTTTTCGTAGATTTAGTACGTTCAGCATTAGAGTTGGTGGTTTTCTTTGTTTTTTATTGATTTGTTTTTCTGAGAGAACAAGCTTTTCTGGGATGTCAGTTATTATTCTGCTTTTTCCCTTTTCTTGGTTTATTTGAGATAGTATTGAGTTTGGATTTTGGATATCCTCGGTATCTCCTCAGGACTTAAAATAACAGCCAGACTGTTCAGAGGGCATAGGCGTAGAGTTTTGGCAGCTTGATGTTGATGGAGTGTCTATTGGTTGAGAGTTTTCGCTTGAAATTTGGGGAGATAAGGGTGGTTTTTCAGATTATAAAGTTGGTAGACTTTAGTTTTCGATATTCTTCTATGTTTACGTTTTCGTTCTCGCTTAGGTTTCGTCGTATTTCAATGAGAGCTTTTGTATCTTTGCTAATTTTTTCACTTTTGGTGTCATTTTTCTTGCAAAATTTGAGTTGTGCCTTTGGTACAACTGAAATATTAATTCTTCTCATACAAAAAATGGATTGGTATACGTTAATTCTTCATAAGCTTTGATTACTTCTATAAGTTACTTGATTTTATATTCAATATTTTTTGTCGTCTATAAGAACGCTAGGTGCGAGAGTAATAATATATTTTAATATGATTTGTTAAGTTTCATTATACAAACCGTTTGTCTAATTACCCGATTTTTATTTCAGATGATTGCAGTTCTTGCTCGAATACGATCGTCTTGGGATTAGGTAAGAGGAATGCAATAAAAGTTAATGTTAGTATTAAAACCGTTAAGACATTATGTTAAACTTAATGATAATAATGAAATTGTCGTTTCTTCTATTTCCTTTTGAAACAAAAAAGATATTATGGCGAAATGAGGAGATTGTTTAACTAAATGGCCTGCAGATATTTGACATTTAGACGAGATCGCATATTAAACGCACTCTGAAAGTTTTTTGTTATACAATGCGCTCTGCTAAAGATTTGATGATGTATGGTCATTAAATACTATTATACATTTCTAGTACAATACATTTCCTAGTAGTTTATTCATATATCGTCGGCTCAGAGTAACAGTAAGCCATGTGCAAAATTTTTGTTTGCGAGAAAATCGATTTTAAAATTTGTGTGTATTTTAAATCTGTAATAAAATCACTAGTAATTAATCAATCGAAGTAATTTTTACGATAAGAGTACAAAATATCAAGACAAATAAAAGTGTTTAGGTATAAAAAAGATAGAAAATCCACAAGAAAAATAATTCCTGCAGCTGAGTTACCAGCTGAAGTCCGTTTGAAGAGGTTTACTCTACGGACACTGGAACTCACTTAAGGCATAAGTGTATGTTACCTGAAGTAAAATATAATTAAATATTAAACATCAAATATTATTAATAACAATATGTATAATCTGCATTTTTAACCTGATGATGGAATTATTATTTCGAAAACGTTCGTGTTTATTTGATGTAGCCCTTTTAAGGGTTTTTTAAATATACCCATTTACAAAGATTTAACCTCTTTTTTTAAGATAGAAGTTTAAATTTTTAGAAAAAATAGAATTTGTCCTACTGTTGCACTAAACTCCATGAAAAAAAAAATAGGATATCCAGTATTTGTCTTAGTTTTACTCTATAATTTAATATTGGTTTCGATGTTAGCCTTCATATAAAAATATAATAAAGTCGGGGTACAGCTTTCTTATGACCTTATAGAAATGTTCATTTATACCCAGCTTTTTTCGTTCTTTTAGGTTTTTAAAAATAACACCAGTAATAGATAGAATAATGGGTCCTGTCTGGGTACTTTCCATTCTCCGTTGCCTCCTAATTTGTATTTCTAGATCTCTATACTTGGTGGTCTTTTCGTTGTATTTAACACGCAAATTATTGGTGTTAGGTATCGCCACATCAATAAGTGTTGTTTGCCTAATAAGTTTATTAACTAGTATGAGATCCGGTCTATTATGGGCCACTGGTTGGTCTGTAAGCATAGTGCGGTCCCGATATAGCTTTTACTTGTCATTTTCAAGCATTCTGTCAGGGAAGTATTGATAATAAGGAAGATGGTCAGTTTGGAGAAGTCCCAGTTTGTCAGATAGTTCTTGGAGGATAATATTTCCTACTGTCATGGCGGTCTTTATAATCAGTACCGACAAACGCCTGGCAGCCCATCTGTAAAATGTTGGATGGTACAATATATTTCAGGTAATTTTTATCTGGAACAACCTGATCTTAAATGGTAAGTAGGAAACCCTCAGTCTCTGCTGTATTGTCGATATATTCTTTGCTGATTTCATTGAGATGTCGCCCATGCAGAGGTTTACTCATCCCGGTGCGCATTTTTTCTTCCTTCGTCAGGTGGTTTATGTTATGCTTAGTAATTATTTCTTGTACCCTCAGTTTAAGCGGCATTGTATCATCTACTGCGCAAACTGCTCAATGTAAGGTAGATGTCTCAGCCAGCACTTCAAAATAAATTCTTAAATTAGCAACCTGTTTATCCAGTTGCTCACCTATGTCGATAAGTCCTCTTCCCCCTTGATATCGCGGTAATGTTGCTCTTAGCTTGAGCCTAAGCCTTAGTTTATAGAGCTTTCCTGTACCTATCATCTTTTAGTTTTTAATACATATAAAAATAACGTACTGGGGCCTGATCATGGGGCAAATATTGTAAGCCTCAAAACCGGTAGCCCAAAATTCACCAACTTTAATAAATTAAAACTACTTAAGATTGTGAATATTGACTTTTTTCCCATATCGTATTATAGACTCATATCATTATTATTGTTATTATTATTGCGATCATTTTATTTACTATTTTGCAAATATGCGCGCGGACTATAGTTTAAATGTAGTGCATTGCATAAAAAAAAATAAAAAGAAAAACAATTCCTTTAATCCACTCGTTAAATTATTTTTTTGCAGGCACATTTCTTAATTCCTGTCATTATATTTATGCAAGATGTTGTAGGCATTGTTGAGGAAAACGTTGAATATCAAGTAGTTGGCCAACGGATTGATATTAAAGAATAACCGTCCCTATAAGGACGATTCGAAAAAGCATGACTAACTATGTTTAGCAACAACGGGATAAAATGTAATGAAACGGCAATTAGAGGTTTCAACATCGAATTAATTTGATAAACGTTTTATTATTAAACAATGCAGAACGATACATAGTTATAAATGCCGATACGAACCGGTACTGGGGTAAAATTTTGCGCGTTTTAGCTTAAACAAAATATTTTCTTTCTTCGAATGTTAATTAACTATCCATTAAAATACAGTCAAAGCATTCTTAAAATTTTCTAATACAGGACGAATTCTAAGGGCTAAGCATCAAATAGATTTCTATAAACTTACGCTTCAGTTCTTGCTGTACCTAAAATCACTTCAATTTTGTCAACTCCCATCATTTTGAATACCTTTAACAAGGATTGTCTTGTTATTCTTTATCTGTTGTTGATCTTTCTTGCATAAATCTGAAAGATTTCTTGAATGTTGAAATTGTAAAAAGGTTCTGAAACTAATGACTTGTGGCACGTCAATGAATTAGTATATTACTTTTCCGTACAGCCTGCAGAATGTTGGTGTTATTACGTTGGTGGTGAACATTTTTATGTATTGTTAAGGTGGATGGTTTCTTGGACTTGGCATCCATATCCACCGGTATGTCCACCATCTATCTATCTAATCAGCCTTAAACGCCCACTCTTGGGCATAGGCCTCCCCTGTTAATCTCCATTGGTCTCTATTTTGGGCGATCTGCATCCAGTCCTTTCCTGCTGTTCTCTTAAGATCGTCAGTCCATCTCATCTGTGGTCTTCCTCTTTTTATTTTCTTTTCCCATGGTCTTCAGTGTAGAATTCGCTTATTCCATCTTTCATCTTTTTGCCGGAGAGTGTGACCGGCGAAGTTCCATTTAAGTTTTGCAACCTGTCTTGATACATCGTTCACCTTTGTTTTTTCTCTAATCCATGAGTTAATTTTCCTGTCTTTAAGACCGATATCCAGCATCTGTCTTTCCATTGCTCTTTGTGTTTTGGATACTATTGGTATATGGTCCACCATATACCGCTTAAATGTTGCGTCTACCCCGAAGCGATTCATGGCCCGTTCAATTGATCGTTTCGAGACTGTGTCAAAAGCTTTTCGTAAATCGATGAAGATAATATTATATGGACGAAGGCCTCTTCTTCTTTCTTTGATTACTCTGGCTTGAAGCGTCAGGTTGTTCAATAGAACGCCATCCACTTGCCGAAACGCTCTCTGGTTCTCGTAATCTAGCACCGCAAGCCTCTTCTCTAGCACACGATATAACACCCTTATCATTACTGAAGAAATGGTTATCGGACGCCAATTACCTACCTCCAGTGGATCGCCGCCCTTTGGTATTAAAGTGGTCCTGCAATCCTTTAACACCTCAGGAGTATCACCAAACTGGAGCATGGTATTGTAGACTAGAACCAATTTCTGAACAAATACCTTACGCAGCTCCTTGATCTTAATAAAGTCAGGACCGGCTGCTTGAGACTTCATGGTTTGTAAGGCCCCTAGGAATTCCGCTTCTGTTGCAGCATGGTGATCAGTAGCGGTTCCTTCTGATCTGAAATCGGTTATTTCCGAAAATAAAAATGCATTGGAAGTTTTATGCACTGTTTTATTTTGTATTCTAAACATCTTTTTTAAACAAAAAATGGCCATTACTGTTTGATTTCTTAGCATAATTTATTTAATGAGAAGGCTACAAAAGAAAATAGTGTGATCTCGAAACGAATTACAAACAATAAAAATTATGATTGAACTTAAACAAAATTGACTAATATCGGGCGTTATGCCCTAAAACATCAATAGCTGTTTGCATACGATTTGGAAGGAAAGGAAAACATTTTGAATAAAAACTTAAGGAATACGTTTCTATTCTTCTCGAAGTATGTTTTGAAGTTCTGTAAGACTTTCTGGCTGATTAAGTTGACTTATAACCCTACAATGAAGTTCTTCCCAAAGATGTTCAATGATATTCAGATCGGGGCTACAGGCTGGCTGTTCTAGAGCCTTAATTCAAACTTTCCCCAAGTAATATGTCAGGATTATTGCAGTATGCGGTCGTGCATTATCACGCATAAAGACATTGATGAAAATAAGCTCAGTTCGACGTTCAACTGAGATTCCAGCCCAATTTCCAGAGAAATTTATAGGGTGGCCACTTTTTTTGCCACGTATATGTATTTCTTTGTGTTTATTATTTAGTAATATTTGTTTCACTTTTCTTGCGGTAGTTCTATGAAATAAGTTTCCCATTCTTCTCCCTTTATTAATTGTAAGCCAAATGTTTCGTTTTTGAAGCGAAGCTTCGATACTGGCGTATTATTACTTTTTTTTATGGTAAAATGTTGAGGCGAGCGTCACGAAACTAGCGACACAAGATGGCGTCGTCACGGTTAGCGTCATAGAATAGCGGTTGTTGACATCAGTTTATTATTCTCAATCAATTCGTTTCTAGTCATCATATATTTATTCTAAGCGTCATATCTAACTTATTATGTTAGAAAAGTTTTCTAAGATAAATTATGTGACTTAAGTTGATTTTTCGAGTGGTACATCTTTGGGAACCATATACCAGGGTACTCAAAAGATTCTAAAGAAATTAAGCGGATGGCAAATAAAAAAAATATTGTGGGCCTTAAAAATATGCTACTGCTACACCATACTAAAAAGCAGTTGCTCATATTAAACAATATGAGAAATGCTTAAACTACCACCGTATTTTTGTATTTTCTATGTAAATTAAATGAGAAATAAAAAAAGATAGGAAATAAAAAAGTGCTAAGAAAAGATGATTGATCATCGTTGTTCGTTTTCTTATATTAATGTAACGAATATTAGCGATGCAAATCGTATTGGGCGGGTGTTCTAGCGAGATTCCTCATCTTGTATACATGCATTATACATATTAATATTAATTCTGAAGCGCGCGTTGAAAATATTTTCGGTGAAAGTGGAATTCTTTACAAAACAAACGCGTGGATTTATTCATACTAAGAAACCGTCGTCCTTGCCTTAATTCGAGATTATTTCAGGTCGTTTTCATAAATTAAAACACAGAGATTAATTATGCGTTAAATACGGATTTACTAACCGTGAAAAACGGTGGGTAGACATTAAATTATCTATGCTATAGAAATTACAACATTACGAGCGTGGAAAGTGGGACTTTTCAGTATGAGGAAGAAGAATTTTCAAGAAAAAGGTGATAACTAAAACGATAAATGGTTTGTGCTATATTTCCTATGAAACACTTCATTCCATAAGTTAGCAAGGTTGTTAACTTGTGAAATGAAAAGTTTAAGAGCATACCAGCCTAATATTCATCATCATCACCATTTTTACTTTAGAGTACATGTGAGTTCTCTTCAATAATTTCCCTCATATGAAATAGCCGCGTTAGACATCTTAGATCGAGTGAAAAGGTGGCTAAGCACCCACTAATATTGAACATAACCTTTTTATTTCATCTATATTCTGTGTTGGAAAACCAACTATAATTTTATAAACTTCTATTATTTTAAATGAACTTACGGACACCAGTGTAAATTGCAAGATGTCCGAATACCTTATGTTGTCAACAGCTACAGCTCTTTGACATTCATATAGCTTCCCCCTTCAGTCTCGTCAAGTATCTTAACGAATAACATCTCTCCCAGCAGTTTTTCTGTCTCACAAAAAAAGTTGTAGTTCTTTTTCTCGCGTTTCGTACGATATAAGAGCAAAGTAATTCATGTAACAAAGTGTATAGTATTTTGTATTGTTAATAAATCAAAGAGAAGTGCTGTGTATAATGCTCTGCATCTCCATAAGAGACAAACAACAGAATCAGCAACCTACATTCCACTAAAATCCTGGAAGTAGATCCAATTTGAAAGATTGTTTGGACCTCCATCGTTTAGAGGTCTCCTAGATGGTCTCGATGTATTGTGTTTTTCAGACTTTACAATTTTTGTCTCTCCACTCTCTATGTCTTCATCCACCCCGTCTTACAATATCCCGGATGCCGCAAAAAAAACCCAATCAGCGTTCCTGTAATACTATTTACTGTAGACTTTTAATGTTTTTTGTTAATCTCTATCGAAGTGATTACAAAATGGAGCGAATATTGTACTCTAGCTGAAGACTAAAAGTACCGAAAGTAACGAGTATAAAGTACATGATAAAACACCTCTACCTTGGTGGAATATCGAAATAGAAACTTCAATACAAACAAACTACTCCTTTAATATATTAAAAAAACACAATTCCGAAACTAACTTAGCTAGATTTAGAGCGTTAAGAGCTAGGTCCAGATTTCTAATCAAAAATCTAAAAAAGAAATCTGGGCCAATTATGTCTCAACAATAAATTCATCTACACCAATAAGTGATATTTGGCAGAAAATAAGGAAAATAAAAGGCTCAACCAAAATTAATCATATTGACACCATTGCTACAGATAACTTAATTACTTCAGATAAACTAGAAATTGTAGAAATCTTAGCTGATCACTATCAACTATATTCGAGCAATGATCAATACAACTCTACATTCTTAAAACACAAAGAAAAACCGAATTATCACAAATCAAAATAGAAGATATTTTATGCCCTCTCAATATACCGAGTACACTAGAAGAGTTAAACGAAAGCCTAGGCAATGCTAAAAAAACTTCTTCAAGACCCGATGATATTCCAACAATATTTATTCAGAAATTCCCTGAAACAGTAAAGAAAATTTTAGTTGACATCTTTAACAATATTTACACAAATAAAACGTTTCCTTCAATATGGCCACAAGCAATTATAATTTCTTTTTTAAAAATGAAGAATAAGCCAAAAAACTTACCATCCTCCTATCGTCCAATATTTCTCACTAACAACATTTTCAAAGCAATGGAGAAAATATTTAGTAAAAGACTGAAATGGCACTTAGAAAAGAAAAAACCTTTTACTCCAATACAAAGCGAATACCGTTCAGACAGATCGACAGCTGATAACATTGTTGCACTAGAATCCGAAATTCATAAAGCATTTACACATCAACAAAAAGTAATTGCAATATTTTTCGACATCAAAAAAGCTTTCGACACAACGTGGAAGCATTATATCCTCAAAATTATGAAAAACTGGAAAATACATGGTAACTTTCTCACTTTCACCAAAAACTTTCTTCAAAACAGGTCCATACAAGTAAAAACGAATGGATTCGTATCAACATCGAAATCACTACATAATGGGATTCCTCAAGGATCGGCCTTAAGTCCACTATTATTCTTAATCGCAATAAATACTATAACAAAACACATAAAGCTTCCCGTAAAAGCTAATCTTTTTGCTGATGATCTAGTAATATATGTTAAAAGTAAAAATATAGAATTAGCTACGCAAATTTTACAGAGAACATTAAACAGCTTAGAAATGTGCTCTTTAGAGACTGCTTTAACTTTTTCAACTGAGAAGACTAAAGTAATAATGTTTGACAAACAAAGAGCAGAATACAACTTAAACTTGTATCTAAATGGTCATTCTCTGAAACAAGTCCGCGAAATCAAATTTTTGGGTGTAATATTTGACTCACAACTCACATCGACTTCACATATCAACAATTTGATCAAATCTTGTCAACAAAGAATAAACTTATTAAGAGTTTTATCCAATCATAAATGGGGTTCAGATACTAAAATTGTTCTTAATTTATATCATACATTAATAAGAAGCAAACTCGACTACAGATGCATCTGTTATGAAACAGCAAATAAAAATCAACTACAAAAACTGGAAGTTATTCAAATCAGATCTCTACGACTAATCTTTGGAGCCTTTAGAACTACTCCAATAAGAAGCCTTCAAGTGCTAGCAGGAGAAATGCCACTATACCTCAGAAGGCAAAATATATCACTATGCTATATATCTATCTATCTAATTAGCCTTCTTCGGTCCATCTTTGGACATAGGCCTCCCCAATCCTTTTCCATTCTTCTCTGTCTGTCGCTACAGTCATCCATCTAGAGCCCACGTGCTTCTTGATATCATCTGCCCATCTCATTTGGGGCCTTCCTCTGCTTCGTTTATATTCCCACGGTCTCCAACTTATAAGAATTTTGTTCCATCGGTCTTCTTTTTGTCTTATATTGTGTCCGGCAAATCTCCATTTCAATTTTGCAACTTCTTGTCTAACATCCCTCACTTTTGTTTTCTCTCTTATCCACTCGTTTCTCTTCTTATCCATTAGTCTTATGTGCAACATTTGTCTTTCCATTGCTCTTTGGGTTTTTATGATTTTGTCCATGTTTGCTTTTGTAAATGTCCACGTTTGGAAGCCATACGTAAGAACAGGGAGTACGCATTGATTATATACTTTGGTCTTAAGATGCTGTGGATATCTTTTGTTTTTAAGAATGTAGCTTAGTTTGCCAAATGCCGCCCATGCCAGTCTAACTCGTCTCTTGATCTCTGCTGTTTGGTTCTCTTTGTTAAGTTTTATAGTTTGACCAAGATATATATAATCCCCAACTTGTTCTATTTCATCTTGTCCGATTCTTTGTGATGTCTTCATCTGTATTTGTTATAGTTTTATATATTTGTTCTAGTATAAGGCCTATCTTTCCAGCTTCTACGTCCAGTTCTTTCATCATTTCAAATAAATCTTCTTTTTTATCGGTTATCAATACGATGTCATCAGCGTACCTTAGATGGTTCAAGCGTTGTCCACAAATTTTTATACCTTTTTTTCCCATTATAATCTTTTAAAAGTATCTTCAAGAGCCTGATTGAAAAGTTTCGGTGATATTGTATCACCCTGTCTCACGCCTCTACTTATTTGTAATGATTTTGTTCCTTCATATACTTTAATTGTTGTTTTGGCTTCCTTATATATATTGGTTATTAGTTCCGTATATCTGTGGTCAATTCGGCTGTTAATCAAAGAACTTTTCACTGCCCAATGTTTGACACTGTCGAAAGCCTTTTCGAAATCTATGAACGCCATATATAGAGGAATGTGGTAATGATTTGCTCGTTCTATAAGTATTTTCATACTTAGTAAATGGTCACTTGTGCTGAATCCCTTTCTAAAACCAGCTTGTTCTTTCGACTGGTATCCATCGAATTTTGTCGTCAATCTATTGGTTAAAATTTTTGTTAGGAGTTTATACATTACATTGAGGAGTGTTATAGGACGGTAGTTTTTTATATCTGCTTTATCCCCTTTCTTGTGTAGGATAATGGTTACTGATTCCTTCCAGTTGTTTGGGATTCTTTTTTCTTTTAATATCCTGTTAAAAAGGGAATGTAGAGTATTAATTACCACTTTTCCACCATATTTCAGCATCTCTGTAGTTACTCCATCTTTTCCAGGCGATTGGTTGCTTTTCATTTCTTTCAATGCCTTCTTTATTTCTGATTTGCTTATTTCGGGCTGCAGCTCTGAGTTGACATTTTTTATTTTGACCTTAAGTTGGTTTTTAAACCAACTATCACTATGCTACGCTTCAAAAATTCTAAGCGCAAAGAATCATACCTTTCTCTCAAGTTTAGTATCGGAAGAATCACTAGAACAATACACAAATTACTGTCTAATTACAGTGATTGCGAGTATGGGAACTCATAATCACTATCACCAAATAACCTAACTTTCATTAGGAAACATTTTGAGTGTTATTGTAATAATTTTACCAAGAAATACTACTACAATTTAGCAACAATAAAATTAGTAATTTCCTTCTATTGTTGTATCAATAATTGTATATTTTTCTAAATCAATGTAAAATCTATTTCTATTATCAGTTAAAACCGTATTTTTACTTGTCTTCGACAGTGATTCAAATGCTGGAAGAACTTGATTTTAACTGTCGCAAATTCGTGAAATATACTATACTGATTGAGCGATAAATCTGTTAGTGGCATTATTTACTCCACACACTTCGAATTTCAAGTCGCTATTGTTTCCCATTAATAAGCTATCTGCACATGGTAATTGGCCATTGTTTTCTAATTTCATGAACCGTTCAAGAATAATAGAATTTTAGACAATAATATAATGTAGACTTTAATTTTTGTACCAATCGTAAATCATGGTATTTATGAGGAGAACCAATCAAAACTGATGTGAGTCATATGCCAGATGGATTACTATTATAGAAAGACATCAATCAGCGTTGTCAAATTATTCTTTCATCATTTTCCTTATCTTTCTATATACAGAGGTCTACGCATTTTCAAACATTTTTTTCTTGAGCGTTTTCACGAAGATATTTTGTAAAACTTTTAAATGACTCTTCAAATTTTTATCGCCTAATTAAAAATTCGAGGTTTTATTTTTTGTCCATATTTGTAGAACAAATACTAACAAAGATCAATAAAAATGAAACATGAATATTAATATTTCGTAAAAATATTCAAACGATGACACATTCTCATCCTAGAATCACGACCTGATGAATGAAACTAATTATTTTTTTCCTCGAGTAAAGGATACTACTATAAATACCTACAAATAATAACAAATTTGATATAAATCAACCGCAATGAGTGAAATCTATCATTACGACGATATTATACAAGAGTTCCTTCCATCTGCTAACTGCTAAAAATAATTTGTGACTAACGTCTTGAAGTTTACCCTTGGAGGATCATGGGTTTCTGATCACATCACGGACGCTTAATCAAAACAATTTAATGAAATAAACGTTTTTTTTTTGTAATTATTCACGATTCTCAAAGGTCGTGTCTGTGATCATAATTTTCTTAAATAATATGAACTTTTATTTAATCGGTTTGGCTAATTCTCATAGAATTCGAAGAGTTTTGGTCTATTGCGTTTAAAAACGATGAATCAGCGTAACTTTCTTGATGCTATGTAGTTACGTAAATTGAAGACAAATACAGATAATCTTCAATTATTATTTATCCAACTTTCTGAATGTGTAGTTCGAGGCCCATAAACTTCTCATCCAGTTTCTTCTGTTGTTTTAGAGCAGTTTATGTACCTGTGATGGTATTATTATTGAAAAAAAAAACAAATTAACTGGTACTATACCCTTCTAATGCTACAAATTAACACCAATATGGAGAAAATGAATGTTATTCAAGTATAAGCACAAGGACGAACAAGAAATAGAAGACTTCTACGAGCAATTGGAAACAATAATGAAAACCACAAAAAAACGTGAAGTTCTGATACTAATGGGTGACTTCAATGCCAAAGTGGGCAGAGGAAGTGTGGAGAGTTGTGTGGGAATGTATGGAATGGGAGAGCGAAATAAGCGTGGAAAGAATACATTGAACACCTATTTTATTACCAAAAAGTAGAACAATTAGAAGTTGACGGAGAAACCACGGGACCAGAAATAATGAAAGAGGAAGTTCTTTATGCCATAAAACACACAAAAGATAGAAAAGCTCCAGGACCTGATAATATACCAATTGAATTATTGAAGATAATTGATGAAGATAATATTGATGTCTTGGTAGACCTTTTTAACTCCATATATAAGAAGGGACACATACCCAAAGTATGGCTTCTCTCAACTTTTGTCATACATAACAGAATTCACGTAAAATTAGATGCGTTTTAGAAAGGTTCTAGGAACTAAAGAAGCAGTATTCGGAGTCAATGTTCTGACACAACGATGTCTGAATATGAATTAGGTCATATATGCTTGCTTCATAGATTTTAAAAAAGCTTTTGACAGAGTTCAACAGAAAAGCTTTTAAGTATTCTTAAGACCAAAAACATAGATAGTAGAGATCTACAAATTATATCAAAATTGTATCAAAATCAGAAAGCAAGAATAAGAGTCGAAGGAGAACTGACAAAGGAAGTAAGTTTACTTAGAAGATTCGACAAGGGTTCATACATTCACCAATCTTATTCAACGTCTACAGTGAAGTGATATTTCAAGAAGCGTTATTGGATATTGTGGAAAGTATTTTAGTCAACGGAAATAGCATTAATAATATTAGATATGCGATAAAATTAAAATAGCGATGATGATTTCCAACCTCCGATAGGAGAAGGAACCTGAAGAAGATGCCCTTCTAAATATACTACGACATTTAATAGCCCTTAACTCTCTGGACATGTTATGTTTACAAGAAACTCACGTCAATTACACAATTATTTTGTCAGTTATGACAGTTATTATGACAATTATTTAGTCAGAGATGAATTAAAATCTCTAATTAATAAACTCCCAACCGTTATTCTTGGGGCGTTTAGAAAACGGACACAAGGGGACGAATTCTATCAAGCATATTTAACACTATGAACATAAGTCTACTGAATGATGGCAGCAATACTAGATTCAATATAGCTACTGGCAATTGTTCCACTATCGATTTTTTATTATGTAGCCCAACTATTATTCCTTATCTACAATGGACAGTTCTGGATAACTTACTAGGCAGTGACCACTTTCCTATAAAATTAACGGATTCCAGTATAAAAGAAAAAATATCAAAGGAAAAATATCCAACACAAATGGAAAATAAGGAAAGCCGATTAGAGCTCTTTCTCAAAAATCATTGAGAATAACATATACAAAATAAATTATTTAAAGGATGCAAATACAACTTAACTTAATAATAATTAAAGCCGCTGAATCTTCATTAGGAAAAACAAAGCATATCAAAAAATTCAAATCCATGCCTTGGTGGAATGGCGAATGTGCCGAAACACTACAAAACATCATATCTGCTTTAAATTGATATAAGGTGGAAAAACTACAACAAGTATAACTAAATACAAAAAACATACAGCAAAAGCAAGATATATTACCAACAAAAGTAAAAAAGAGTCATGGAAGAGGTTCGTCGGAAGCATAAACAAAAACACAACACTCTCATCGGCATAGAAGAAGATAGAAGGTATTTATGAAAACAGAACTTACCATGTCATTAAGGTAATAGATTATGAGGGCAAACGAATAAACCAAACAAAAGTAATAAGAAAGAATTCAAAAGGCTAAAATCCTCGATTCATTAAAAATGCCACTGACAAAAGAAGAAATGGAGAAATCTCTGTCATCCCTTTAACTTTAAGATAGTTCTTCTGGCCCCAATTTTTCTAAAAATCATTTGAAAAAAACAAACTCTGCTTGACATTTTTAATAAGATGTGGGACTAATCTTCCTAATATGCTCCATGAGGAAGAACTATTGGAAAAATAATCAATAAGAGATTAATATGGTTTTTACGAATTTCATGGCTGAAGAACCTGAGAGAATGGTTTGGATGCAGCTCAAAACAACTATTTAGAGCTACTGCCTCAAAAATTAAGATAGCTATGATGATTGCCAACCTCCGTAGCGGAGATGGCACCTGAAGAAGAAGATGGTTTTTGGAAACTCACAAATTATTGATTCACGGACATTCCGGATTTCGTCCATTCAGAAGGACACTTGATAACATTATTGACCTAGTAAGTCATATTCACGAAACATTCGCTACGAAAGCTACATTACATTACATTAGCTACATTTTTATTTTGACATTAATAAAGCATTTGATTCTAAATGTCATAAAATCATCCTAAATAAACTACAGCAATGGGGATTGAAAGGTAGTATAATAAATTTCATACGCAATTTTTTATCTCGAAGATAATTCCAGGTTCGCATTTCCGGAACAATATCTTCAACCAAGAAACAATTAAATGGTACCCACAAGGTTCCCAGACTCAAAAAACCAGTTGCAGTATTTATCAAAGGCCTTCAGCGATGCATAACATCCTTTGAACGTTGGTCTACAATGTCTGGATACTATTTATCTACAAACAAAACAAACTGCATATTATTCTTAAAAAGAAACCACAGAACTACAATCACCATCAAATTTTCTTGGTATGATAGTCGACGAACGTCTATCATGGAAAAATCATATCGAAAATCTAACTCTTTCATGCCAAAAGGGCAGCTTTAATTGATTAAGATGCTTAGCAAATAAGTCTTGGGAATCTGATGGTCCGATGCTACTAAAAATATACAGAAATCTTATTTGTTTCGCAACACCGCATTAAGAATAATTTTAGAAGCTTACAAAACAACGCCTGTAGAAAGACTACACTGCGAACTGGACGAACCATCACTTACTTTCAGACGACAATTTGTCAATTTATCATATGCCTCAAGAGTTCCATCAATTCTTGCTCACAAACACACTTCTCTTCTTCTTCTTGTATGTAGGCTTTAAAGCCTGTTTCTTCTTCAATATTAGCCTCTTAAATTGTGTAAATTGTCGCACCATCTTTTTCTTGGTCTGCCAATACTTCTTCGTGCATTTGGTGACTTATCTCTCCTGATTTCTATTTTGCGTCTTAATTCAGGTACGTTATTGTGTTAATTAATATTTTCCTTTCCTTTAAACAGTTCCGTCAGGTATTTTTCCCATTCGTTTGCTTGTATGATATTGTATTCCTTCAATTCTATCGTTTCTTTCCGTTGGTTTTTTATCAATTTCCATATTTGTTTTTGTGTATTGTAGAAGTCGCTTTTCATCTGGGTGGGTCTTGGCTGACTGTGCAACTTTTTTCCAATTTGTTCGGTCTTCCATCAACCTAGGATCAAATGGAATGATCATTTTCCGGAGATCTGCTTGACCGCTATCCCATACCAGTTTTACAAGTCTCTAGTTATGCAGTCTGTGCACGTGGCCTGCCGATCTTAGTCGCTGTGATTTAATTTGTTGGACAATATCGGCGTCATTGTAGAGTGCTTTTCATTCGATATTGGTTCTGATCTTATACTGGTTTGTGGTGGTGTCATGGTGAAGTCCGAAAATTATTTTTCGGACCTCACCATGGTCCTTTTTTTTAAAAGTATTTTTCGTTCAAAGCGTGTGAGCTTTTCTTCGTTTGCTTTGGTCATGGTCCACGTTTCGCATCCTTATGTTATTACAGGTCTGAGGATAGATTTATATATTTTGATTTTTGAACTTCGTGTAAGATTTTTTGATTTTATGAGCTTATCCAGTGCGAATAGACAGCCGTTTGCAGATTGGGTTCTGTCTTTTATTTCTTCAGTAACATTGTTGTCAGCTGTGATTACGGCCCCCAGATACTTAAAACGTTATACTCTTTCGAAATTGAAGGTGTTGACCGTCACATTTTGTTCCATTCTGTCTCTTCCTGTCGTTCTATTTATACACATATATTTCGTCTTCTTTTCTTTAATCTTCAGCTCTACTTTACTTGTTGCTTCTTCCACCTTGTTGAAGATGTCTTTCGTGGATAGGAGGAGTCTCCTACGAGATCATTTTTGAATCATTCACTGGAAACTGTTTCCAGTGTTCATTTTTTGTTCTTCTTACCAACTGCTTTGTTTCATATCGTATTCTTCTATCGGTGTCTCGGGATTCTGGGGTATTTGATGTTTGGTACTTCGTGTAGGCCTCTCGTTTCTCTTTACATTTCTCTTTTCTTTTTTTCGGAACCATGGTGTATTGTTGTTTCTTTTGTTCAATATGAATTTGCGTTTTCCTAGAGCTTCTGTTGCTTCTTCTTTAATGTTGTTTTTAATTCTCTCCCAGCTTTGTATTTTTTTACCCCGCTAATGACCTTCGTGGTTAATGCGGTTATTTTCTAAATAAAAAAACAAACTGAATGTATAAACTATTATGGAGCTACTAACACTGAACAGACAGCATTTATTTTTAACTTGATAATGATTTCTACAAAAAAAATTAAGATCAACCATGGTCTCATCCATATCTACATATATCGGCTTATTAGCAGATATATTAGTTGTTCTCCGCAAATGGAGGCTTCTTCCCGTATCTACTTCTTTCTTGTCTATTTTCCCCTCTACTCAACAAGAGAAATTGTCTTCGAAGCGACGAGTTCGGCAACACCTTTTGATTTCGTGGTGGAAAATCGACCACAACATTTGGCTCTGATGACGATACACTCACCTCCGAGCTACCTATAGTAATTTTCTTGTAATTATTTTAAATTCAAGTGCTTTATTGCAATCGGTTTGCTTTATTTATCTTTTAATTCGATTTTGTTGCATAGACTTTTTTCCTCGCTGTAATGAAACCGAAAGCCTACCGCCAAATCCATTACAAACGCTACCATCTACTCGTTTAATTGATATGAACAGATCGTTATCGCTCTGCACCAGACCATTTTAATTGAAGTCAAATTAAAAGCGTCTCCCACGGGAGAAACGACCGCCGTATCTCGATTCGGCTAATTGATGCATGGTCAGGCATTAAAACGCTAAAAAAAGCTTTACTGACCAATTCGCACATTGTAGAGCTCTTCAACAAATTGATATGCACTTGAAAAGGTGCCTGCTAGTAAAATCCGTCTCGACCTCCGCGAAATGCGTCTGTTTGTATGCGACGGATGATAAATTATGGAAATTGATGGATTCAGATCCATTAGACAGTGAATGTTATTCATTAGCGGTTGTTCGCACGTTTTAAATTCAGAATTTATAACTATGTTATCTGTTTTTATTATGATTTGACGAGAACGTTGGGTCGAGGATGAGAAACAACGTTTTCTGGTTCGAACAAAACATTTGTACAAAAAAAACTTTTTTGAGAACTTGTTCCGGAGTCGAAATCTAAACGTCAAATTCATTAAAAATGTGGTTTTCACAATCAATAATCGTGGCTTAATTCTTTTTATTATTACATATTATTATTAACTCCATTGAGTACAACAATCTGTCCATTGGGCTTTAAGTGTTTGGTATGGTAAAAAGAATGCAGACATGTAGAGAGTTACTCCAGTGAATAACCTCTTTACAATTCAAAAAATACTCGTTCACAATATTTAGCACTAAAACGTTGTATATGGCCTCTTTCACGGATTCTAGGGGGATGTCTTGTTGAATCACCTCGTTGGATACATAGTATGGCGCATTAACTATGGCAGACAGTACCTTGTTTTGGAATCTCTGTAAGATGTTTGTATTGGAGACGCTAGCAGTGCCCCATAACTGAATCCCATAAGTCCATATGGGCTTGAGGATGCACTTGTAGAGTAATATTTTGTTATCCAAAGATTTGTGCAACATGTGCATTTGTGCACATTTGTGCAATCGATTTTGAAAAGGATTTTGACAAAGTGGACATAACAAAATGCTAGAAATATTGGAAACAGCTGGATTGGACGATAAAGATCTACGAATAATTACAAATCTATACTGGCATCAAGTGGCAAGAATAAAGGTTGAACAAGAACTGTCGGATGAAATAAATATAAAAAGAGGAGTGAGACAAGGCTGTATATTGCCGCCTTTACTTTTTAACTTATATTCGGAGGAAATATTTAAGGAAGCCTTAATGGACAACCGAAGGTATTATTGGGAATGGAGTAACCGTCAAAAATATTAGATATGCCGACGATACCTTAGTGCTTGCTAATTGCGAGAAGACCTTCAAAATCTAATAAACAAAATAAAACAGACTTGTTATCAGTATGGATTAAAACTCAACGTTAAGAAAACTAAATATATAATATTTAGCAAACAAAATTATATACAGGATGACGGTATAAAAGTCGGAGATGCCACACTGGACAGAGTAGAGAAACTCGTGTATCTCGGCAGTAATATCAATGAGAGCTGGGATCCAACCGCAGAAATTAAAAGCCGAATAAAACAAGCCTGAGCTGCCTTTGTAAAAATGAGAAACTTACTTTGCAGTCATGATCTTAGCATTGACTTAAAGTTCGAATGACATCTTGCTACATCTTTCCTGTCCTGCTGTATGGAGTGGAAGCGTGGACTCTAACTGAGGCTATCCTTAAACGCTTGACAGCTTTTGAGATGTGGGTATACAGACGACTACTGAAAATAAGCTGGGTCGACAGAGTTAGAAATGAGGAGGTCCTTAGACGGCTGAACCAAAAAACACAACTGGTCAATATAATAAAGAAACGCAAGCTGGAATACTTCGGTCACATTATGAGACACCCTGAAAAATATGATCTTTTACATCTGATCATTCAGGGAAAGATCCAAGGTAATCGTGGTCCTGGTAGAAGAAGAACATCATGACTAAAAAATCTAAGGCAATGGTATCGAAATCAACTACATCGTTATTTAGAGCTGCTGTCAATAAAGTCACGATAGCGAATATGGTAGCCAACATTATATCCAAAGATCGATAACGGTCATTGAACTAGAAAAAAGATGCATTATTGGGCTGAAGAAAATCCGCACTGGATACATGAGGTGCAGGTTCAAGGTAGATAGAGTCTTAATGTTTGGTGTGGAATAGTTGATGGAAAGATGGTAGATCCATATTTCTTTGATAGAACTTTAAATGGCGAAACATATTTGGATTTTCTGGAAAATCAGTTACTTGTTTTATTAGAAGATATTTTCTTACAAAAAAGAAGAGGTATGTTACAACATGACGGGTGTCCTGCGGACTTTTCCAGACGAGTTCGAGATTATTTGTCTGCAAGCTATCCAAATAAATGGATTGGAAGGGGAAGTATATTTTTATGGCCAGCTAGATCTCCAGACTTAACATGTCTGGACTTTTATCTGTGGGAAATATTGAAGGACTTAGTGTACCAAACTCGACCAACCACGCCAGACGACATGAAACAGCGCATTATAAACGCAATAAATTAGTATATCAACAGCTGAGATTGAAGCAGCTGTTATGTCTACGCGCGAAAGATTATATTTTTGTGTGGACAACGATGGAAAATAATTTGACCATTTAATTGGACATTGAGTTTTAATGATCAAGATATTTGTATGATCTTTCACTTATTTAATTTTAAGTTTTAATAAAGGGTGAGTCAATACTATACTTACTTATGTTTATGCGTTTTTATTCATATCTCGAGTTCGACAAAAGATATCAACATGTGGTTTGCGCCATGTTGTTACGAATTTAATCCAGTTCCAGTTCCTATAAATTTACAATAAATAGGTGTTTCCATTAAACATTTTGAAGAAAAACAAATTTTAATTTTTTCTATTCGAAAGTACCCTCTACCTATGACAATTAAAACTAAATGCAATTATTTTATAGTAGATGTAAATTGCAATGTTAAACATTGCGTAACAACACCAGTGGATCGCTCAAAGAAAAATAATCCGATGAAACGGAAACACTGGATAACAGATGAAACTCTTAAAATAATTGAGAATAGAAGAAATCTTTGTAAAAGTGGTGTACATAGTGAAAGGGAAAAAGCTAGTTTAAGAAACCTCAATAAAGAAATAAAACGAAGATGTAAGGCCGACAAAAAACAGTACTATCAAAGTATATGCAAAGAAATCGAGAGACATGGTCAGAATAATCAGCCGAGAGATCTATTTAGAAAAATACGCTACCTGACAAGAGACTTCAGAGCCAGAACTTGGGCCATTGAAGATAACACTGGAACCCTGAGAACAAACAGAGAAGACATAGCAGAGACATGGAGATCGTATTGCAGGGACCTATATAAAGATGAACAACGCCAAGAGCTTTTTAGCCAAATCTCTGACGAGGTGGAAGAAGAACCTGATATACTCGAAAATTAAGTAAGACAGGCTATCAACAAGCTCAAATATAACAAAGCACCAGGTCCAAATATGATAACAGCAGAAATGCTTAAAGCCACAGAAGAAACCGGCGTAAAGTTACTTCATCTACTCTGTAACCAAATATGGCGTTCCAAACAATGGCTTGAAGACTGAACAAAATCTACAATAACAACCATACATAAAAAGGCAGCTTCCATAAATGCGACAATTATAGAACTATCTCTCTTATATCCCATGCCAGCAAGATAATGCTACATATAATCAATGAGAGACTGAAAACATTCCTTCAAAGAGAAATTCCACAAGAGCAAACTGGATTTACCAAAGGTAGAGGCACTCGAGAATACCTGCTGAATATAAGACAGATAATCGAGAAATCTAGGGAATTCAACATCCCACTATACATCTGTTTTATAGATTACCGTAAAGCGTTCGACAGGGTCAAGTGGAGACACGTATGGCGAATACTAAAAGAAGTAGGCGTACGACAACATCTATTTACGCTTATAACTGAACTATATGAACACACTACTGGATCAGTTAAAGTACTTGACACACTTTCGAACGAGTTTCATCCAGAACGGCGTGTCAGACAAGGATGTATACTATCTCCACAATTATTTAACATATATGGGGAGTATATTATGCGAAGAGCACTTGAAGGATGGGAAAAGGGCATCTCAATAAATGGTCATAAACTAAACAACCTACGTTTCGCAGATGACACAGCCCTTCTTTCAAATAGTCAAGCAGAGCTGATGGAACTTATACGACTGATAGAAAACGAAAGTCAAATATTTGGTCTGCAATTAAACATATCAAAGACAAAGATCATGATAGTGGATAGACTACACAACAATCATCCACACATAACCACAATTGACCGGTTCGAGGTTGTGAGCTCATACTTATATCTGGGATCATTAATTACAAACACATGGTCATTACAAGAAGAGATTAAACGTAGATGTGATCTGGCAAAAGTTACCACAGCAAAAATGACCAAAATATGGAAGGACTGTCAAATTTCAAGAGCGATAAAGATGAGGTTGATCAACTGCTTAATATTCCCAATACTGACCTACGGATATGAATCTTGGACTCTGAGACAATCGGAGAGAAGAAAGATAGACGTCACTGAAATGTTCTGTTGAAGACGAATGTTACGAATTCCTTGGACTGACCGTAGAACAAATAATTCAATTTTAAGAGAGTTAAAAGTTAGCCAACGACTCTCTAGTAAAGTCCATCTCCAACAATTAAAATATTTTGGGCATGTTATGAGAGCAAACACAGAAAACATGGAAAGACTCATAATACAAGGAAAGGTAGAAGGCCGAAGATCGCGAGGAAGATCCCCAACCAGATGGATAGATCAAATTACAGGAATATGCCAAAGACCTATGCATGAATTAAAAGAAATGACCAGAGACAGAGATCTCTGGAGATGGACAATACACGACATCACGTCGACCACTACACTCCCCCTGGGGGGTCAGGATTGAAGAGAGAGAGAGAGATGTAAATTAATTCATCCACACTCTTTCTAATGACACTAATTTCGTTAAAATCGGTTGATCCAAACCAAACTTATGGGTATTTATCCACAAATACTTTCCCACTCTCTCCCGCTCTTTATTTGAAAAAATAAAAAAAAAGTACTTGAACAACTTTGTGCGGACTTCAGGCCTCTTTCTAATTTACTTATTTAATACTTGGTATAATTGGGCATATTTCACAAAAAACTGGTTTTCAAATTGAATTGAATTTGAAAGTTGTTTCCAGCGATTTCTCTTGGCCACTTTAACTAAGGAATTTTTTCTGCTAAAGTTATAACATATAGAATAGTTTCTGATATACATATAGCCGAGAGCTCGGCTTATTGGACCACCCGGTACAGTATTGTGGACCATTGGCTATCTACTGTCTAGCGATAATCCAAAACCATATTTGCATATCCAAAAATTATGGGAGTTTTTATTTTATATTATAATTTTATTCTGAACAAGTTTCATCTATTTTGAATTACAGTTCAATGCACAAAAACACTACTATCGTTGAGAAAATTAAGACGTTCTGTTTGTTTACTACAATTGAGAAATAATAACAACAATGGTTTCTAATCACCGACGATTTCTATTTATGTTTAATGAAAGACAAGAAGATTCATTCGTATTTCCCAAGTCAGCGTACTATACTATTTTAATACACATCATTGCGATGTTTACAAAACTAATAAAGTCGCTTTCATTAGTTGTTCTAATTATATTATACAGTTTTACGTAACTTTTGCAGATAAAGATTGAGTGTACCAGCAATTATACGGATTGACTTCATGGATAATTGACACATTATTTACAATCAAAAATTGATCAAAAGCTGGCGGTCTGGCCTCATTTTGAAACACTGTACATCGACTAATTTGTTTATTTATCACTATAGAGGAGTGAGTAGGTCAGTGGTAGATAAACTGGCGAAAATATCTAGGTGACTTTTTTATGTTTCACAGTCCCTCAAGTTCTTTTATAGACCAAAATAATAAAGGAGTAAAATCATTGAAAAATTGTGAAAATTACTGAGCGTTATTTGCTCATTGGAAAGTCTTAAGAATGCCTTAAGTTTTAAGTCAGCTAGACTGTTTTAATCAGTTTTATGGTTCAATAAGAGAGGCCTAAGTTTTTTGTTATGTTGGTACAATCTTCATATGAAAATATGTGAAGTTTCATTTCAATCTGTCAATTCATTCTTTGTTTATAAGCCATTGAGTATCGACGTTTCACAGTTGTTTTTACAATGGAAAAAAACCAAGGATTTTTTTTTATTGTTACATTGCATGTTTACAATCTACTCTATACACAGAGTAATAAGTAAATAGTCTTCTTCCACAAAATTTATTTTAAACTCTTATCACTACAGCTGTTTCGGCTGATTGCCTTTCTCAAGTGATCTATTTTTTGGCATGCGTTTACACTTTATAGTGTCTAATGAAATAGGTTGAGGAGGGGAGAACTGTTTGTCTCAAGTTGATCATTCAGAATTATATCTGTGTTTTTTAATTTGTTGATTTCCATAAATTCTAACAAAGATAGCTTAAGGCCTTTATTTTGAATGTGAAGAATTTTAAATTCGTCAATAAAAGAATAATTATGATCTAGAAGGTGAAGTGCGTATGTAGAATCTGTTTTTCTATTATTGAAAGCCCTTTTATGTTCTGCTATTCGTTTATTAAAGTTTCTACCAGTTTGACCGATGTAAGTTTTTGGGCAATCACCACATTTAAGTTTGTACATACCACTGTGTAAGTGTTTTTTATTTTGGCTCTTGTTGTTTTTAATATATTTGCATAGGTTGTTATTTGTTCGGAAACCTTTTGTTATTCCTTTCTTTTTTATTCTTTTTTATGTGTTTGTCTATTTTTGTTAATATCTTGCCTGTATATGTAATCGAGTAGAAGGTCCGTAAACCAGTATGTGGGTTCTCCTGTTGATAAATATCTAAGTTGTTTTGTTGGATGATACTCATTAATGCTCGACCTTTGGGCTTTATTAATCTGGAACCCCTTTTGTTGTGTTTGGCATTTCAGTCTCCTGCTACTATGAATTTGGATCCAAGCGTTTGTATGAAATCGTAATATTCTTCGCTTGAATTGTCTAGGATGTCTAGGTGGGCTGTAGACTGTAGGTAATACACTGAGAGGGATGTTTATTTCGATTTTAATGATTACTGCTTGGATTTTTCCGTAATATAAGGTTGGACTGCATAATATCCAAGCAAATTTATGAACGAATGTTGAAAATGTATAAGGATTCTTCGTCTTCAATTAGTACACTAGAAAGATGAGTTGCTTAATTTAAACGTGATTATACAAGCCTTGAAGACGATCCACGTCAAGGACGTCCAAAAACAGCAACATCACCAGAAATGGTAGAAACAATACAGAATATCGTATTGGAAAATCGCCGAGTGACTGAAAGAGGTTTAGTAGAAACCCTAGGCATCTCATTGGGCAGTGTAAGCAATATTTTGACTCTTAAAGTATTGCGTTTTATAAAGTTGTGTTCAAAAAATTTTTAAAGATAGAACTGGCTTGTAGAAGAAAAAAATTATTTTTCTTCAGGACAATGAACTGTGACAGATTATCATTTTGACAATAGTTAAAATCCATGAAAAAAAAGTTGGAATTTTAGGAGCATCCACCATATTCACTAGATTTAGCTCCTATCGACTTTTATCTGTTTCAATACCTAACAATATTTATAGGTGGAAAGCGTTTTTTATCAAATGATGAGGTCAGAACAGCCGTGGAAGCGTATTTTGCAGCCCTTCCAGATTCTCACTTCGAGGGTGGAATTCATAAATTGGAATGAGTGTATTGATGTTCGGAAAGACTAGATTGAATAATAAAATGTATTTCGAACCATAAAATTGTATTTCTTATACTAAACAATCAATTATATTAAAAAAAAAACTATTAAAAACTTGTTCCCGTCTTTGCAAACGCTGCACCACCCACCAATAGACCAGGGCGGATTTGATTGAGGTGGATGTGAAAGGTCGCATTTAAGACCTTTATAATTCGTCTAAAAAAATCTTTGGAACATAGTAAAACAGTCCTCCAAATTTCATAAAAATCGATTTACTTAACAGTTTTCGCGAAATAATTTTGCAATTTAATTTTTTTTTGAAAAAATTGAATTTTTTTAAAAATTTGCACAAAAAAAGTAGACCATATAGAAGTTTGCCAATTTTTTTGCTTATAAAAACATATTTAAACTATCTAACGTATTTATAAAATTAAAATCGGATTATTCGGACACTTTCAGGAATGTTATAAACAATTTTTTGGCTTATAAACAAATGAAGAGGTTTTTTACAAAACTACATAAATCCGTTTCCGGCTAAAATACATTTTTTGTTGGATTTCGAGAGTATGGTCTGCCTTAGATCTTGTGTTTAAGTCTCATGTGTTAAAAGTTAATATTTCCCATTTAAAAATGAGCCTAACAATCACGTTTCTTCCACAAAACTTAATTAATCCATTCAAAAACCTGTACCCTATGTTCACTCTTTTGTATACAAAACTTAACATCTTTTTCTTTAGCTAACCATTAAAATTAGTTTTTGTTTTACAAAACTGCATAAATCCTCCGGCCTGCAGATCCGTCTAATATTTTTCTTTGGTTTTAAAAGAATCAGTGTGTAGCGTAGCCATGCCATGCCACGCTGGATACCATCATCTCGAGCGAAGAGTATGCTTCTATTTACGAGGAGTTTGGCTCTGTACAGAAACTGGGACAAGACTGGGTGATGTACGATATCAAAAGCCTTGAAATGATTTATCAAAAAATAAAAGGAATCAGCCAAACCCAACGCTTCATTAGAAAACAAGGAACCGGCATACTTCAACTAAAATAAAATGCTGCGCCAACTATTGGTTCGATAGTGGAACAGAAACTTTTAGAAGCATTGTAAAAAAAAATAAAAATGATTTTCTTCAGGCTCTTCCCCAAATCCCACTATCTCATTCCAGTTTTTGCAGTTTTGTAAACAAGCTCCTCAAATATAACATCTCTAACTATTAGCTTATATTAAATTCAGGTCAGCATCAGCAAATGACCGGCATTTGCGACGAATTTATAAACAATACGATGAGAATTTTTAAACTATTAACTTTTTTGTTCGGAACTCTTTTGAGTCGAAAATGGGTAGTGATTTTTTACAGATCTAGCCTGGTCTATAACTGGTTTTCTGTCTGTCAAATTCTTGCTTAAGAAACTGTTCATCATAATTTTCTTGCTCTAATGTTTTATTATGTTTCTCTCGGATATAATATTTAATATAATTAAAATATTCTACCTCTTTTTCATCCTTCATTTTATATTCTAATAAAACTATCGCAAAAAATGTGTCAAATTTAATATGTACAACCTTCAAGTTGCTCTTATCAACACGAATTGGTGATGAATCATATACCATTAGGCGTTTCTAGTTGTCAGTGACGAATCGTATGATATGTAGGCAGTCCTAGGCAAAATAATTAGTCGGAAAAAAAAGTACCGCCTTCTTTAAAACCACACTATTCGAATCAACAGCAGGTACACTGTGTATGGATCAATAATGAATACTTTTAATATTTATACTAACTTTTTTTATACAATATATACTATTCATCCGGTAATTGTGGAGAATAATAGATTTTATGACTACAACAGCAATATTGGGGGATAGTGTTGTATTGGGGACTGCAATATTCCGGTACTGGCACATATCCAGTAGATTTTTGCGTTTTTCTTCTTTTATTTTTATAGGCCCGGTATACGCGTTCGGCAACGCATCAATTTGGTAGTTGAATGCTCTGATGGCTTGTGCTCCCCATTTTTTATTTACAAGTGAGAATGTTTGCCAAGGTTGCATGACGTTGTGAGAAGTTCTAGCCAATATTCTCGTAGGATCATCGCTGTCGAATTATAACCAACGGTACTCAATAATCTTACATTTGTTAGCTTTCCAGAAGTAGTTCTCAAATGCTGAAATGGCATTTTTGCTCCATGTAGTACACATTTGCTCCATGTAGTACAGTCGAACGGTAAATTCACCGTTGCTCTTTTTTCTTTCTCTACTTGCACGGACTCTAACATTGCGGTAAGAGAAACTTAGGGAAGGCAGAATGTTTTTAGCCATATCGAAAGATGTTCGCATTGGTCTTTGGATATACAATAATATTGCATTAAAAGCTCACTTTGACCCAATCTGTCGCTTACAACATTGTTGCGGCCACCATTCAATTATTTGCAACATAGCAGTATTCTGCAACATATGCAGAACAATATTTTCACTTCGAGTTCTGACGTTCTTAGGGGCAATATGCTTAGCTTATTTTGTTTTATTATCTTTGCCCAAAAAATATGGACCAATGGCAAAATTGTCTCATCATCTAATTTCCCATTTTCCTGTTCTTTATCGCTTCCCTCCAAGTTTTCTACTTCGTGATCTTCGTCCGATTCCTTTTTATCATCATACTCATCACGCGTCGAAACTACTTCAAAAAGTGCTAACAATTTTTTTTTGCTATTTTTTTAATCCATAATATCTGTGAAGTTACAATTCGGACATCAACACTACAGTTGATAAATGTACCTATCAAAAGAAGGTACAGAGCAGAAGAAACTCGAAAGCTTCCAATTGGCTTTGTAATTGAAATTGAGCGTCATTGACTTCCAACGGTCTCCGGGTATGCTATTAGAGTTATTAGACAAGCTGTGTCTACTAAAAGGTTAAGAATTTTAGTCCATATTCACATATTGACGCAAAAGATTCCGTTTATTACGCTGAAACAGTTGTGATCAACACCATGACTGGTGGATGTGCTGTTTTTTAATTAACTTTCATTGATAAATGTTCATGCAAAATGACGAATAAACTCCCATTTAATATCTTCAACTCCTCCTTTATCCTACGCAAGTGTAACCTACGATAGGCCGAATTTTTTTAAGTTTTTTGGAACAATTTCCGAATAACAGCCAAATATTCTTAACTTCTCTCTTTAGTCGGTTTAAAAAAAGTAGCAGTAGCAAAGACAGCGAAAGATTTTAATCCAGATGTATCATATATATCACTAAAATAGCATTATCGTTGAGAATTCATGGCTTATACATTCAGAACTGCCTTTTCATTTTTGTATGGTAATTAATCACTTGCATTAACCTTACAGAGTACAACAACTGCATTAAAACAGCAGAAAAATTGAACGATTAGCTAGTTAGCAATGCAAATGCGATGAAAATCCCAATAAACTACAAGGATTTTAGTACATACTTCAAACGGTGGCATCTCAAGCGAATAACCACCGCGTTTTAACCGTACATTTTCTGATGTGTTAAAAGGTTAAAAAATTCCCATCAAAAGAAGCCAGATAATCGCTTCTAAACAAGAAACTGTTTACAATATATGCTAAAATTAAACCGGCAGATCATTAACTTTGCAAAAATGTTTATTTTTTAATATCAGAGAATCGGCGATGTTTTTAACGACTTGTCGACATATTATAGTAGTACAGTTAACCGGAAATATTGCAAAATTTCCAAAAATAAGGACAGCCGCGATAGCAGGCTTGAAATATAGCATAATTTATAACAAAAATGATGGATAATAAATTTATCGACAAAATTAAAGTCTAGACAAGACGTAATTTAGGATGGTGTATAGAAACTACATTTATCTGCAAGACTTAGTTGATGGAGAATAAGACAGTATGGCTCCAACTCTGTTCATAGTGATGCACCTTTCAATTTCTTTTCATTTTGTAACAATCTTCACCTATTGTTTTTGTAATTATGGAATTTTTTTACTGTCGAAACTTCATATTGCATGTTTTTTACATTTATGTATTGCATATTTTTCATGTATTTTGTTAACGTGTCAACTTTGCACGTGAATATGAAGCAGTACATGGGGGATCTATTCAACCCAAACGAAAGACCACCTACCACTTAATAGGTTGCCCAAGCCATTGAAAAGCTTAAAAATAATAAAGCACCAGGAACTGATCAAATTTGTAGTGAACCCTACGTACGCCCTACTACTAGTACTGCATAAACTTTTACTTCTTGTCTGACAAAATTAATGAATGGTCGTAAGGCGTGATATGCCCATTACATCAAAAGGCGATCAGCTTAAGTGTGACAACTAGAAAGTATAACCCTATTAACGACTACTTACTAGCAAATATTCTCTACGAAAGGCTACAAGTTTGCACAGTTGGCATAGTTGAAAAATACCAGGCCGGATTTACTCCAGAAAAATCAACAATTGACCAGACTCATTAATTATGACTATTCGTCGACTTCAAGGCCGCATACTACAGTGTCAAGAGAACAGTACTATACCGATCAAGGCGTGGAAAAACTTATCCGATAAATGAGAATTACAAAGTCTATCTTAAAAAGTATTCGGATACGGGGAGAAAATTCTCGATCCTTTGAGATAAAGAATGGAGCTTGCCTTCTATTTAACATTGCATTGGAAAAGGCAATCCGAGACATACCAATTAGAGACGGTGGTACTATTATTGACATAATAGGGCGTATCAAGCGAAATATTGAGCAATATTCCCTAGAATTGGTTCTGTGGTGAGTATTACCAATAAAAAAAAACAAGCGAAGAAGCTAAAAGACGAGTAAACCTTAAAAATAGTGCATACTGTGGACTACAAAAACACTGTCAATGCCACTCAAGAAATATCCAAAGAAAAACTAAAATTATTATATATAAAACACTGCTGAGGCCGGTCCTCACATACGGGGCGGAAACATGGGCTCTAATGCAGAAGGATGAAAGACTTCTGGGAATAATTGATGGATTCGACCGTTACTTGATGGAAATTCATTTTATGTAACAATAAAATACTGAAAACTTTAGGTTGAGTAGGGGAAAACTGTTTTTCTCAAGTTGGTCATTCAGAATTATATCTGTGTTTTTTAATTTGTTGATTTTTATAGATTCTAACAAAGATAGCTTAAGGCCTTTTATTTTGAATGTGAAGAATTTTTAATTCGTCATTAAAAGAATGATTATGATCTAGAAGGTAGAGTGCGTATGTAGAATCTATTCGTTTATTAAAATTTTCACCAGTTAGGTTTGACCAGATATTTTTATGGATCATCTAGAGACAAAGATTTTAAAACATCCCATATTCAAACAATTTTTATATTGGTGGAGATACGTAGACGACGTACTGGTATGTTTCAAAGGAATTAACAGGCAACTCAACCAATTTTTATCGTAGATTAAAACACTTCATAGTCATATTGAATTTACAATAGAAACAGAACAAAATCAATCCATAAATTTTTTCGATTTAAAAATTACCAGACTTAAAAACAAACATGACTTCTCCGTATTTCATAAACCTACCCATACTGACACGACTATACACAATTCGTCATCCCATCCCACACAACATAAACTGGCAGCCTATCATAGTATGTTACATAAATTAACGATATTTGATGTCAAAATACAACTTTGAGACAGAATTAAATATCATCAAGCAAATAGCAGTAAACAACGGATACAACGAACAAACAATTAATAAAATGTTAAATCAAAAACTACACAAGAAAGCCCTGAAATTATTCCACCACCAGATAAAAAAACCCAGTACCTTCTGCTCGATTACATATACAGGCAAAATATCAACAAAAATAGCCAAAGACATAAAAAAGAAAGGAATAACACCAGCTTTCAAAACAAATAACAACTTAGGCAATTATATTAAAAACAACAAGAGCCAAAATAAAAAACAGTTACACAGTGGTGTGCACAAACTTAAATGTGGCGACTGCCCAAAAACTTACATCGGTCAAACTGGTAGAAATTTTAATAAACGAATAGCAGAACATAAAAGGGCTTTTAATAATAAAAAAAACATATTCTACATACGCACTTCACCTTCTAGATAATAATCGTTCTTCTAATGACGAATTTAAAATTCTTCACGTTTAAAATAAAGGCCTTAAGCTATCTTCGTTAGAATGTATGGAAATCAACAAATTAAAAAATACAGATATAATTCTGAATGACCAGTTTGAGACAAACAGTTCTCCCCTCCTCAACCTATTTCATTAGAGACTATAAATTGCAAACGCATGCCAAAAATAGATCACTTGAGAAAGACAATCGGCCGAAACAGCTGTAGTGATAAGAGTTTAAAATAAATGTTGTGGAAGTATGAAAACAAAGTTTTCTGTGCTTAATTGTTACTTCTGGGAATATTCGAGCGTAAGATATTCTACAAAATATATGGAACTACTAAATATACCAACTCTTTAATGAACCAGATGTCGTAATGAACCCCGATCCACAGGGGATTGTCGAGCAAAAGATGATGATGACATGGGGGGAGTAGGCTTTGAAACTAGAAATGAAGCTGGAGATGATATGCAGGAACTAACAACAGCATTAGATGTAGATATCTAGTCGTGGATGTTAAAAGATGAGGAAGTCTGTTTAGGGCAAGAGTAGTAGAAAATATGTAATGGGATATGAAATGAAGTCTTAACACAATTTAGAGTAATATGGCTATTATAGTATTATTGAAGATACTACTGTTAAAATACTTAGAAAAACGGCAGGAAAGAACTTTGAGAATAAAGAAACCAGCTGGAAGCTGGAGAAAAAATAAAAAAAGTTACTGTTTTACAAACTCTAAAAAAGAAAAAGATGTCTAAAAAAGCCTTTTTTTTAATTGCCAGCAGCTTTGTTTATAACAATTAAGAGATCTAATTAGCGTAATTTAAAAGAACATACTTTTAAGCTTTAATGTGACAAATTTCACAAACAGAATCGTTCCACAAAGCTTCAAAAATATGGGCTTCAAAATCGTCCGAGTTTGAAACTAGCGAGAACGATGTAGGAGGAAAGAGCTGTTAAGTGTATCTCTGGTTATTGTTTATGGATTTCGACGTTTCTTTTTTAATTTGTATGTACATTTTGCGTATATTACGAATATGTATCATTCAAATAAATAAATCATCTAATTTGTTTAAAATTTTTCAAGTTTTTTGGTAACAGTATTATTTCGTACCTTCTGCTAATTGTAATTCTTCTAGCTACATTTACCAAACTGACCGCTCTCCTAAAGTTTGTTTAACTTCTCATAAAAGTAACATTGACAAATCTAAGCACTTATGTGCCTTGCCTCAACATTCTATCACCTTGAATCACCAAGTGGATTTGAAATAATCTTTGAACGTTCTTTGAAGAAAACTTTTTTTTAAATTTGAACGATAAATTGCTCACAGTTAGAAAATGTTTATAAAAACACTTGAATATACGACTTTTTTTAATTAACAAAAAGCAACGTCAACAGCTACACCCATATGAAAGTGTTCGAAGAAAGTGCATACAGAGATACCATATGAAGAAGTAAATGAAAATGTTCGTTGTCATTGCATACTGAAATCAAAAGTGGAGTGGCATTCGATTTTACTTCTGTACAATTTATTTTAAATGAATTAATGTTCGCATAATTATGCAGTTTGTTCTGAAAAAGTACAAGGAAGCGAGTAGAAAAATGCACATCTCGTGATATCTCACACTTTGTTCATCGCTTAATTAAGTAATTAGTCAAATAAAAAACAGTTAAAATCAATGTTAATAGCATGTTTTATTTCGAATAGCTCTATCAGACGCGAAACAAATACCTACAGTAATTGTTCTTCTTGCGTGTACAAGTTTTATGAAACTGTCGTTAGAACAGCATTGTTAAGGCCAAGGTTGGCACACATGATTAATGTAATTGCTGCAGGTTGTGTGCGATTTTGAATAACGATAAATACATATACGGAAAGACAACTAAAACTTGACAAAATTCCAAAAAGGTCATATGGAAATGTATGTACTAACTTGGAATAGAACTCTGATGCTACAAATTGCAACAAATACAAAAGTTTCGTATACTTACCGGAAGCTAATTTGATATATTTTTCGGAACTTTTGGAATAACTTACTTCCATGCAACCGTTTTCTTTTTGGCTTCAATTTAGTGCAGATACAACGAGAGAATTACAAAAGTAACAGCGCCAAATAGAAGAATGACAAAAGTAGTTATCGATTATAATCGATTTGGTAATTAATGGCAGCGCAATTTTTATGGTAAAAGATTATAAGGGTCTTCATACAGGACTGTTTTTATGACTGTATGGTATGAATGGAATGAGAAATGCAATAATGATAAAAACACTTTCAAGTATTTTCCTACATATTTCCTATAGCGTCTATCTATTAAGCAAAGTCGTAGTAATGATGGTTAATGATTTCATTGTTAATGATCTACTAATATAGTTAACATAAACTTCTAATGCATGTTTTGTCAGGATCTATTGAAAATATTAAAAAATTTAAGAATGAAAGACATAACGTTGAATTTAGCCTACAAGCTTCCTTATTTTAAACCAAGAATTTGATACATAACTTGCGGAATCAGAGAAGAATATAATATACATCGTATTATTCTTTAGTTCACTTAGTTTTCTTGAAACTTCTTCGAAACAACCACAAAGTTTATATCTATTTGTATCTATTACACCAAACAATCAATTTAATAACAAAACATGACACAATCATCCTTTTTATAGAGGAAATAAAATAAAATCTGTAAATATTAGCCCGTTGTCCGATACCATCATCGCATCGTTCTTCAGAACAAATGAAACCATCATCGCAAGGACGAATTCCTTCGACTTATCTACAATTTTATGGATATTTAAGAGCACGATCGCGTCATAGATAGATAAACCAAAATAGTTATTGTATATTTACGTTTATTAATACTGTTAATACACCAAATTATGCTAATATAATTATTAAATAATTTTAAAATATTTACGCAGTAATAAAATGTGATGTAAAGTGCTATTGAACAAATAATCCATTAATAGTAATATCAAAAAAAATCAAGGAAGAGATCGTCACATTTTTATTATTATCCGGAAATATTTCAAGTCATAGTTGTTTTTTTTAAGCGAAGTTTCTGTACTGGCGTTGTATTGTACTTTTTTCTCTATAGTGAAATGCTAACACGGACCGCCACAACGTCGTCATAAGTAGGCAATCGTACTACGATTCGCTTAAATTCTCATTGTTTTGAGCCTTTCTACTCTCGGAACTCCAAGAGATATCGTTGCCACCATTGACTAAAAAGGATACGGCCTTAGATCTAGCTCAGGCCCAATCTCATGAATGGTAGCTTCGCACCATTACCCGCTCGAGTCAGTACCTCAACCAAATGTCCGAACCTGTGGTCCCTCGTACTGAGCAGGATTACTATCGCAATTATAAAACTAATCTGTCTCACGACGGTCTAAACCTAGCTTACGTTCCCTGTCTATGGGTGAACAATCCAACGCTTGGCAAATACGCCGACATCGAAGGATCAAAAAGCGACGTTGCTATGAACGCTTGGCCGCCACAAGCCAATTATTCCTGTGGTAACTTTTCTGATACCTCTTGCTGAAAACTCCTCAAGCCAAAAGGATCGACAGACTGTGCTTTCGCAGTCCCTATGCATACTGAACCTCAGGATCAAGCCAGCTTATGCCCTTTTTGTCTACGCGAGGTTTCTGGCCTTGCTGAGCTGGCCTTAGGATACCTGAAAAAAAAAACAATGCTTCAATTATTGCGATACCCCTTAAATAGATTTATTAAAAATTGAGCTCTTGTTATTAAGAATGGAAAAGTAGGTTAAACTCTGAAATATATTACACTTCACAACAATTGTGTACCTTGTGAAGGATTGAAAGGATAGGTACAAAATTTTGAAGATTTTTATAGTACCTACACAGAAAAGTTCACTTACCTTCATTTTTTTCTTGTAAATACATTTTTACCATCTTCATTGCTCTTGATTCAGATATTTCTGGTTGTTCTTTATTATCACATTAACCTCGATAAAGAAAAAAGTTACTTTTATCTATAAACCATGCAAAAACATTAGCTTATAACCTCAGTTTTTACTGTTAGACAGCTGACAGGCGGTTGTCCATAGAGATTGGACTGCCGTCTTTTTAAGAATCAGCTTGCCATGCAAAAAAGACCGATATACACATAGAGCTTTTTTGCAACAAATATCATAGTGGACATCCGACTTGCAATTTTAGTAATATTACCTGGATAGCCACTTATTCTCTCTCAATTTCTTTTCATGCAAAGAAATTGAGAGACATGGTCAGAATAATCAGCCGAGAGATCTATTTAGAAAAATACGCTACCTGACAAGAGACTTCAGAGCCAGAACTTGGGCCATTGAAGATAACACTGGAACCCTGAGAACAAACAGAGAAGACATAGCAGAGACATGGAGATCGTATTGCAGGGACCTATATAAAGATGATCAACGCCAAGAGCTTGTTAGCCAAATCTCTGACGAGGTGGAAGAAGAACCTGATATACTCGAAAATGAAGTAACACAGGCTATCAACAAGCTCAAATATAACAAAGCACCAGGTCCAGATATGATAACAGCAGAAATGCTTAAAGCCACAAAAGAAACCGGCGTAAAGTTACTTCATCTACTCTGTAACCAAATATGGCATTCCAAACAATGGCCTGAAGACTGGACAAAATCTACAATAACACATAAAAAAGGCAGCTTTCATAAATGCGACAATTATAGAACTATCTCTCTTATATCCCATGCCAGCAAGATAATGCTACATATAATCAATGAGAGACTGAAAACATTCCTTCAAAGAGAAATTCCACAAGAGCAAACTGGATTTACCAAAGGTAGAGGCACTAGAGAACACCTGCTGAATATAAGACAGATAATCGAGAAATTTAGGGAATTCAACATCCCACTATACATCTATTTTATAGATTGCCGTAAAGCATTCGACAGCGTCAAGTGGAGACACTTATGGCGAATACTAAAAGAAGTAGGCGTACCACAACATCTAATTACGCTTATAACTGAACTATATGAACACACTACTGGATCAGTTAAAGTACTTGACACACTTTCGAACGAGTTTCATCCAGAACGGGGTGTCAGACAAGGATGTATACTATCTCCACAATTATTCAACATATATGGGGAGTACATTATGCGAAGAGCACTTGAAGGATGGGAAAAGGGCATCTCAATAAATGGTCATAAACTAAACAACCTACGTTTCGCAGATGACACAGGCCCTTCTTGCAAATAGTCAAGCAGAGCTGATGGAACTTATACGACTGATCGAAAACGAAAGTCAAATATTTGGTCTGCAATTAAACATATCAAAGACAAAGATCATGATAGTGGAAGGACTGTCAAATTTCAAGAGCGATAAAGATGAGGTTGATCAACTGTTTAATATTCCCAATACTGACCTACGGATGTGAATCTTGGACTCTGAGACAAGCGGAGAGAAGAAAGATAGACGCCACTGAAATGTTCTGTTGGAGACGAATGTTACGAATTCCTTGGACCGACCGTACAACAAATAATTCAATTTTAAAAGAGCTAAAAGTTAGCCAACGACTCTCTACTAAAATCCATCTCCAACAATTAAAATATTTTGGGCATGTTATGAGAGCAAACACAGAAAACATGGAAAGACTCATAATACAAGGAAAGGTAGAAAGCCGAAGATCACGAGGAAGATCCCCAACAAGATGGATAGATCAAATTACAGGAATATGCCAAAGACCTATGCATGAATTAAAAGAAATGACCAGAGACAGAGATCTCTGGAGACGGACAATACACGACATCACGTCGACCACTACACTCCCCCTGGGGGGTCAGGATTGAAGAGAGACAGCCACTTATTAAGTACCATACGAAAGATAATATCTTCAAGTGTATTATTGGCTGAATACCTTCATTTAGTATGAAAATGTACTTCCGCTCTTTCAATTCTAACGAACGAATATATGCTTGAACCACAGCCTTATCTAATGTATTCGATAAACCATTTTTATAGGAAGTATGTAGGAAAATGCTTGAAAGTGTTTTTATCATTGTTGCATTTCTAATTCCATTCATACCATACCTTCTTTGTGTTACTTTTATAGAGGTCCCTCTGCCAAAATTTCAATTTTTATTTTTGACCACACGTTAATGTCCAATTGTGTCTCTTTATTGTGTTTAACGATGATAAAATAAATTAACCAACCACCTATAAATATCCCTAATCATAAATTGTAAACAAACATAAAATTATTTCATTCAAATATCAAATTTTATCGGTTTTTAAATAAAAACGACATTGACCTTCCCAAAAAATTTACTACAACACCAAAACTACTCGGAAAAGAATACATGTCGTAAAGTGTTAAAATGATTGCAATTACCTCATTGTTGTGTCGTCGGACACAAGTAAGAATTAAAAATACATACTAACCCTGACCAAAATGACCTTCTTCGACGCCAATAATTCACTTGTACTTTTTGTATCAGTTCTTTGACAGTTCAGGGAAGGATTAGCTAAATTTGCTCAACTAGTTGTTGATATTTTTCGATTTGTTCAATTCAATGTTCATTGATACGTATCCAAGGAAGTCATTTGCCAAATTAGTATGTTTATTCTGTTTTCCTACTTCTTTTGCCATAGTTTCAGATCCTATCAATGTTCTACCCTGTTTTTAATTCTAAAAGACAGTTGTTTTGTGTAATATTATGATCATCAGACAACTTTAAGCGAGTTTTGATCGCGTTTCCTATTTTCTTTCACTCTTGCTGGTCATGTGCAGAAATCTCCCATTGTTTCACACCGATCTTACGTAGATCACTTGCTACTGCATCTTTCCATCTTCATTCTTGGGCGACCAATTGACCTTCTGCTATCGGGCCTTTTCCAGAAGGTTGTATTTAGTAACCTTTCATCATTTGATAACATTACTAAAAAGAATAAACGAGAGAAAGATGTATTCAGTGCAGAAGAAAAAAAAATAGAACAACTACAATCATAGGTGAAAGTTCAGACTCTGACATCAATATCACGTTTTGTACAAAAAGAAATATTAACATCATTTTTTGTTCCTGCAGCTGTTCCTAGCCATAAATGATTGCTTTTTTATCCCATTCTGCATCATATATGGCAGGACAAAATTTAAAAATATTTTATACCAATTTAATCCACGTAACTTGTTTAGCACATGGAATGAACAATGTTGCGGAAGAAATTAGAAACAAGTTTTCTTTTGTTAACCCCCTGATATCAAGCATAAGAAAGTATTCTTCAAATCTCCTGTAACAATTCAACTTTATAAAGAAATGCTTCCAAATAGTTCACTTCCACCAGAACTCGTTTTAACACGATGGGCAACATGGTTGGAAGCCGCTTTTTTTCTATTCAGACTATTTTGTAGATTTAAAAAATGTTCGTCTTATAATGAGGATATCGGACCTTTACAACAGCCTTCTTTAAAATCTATCTATTCTTCTCTTAAGTCCATGTCAGACGGTCAAATATTTGATCAAAGTAGTTTGGAGGTACATGCATGTTTTATTGATTTTGAAAAGGCGTTTGACAGAGTACGCCATGATAAGCTAAGAGACATTCTTGAAAGAAAATGCATAGATAATAAACATCTGCGAATAATTCTCAATCTATTTTGGAATCAGAGAGCTAACATCAAAATAGAAAATAAGACATCACAAGCAATATAAATACGTAGAGGAGTGCGACAGGGATGCATTTTGTCACCGCTGCTATTTAATGTTTATAGTGAAATCATCTGCCAGGAAACCCTTTTGCAAGCAAAAGAAGGATTAGTAATCAATGGAGAGGTTGTAAATAATATTCGATACGCAGACGACACTGTACTAGTTGCAAGAACAGTAGAAGAATTACAACGATTACTTACAAATATAAATATTGCCTGCAACAATTATGGCATAAATATCAATATCAAAAAAACCAAGTATATGGTCTTCAGTAAAAACATGACACAAGCAGCACATATTAGTATAAACGGCATTCAAATTGAAGATGTATCCAGTTACAAATACTTGGAGACTTCAATAAACGAAACTGAAGACCAAAACAATGAAATAAAAAGACATATCGAAATTGCCAGGGCCACCTTCATAAAGTTGAGGAAATTTTTTTTCAACAGAGATATAAGCATCCCTCTACGATTAAGAATGCTAAGGGGCTACGTATTTAACACGCTATTATATGGTGTAGAGGCCTGGACTCTCAAACGAATGTTGAAGATAAGTTGGCTTGAAAGATTCACAAACTCGTGAAGTAACACGAAGGATAGGAAAAGACTCAGAAATTTTCGCAACGATCAAACGAAGAAAACTCGAATATTTGGGTCACCTGATGAGAGGACATAAATAGGCATTACTTCAAAGTATAATGCAAGGAAAAATAGAAGGGAAGCGGAATCCAGGTCGTAGAAGAATTTCATGGTTGCGTAATTTGTGAGAGTGGTTTGGCTGTATCACTAATGAAATCTTTAGGTCAGCTGTAAACAAGGTCAGGATAGCCTTGATGATTTCCAATCTCCGATAGGAGTGGCACAGGAAGAAGAAGTTTGACCAAACCAAAAAATTGACAGCATGTGACGTCCCATCCTGAGTTTGATCAGATCCTCTAAAAATAGAGGATCTTTTATTTTTCAAGGTCAGTTTGATCAAACTTTGATTGGTCGCAAAATATCATAAAGACAATCAACAGTTAGACATAGCACCTAAATTCATTTTTTGTGGTTTGGGTTTATTTCGTTTAGTTCGTTATCCACCAAGCTTATGACATTGTTAAAAGAGCTTTCATTTCGTCGAAGAAGCCAAAGTCTAGCCCACATTCTACGTTTTTTCTTTTGTACTCTTTCAGCCTGATATGCCAGAACAGTGGCAATACTTAAACAAGTCACAACTCCCTTCAGCCTTTTTACTTTCATTGTGGATAAGAAAAATTTTAATTGTAAATAAAGCACAAACTATACAAATAAATAAGTAAAAGAGGCAATTAATTCCATTGACATACGTTATTAGATAACTGTCAATAAAAATTTGATCAAATTGAAATGATCGTGTGACAGCTAGGTGTTTAAAATTTGAACAAACTGTAATTATCACAGATCACCTACCTCCCTAGATGTTCCACGACAATACTTTAGTTGGATATGAAATTCAGCGCTCCATAAGAAATTCAAATTTTAATTTTGGTGGGAAAATTTAAATAAAGTTTAAAATTTTTAAATATAATTTGGTATATTTGAAAAAAAAATGCATGACATTTTTAATTTCAAATATACACAATACAATTTAGGAAAAATAAAACAAAATGTAATTTATTTATTTATTTAATACTTGTAAAACAACTTTGTAATTTAATATAGAATAAAAATATGCTATTATCACTGAAAATTGTACAATTTTATGGAAAAAGCTTACAAAAAGTAAGAAAAATAGCAATTTAAAATTTACTGAAATTACATAAATCGTCAATATCACAAAATAAAAAATAATAAAATACACAATGTATTGCAAAATTTAAATAAATTGCATAATAAATCCTTACGAACTAATACATTTTAATACAAGTTTCTGCATGTGATACTCAAATATATATTTATACAAATTGTTTAGTTACTTGTACATAACACTATTCGTTAAGAAACTCTTCTACTGAATAATATGATCTTTCAGATAGATAGGATTTTGTTCTTTTACGGAACTCAAGGAAAGAAGTTGCAGATCTTCTGCAGTTAAGTTCATCAATCAGTTATTTGTTCTCTAATATCAAATATTTATTGGACTCACCATACAAATGTAAGCTAGGAATTGCATTTTTATACAATTTATGACTCCATGAAGAAACAAACTTATCTTCAAAGTGTCTGTGGCAGATTCGTTTTGTTTTATAAACTGTACTACCATTCATCATATCTAAATAAGGATTATTTATAACACTAAGCCACTTCCTAAATCGTGTAATGTCTTCATCAGGATTTGGAAAGGTATGTCTAACTAATGACGAATTAGTACATTGTAAGATACAACATTTATTGTGAAAAACCATATTTAACTGATTATTATTAATCTGCAAAATACTATTTGAACACCGCCAGGAATATTTAAAACATAGATCACTGAGGTAGGTGATTTGTAATTTACAATCAAAATATAGACGCTAATATGACAATTGGAGATTGACAATTATAATTCTTTTCTTAGTTGTGTTCTAAACCTAAACTGCAGAGTAAAAGTAGAGACAGAGTAAAGCGACATCTGAAGATTAGTATCGGTACTACAAATGACATTAAGTTTAGTTTGACCTTGAGCTACCTACGTGAACCGTCTAGTTATTAGTGGTCTGTGGTAATTATGATCATTACGTCAGTTTGCTCAAACTAGTTTGATCAAATATTGACTTTAGGTGTCAATTCTGACACCGACTTTAGGTGTCAATTTATAAATTAACCTTTGATCTTTCTGTTGTTGTTAGAAGAGTTTTTATGTCACAGCTCGATTGTTTTAGGTTGTAGTAAACTCGAAATTTGTTATGAAAAATCGATAAAAGCTCAATCATATCGTAGAGACTCCTCAAACGTCTAATATGTCTAATACGTCCCTGTTGACTTCCTAATTTCTTCGTTGCACGTACAGAAGCCATAATGAAAATTGAAACGTTTGCAGACGCCTAATCAAACGAGTATTTACCCATCCTAACCTTGCCGCAGGCTTACCTCTTTAATCAATCGCCGATCAATTAATAACGAAGAGGACAAACGACGCGAAAGGTTTGTTTAATAATTTTTTACTCTTACAATACTGTTAATAGGTACAATTAAGTAATGTTTGAGGATTCGTCACGATTTCATGGGCATGGTGACGAAATATTAGACGAATTACTATATAATAGTCAATAAATCTCGGGCCTAACTAATTAAACAGTATTGAGGTAAAATTTGACCTTGTTTATCAACGTAGTGTCCTTCTAAAGCTTCCCTAACAATTTATTTTTATAGGAAATTCGAGGAATTCTTCCTCAAAAGTCTTTCACTTGAGAAAAGCACTCTGTCGAAACAGCTGTAGTGATACTACACCAACAGCGCTTAGCTCATCATCATCAGGGCTTTTCATTCCGGCTGGAATGTTTGCGCATTCCACTTGTATGTTGTCAAAGTTTGTCGTATGACTTGGCTTTCGTTACAATTTTCTTCCACTCATTTCGATATGTGCATAATTCCCTCCAGTTTCTCATTTCCAGAATTTGGATATCTCTCATGACCTGGTTCTCCCATCTCTCTCTGAGTCTTCACCTTGGTCTTTCAGTTGCTGGTTTGTATCTGGTGATCTTCTTGTTGATATCCATTTATCTCTTGCTTGGTTTTTCGTTTTGACTGTGATTTCGCATTCTGCATCAAACTACTCTTTCCTTCTTTTTATTTCCCTCTGTCCTAGCACCTCTTCAATTGAATTCAAAATGGATTTTTTTATATTTTTTCATATGTCCTCTGTGTTATTTGCTTCTATTAGATTTTCCTTTAGGGTTTTCTCATATTGTTCTCTTAGTTCCTGTACTTTTCACTTCTCCGGGTTCCATCTTCTTTTGTTTTAATTACTTTTTAACTGGGAATAAGCCACAATTAAAGATAAAAAAATACGTTTATTGACGTTTCAATTTCCACTATGGAAATCGTTCTCAAAATACAAAAATGTTCTTTTGTTTTGTCTTGTTCTTTTTGCTTTAATTATCTTCATTTTGATATCTCCTATTACTAGAAAATGGTCTGTGTCTGCGTTTGCTCCTCTATATGATCTGACATGTCTATCAACCATGTTACTTTATGTTCTCTTGTGTGCATGAAGGTTGTGTTTATAATGTAACTGTTGTTGCTTCTAGTTGGCATAATTTTCTTCCGTTATCGTATGTCTCGTCATGAATAGTTTCTTTCCCTGCTACTTCCTTAGAGTGGTTTTCTTTGCCTACTTTTGCATTGAAGTCACCAACCATTACTACTATATTATTTCTGTATAACCTTTCAGATAATTCTTCCAGTTATTGGATATGCTTTGGGTGCATATATGTTTATGATTGTCATATTGGCTTGTTTGTTTTCTATTTTTATATATGACATTCGTCCATTTATTGTTTTAAATTCTATAACTTTGTCCCTAATCTTATTGTTAACCATGAATTCTGTACCGTTTTTCCCTTGCTTGTTTTTTCCCGAGTAGTATATTGCGTAGTTTTTCTTTTTGATATTTTCTTCTCTTTTTCATCGTACTTCTTGTAGTGCTAGTACGTTTATTCTGTATCTTTGCATTTCTCTTGCTACCTGTTCCATTTTTCCTGGTCTTAATAATGTTTGAACGTTCTAGGTTATTACTTTTACTCTGTTTTTCTTCTTGTTTTTTCTTTTTCTATTTCTTTTTCTTATATTTGATTCTTTGTTCTTTTTCCGTGCTGGTTTCGTCATCAGGTTTTCATCCGTTTGCTTTAAAGTCTCTTTACATTCCATAGACGCGTTTTCCATATTTGTTTGCCGGGATGTTTTAGTGATACTAGTCGTCTGTTCTTTACTATGTGCTACTTTTACATACGATCCCAATTTTGGTTTGGTGCCAGTGTCTTGTTGTATCCTAATCTTTCCACAGTATATGTTTTGTCGTCTATTTTTATCTTATTCTAATTTAGCGATGCCCTCTGACCCCTTTCTCTTGTTCTTTTAAGAGTTGTCTCAGTGTTTATATCTGGTCTTGTATCTCCTTGGATTTCACACAGTGTATCGAAGAATTCAAGCCCATATCAGACAGAGTAGCATATCTCATCATCAGGATTAATAAAAGAACCACTCTGAAAGTGATCGAAGTGTACGCTCCAACCAAAAACCACGACGATGAAGAAGTAGAAATATTTTATGAAGAAATAAGAACAGCTATAGAAACAAATAAAGCAAATTACGAAATACTATTAGGAGATTTTAATCCTAAATTGGGCAAAAAAGAGGAAGATTATAAACATTTAATTGGTAACTATGGCTACGGGAAAAGAAACGATAGAGGAGAAATGCTTCTCAATTTCATGAATGAACATAACATGTACTCAATGAATTCCTTTTTCAATAAAAAACCAAGCAGAAAATGGACATGGATGAGTCCCGATAAAAAGACAAAGAATGAAATAGATTATATCTTAACGAAAAATAGAAACCTAGTAGAAGACGTATCAGTATTAAATCAGTTTGACCTAGGAAACGATCATAGACTAATAAGAACAAAACTAATAATTAACAAAAAACTAGAAAGAAAAAGAATACATGAAAAAAATACAAATGGACATCTGAAGAAATCAAAAATAGTGAATTTAATAAAAAGATAGTGCATTCAATATAGTGCAATCAAGTTAGCATGCAGCAGATAAACTCCAATGATATTGATGATTTGAATAACCTTATTATCGAAACAGTGAATAAAAGCCTTCTGCAACTGAACAAACCAAAAACGACATACAATGAATTAGACAAAGAAATATTACAACAAATAGAAAGAAGGAAGATCTTAAATAAATCTAACAAAAGGGGAACCGACGAATATAGAGAACTTAATAGGCAGATTAGAAAAGGAATCAGACAACAAAAAAGAAAAGAAAACGAAAAATTAATAACAACAACTATTGAAAAAAATAAGAGTATGAAATGCCTAAGACCGACACTAGGACGACGTCAGATGATATCATTAATGGGAAAAGACGAAAATGAAATCACAAGTAGAGAAAACATACTGACACGAATAGAAGAATTTTACACAGAACTTTACAGATCACATCAACAAGATGATGAGATGAGACCAGCACGGAAATTAATAAAAAATGTTGGATCAGAAATAATGCAAAAAGTAACAATTTCAGAGGTAACTACAGCATTGGAAAACATGAAGAGAAATAAAGCTGCAGGAGAAGATAGTATTATCACAGATATGATCTTAGAAGGAGGTAAGGAACTAATTGCAATTGTAACTAAACTTGTGGACAGTTGTTTATATCAGGGCAAAGTCCCTAAGAGCTGGAACAACTCTAAAGTAATCTTATTACACAAGAAAGGTGATAGTCGAAAATTGGAAAACTACAGACCCATCAGCCTACTGTCACACCTGTTTAAAATACTCACCAAAGTCATAACTACTCGACTAACAAGGAAATTAGACGAATTACCAACCATATGAACAGGCAGGTTTTAGAAAAGGCTACTCAACTTCCGATCACCTGTTAACCACAAAAATATTAATAGAAAAATGTAACGAATACAAGTTTCCAGTTTTCCTAGCATTTGTAGACTACGAAAAAGCTTTCGATACCATAGAACACACGGCCGTAATAAACGCAATGCAAAATTGTAGAATAGACAGCAGATATATTAACTTAATAAAAGAAACTATGAACCAAGCTACAGCTACATACTACCTAAATGAAAATGAACACACGAACCCTGTACCATTAAACAGGGGAGTCAAACAGGGAGATACTTTATCACACAAACTGTTCACCTTAGTTTTGGAGGACGTTTTTAAAAACCTAAATTGGAAATATAAGTGAATAAACATCAATGGCCGCTACCTCAGTAATCTACGATTTGCAGATGACATAATCCTGATAGCTACTGACCTACAAGAAATGCAAACGATGCTTTTAGAACTACATACCGAATCTTCTAAAATAGGACTGAAAATGAATTTAAACAAAACAAAAGTCATGCACTCCGAAGACACCGTGACAATAATAAACGATAAAGTTATAGAAAAAGTTGAAGAATATATATACTTAGGACAAAAAATAATCCTAAATAGGGAAATTCAAACTGAAGAAATAAAAAGAAGAAGAAAGTTAGCTTGGGCAGCATTCGGTAAACTGAAGTATGTACTCAGAAATCAACAAATTCAATTACATCTTAGATCTAAAGTTTTTGATGCATGCATTATTCCGATATTAACTTATGCGGCACAAACATGGACAATCACAAAAAAGAATATACTTAGAGTCACTCAACACGCGATATAAAGAGCAATGCTAGGTATATCACTTAAGGACAAGAAAACAAACACATGGATAAGACAGAAAACCAAAGTCACCGATGTGGTGCAAAAATCATTAAAGTTGAAATGGGAATACGCTGGACATGTAGCTAGGAACGATCTTAACAAATGGCACAGATCAATTTTAACCTGGAGACCATACCAACACAAAAGACCCAGAGGCAGACCTCCTATGAGATAGACAGATGATCTGAAAAGGACTGCCGGGAAAAATTGGCTACAAGTAGCGTACAATAAAAAACAATGGAAAGGAAGACTTGAAGAGGCTTATGTTCAGATGTGGACGTGAATGGCTAGACGAAGAAGAAGAAGATCTCCTTGGAATAATCTTCACTAAGGTAAATGTCAGTTCCTTTTAGTCTTTTCGATTGGTTCATTATTTCTGTTTTGGAACCGATTTCAAGTTCCAGTAGTATAGGTCTCGGTACTTGGATTTTAATTGCCATATTTTTATAGTATTTATCATATTATTTTCTTGTTCATCTTCTTTCTCTGTTATACCATATACTAACAGCGCTAAGATATTATCATAAACTTTGTGGAAGTTTTGAAAAGAAAAGTGTTCAGTGTTTTATTATTATATAAAATGAATTTCCATTTTTTTATTAATTTGGCTGCTAGATTTCAACACGTGCCTCTACGTATAGATAAAACTTATGTCCAGATATAATATCAAAAATCCTTTTATCAATTGGTCGTTCAAGTTAACTAGTCGTCATCATTTCCTACTTCCTGTTCAAACGGACAGATTCAACTTTGGTGTAGACGTAATAATAAAAGAATTATTGTTGTCAACCGATGATTACAACTTTTATTCGGCAAGTGAGTGAAGTTAATTTGACGGCTCAAGTGTTTTGTGAATATAACGGTCGGATGGTCAAAACTACGAGGGTGTACGTTTTTAAAGTGTTTAAAGGCCGGTAATAAAAGGAGACAAATAATTGTGTATCACTCGATAATAGGAAGTGTTTAAAGCGTATTTGCTACAAGAGGACTTCGGTCTCGTCGCTCTGTAGAGTGCTTCGGCAGCCGAAGGAGAATCCTGTGCTTTAAAACTATTTTAGGTAGGTATATTGTGTAGTTGATTGCAGCTAGTGTAGCTATTCTTATATTACTATAAAAACATAAAATGGTCCAGTATTAAAATTAGTCCAAAGCATCGCATGCCCCACGATATCTGCCCCCAAATGTCCCAACTGTAACGGTCCTCATCCCGCCTTCTCACCACGATGTCCTCACCGTAGTGCCCATCCCGCTAACTACGACCAAACCCAACCAGTAGGTATACACAGAAAAGCAAATCCCATCCTACGACCTATCCTCCGACATGAAGTCATTAATCCATTTCACATCCATGCTCCTTTTTAACGTCTTCCCTGAAAAGAGAAGCGCCACAATCCGATACCTCAACCAACTATCCAACGCCATGTACGGATGTGCCATAGCCACCTCCTGCACCAACAACCTCGTAAATCAAACCTTCACTCATCTACATATCTAATACATCATCACACACATCACCTAACACCTAAGTGCGAGCGCCCACCAAAGTGGCGTGGCAGTGGCAAGTAGCAAGTAACACGCGTCTAGCATAATGTAACCAATGAAAACGAATGATTCAGTTTACACCAAAACGACAGTGACGTCATTCATTCTAATCATTCGTTTGGATTGGTTACATTATGCTAGACGCGTGCTACTTGCTGCTTGCCACTGCCACGCCACTTTGGTAGGCGCTCTCACTTACACAATCCCGTACTCACTTTACCTCCAGTCCGCTCACAATCCTAAATAATAAACATATAAATCCAACTTCATACCAAATTAATAAACTCCTAAATCCCACACAAACACTAAACACATCATCTACACTGTGAGCACCGCACACACTCCTTCAGAGTCGATTAAATATCACAAGGACAGGGGGAGATTGGTTTTCTGTGGTTTCCCAATCTCATTGCACAATGATACCTGATCCTAGGTGAGGATATAGCCACAGCTATCCTCCACGCGTTTTCCAACAAACAAAAGATAGCCAACGATCTGAAAAGAATCGTTTTTTATCCACGGAACTTGTACTTCGTGACAGGCTTGGTTCACCGGGCTACTTCTTCCGGAAGATCTGGATTTTCCTCCTCTTCCCTTCTTCTCCTTTGCCGGTTACTCCTCTCCTAATCCCTCTTCCGTTAAACCTTTTTTAGCGGCGGCGTCCCTAGTCTTAGGATTCCGGGGTCGCATGAACGAAAACCAGCATTAGACTCAAAGTAAGCATAGCTACCAAACAATTAACCCATCCTTGAAGAAGCAAGAAAACTTAAACAAAGTTAAAACGCTTGACTTGACTACTGTGTCCAGACGTACCCAGAGACAATACAACAGTTAAATTGTTGCTATTACCACCTTATCGATATTAAGATTTCGTTATCATAAGAAGATATCGATATTTGTATTTTTTGCTTTGAGCAGACCTGTATAAAGACCGTTGTAATCTTCTGCCACGGAAGCAGACTATCATATACTGCTAAATCGAATATAGTGTAAAGATAGACTTACAAATAGAAAAAACAAATAAAATAATATTATACATCAAAAAACTTTCGAACAAAATACTATGTTGTCATTTCTATCCCTCGTATCTCAGAATAACATCATTAGAATCATCATTAACTCTAATTGGATACGAGCATCGTTTTGTTTTCCCTTTTTTAGTAACGATAATTGGAAAATAGGAGCAAATCATTAGAAACAACTGAAATTCCGATAAGCTTCGGCTTAGCTAGATTTTTATTCGTTTTTTCGAGATTTCGCGTAATTAGTATAAAAGAAAATACCCAGACTGTTCAGTTTGTTTGTTGTTATATTTAACATGTGTGGTCGATAATGACGTAGATCGAAAAACCTGCATAGCCGTGAATCGCAAAACAATCTGTGATATATATTTTTTTATTATTATTTAACATCCCAATATATTTACAATCTGTAATGTGATTACAATAAGTAAGTTGTCTAACAATATTTAACAATATAAATATTATTAACCCGTAACTAGTGAGGGGCAATTTCAGTTGCATTGAGCGTAATACACCTTTTTAAAAAATAAAAAAAAGATTAAGGTATGTAAATCTTGAATATGTTGCCTGTGTGAGTTCATTTCAAATAGGTAAAAGAAATAAGAATAACACTTACTCACAGTCTATTTCAGTGGTTCTTAACCTTTTCAAAGCTGGGGAACACTTGACAAATTTTGAAAAAGTCGCGGAACACCATTGTGTTATTTTATGGGAAACACTAAATAAGGGGTGTAAATGTAAATACAAATGTAAATAAAATACGTTCTTTAACTGCAAATACATGCAAAAACAAAATATAAGAATAAAAACATATTTTAAAAATAGAAATTAACAAAAAATATGTAGATTAGTAAATACATTAACAAATTAGATCTTCTTCTTAAGGTTCCATCTTCTAACGAAGGTTGGATATCAACATGGCAATTCTTATTTTACTTACAGCAGCTCTAAATAGTTGGCTAGAGCTCAGACTAAACCATTCCCTTAGATTTCGTAGCCAGGAGGTTCGTCTTCTTCCTACATCTCTTTTACCTTTTATTTTGCCCTCTATAATCAAACGTAGTAGCCCATAACGAGGACCTCTTAATATATGACCGAAATATTCAAGTTTCCGCCTCTTAATTGTCTGTACAATTTCTTCCCTCTTATTAACCCTATCAAGGACTTCAATATTGGTAATTTTGTCTACCCATGCTATTCGTAGCATCCTTCGATAACACCAACGCTCAAAAGCTTCCAATTTCTTAATCTCCAGTTGTTTCAATGTCCATGCCTCAGATCCGTAGAGCAAAGTTGTAAAAATGTAGCAGCGCAATAACCTTATCCTTAGATCCATTCTTAGGTCTCTACTACACAATAGATGTTTCATTTTTACAAATTTTGCCCTTGCTATTTCTATACGGCTTTTAATCTCTTGCGTTTGTTCTGCGTTTTGACTAACCAATGTTCCTAGATATTTGTATTTATCTACCCTTTCTATCTGGATATTATTAATATGGAGTGTCTCGTTGTCTTTTGGATGTTTTGTAATGACCATGAATTTTGTTTTCTTTAAGTTCATTTTAATACCATATATGGTACACTTTTCATTCAGCCGTTCCAGTATGTTTGTTAGACTTTGCAGAGTTGAAGTGAATATGACAGTATCATCGGCATATCTTATATTATTAATAATTTCACCATTTATTATCATTCCATCGTTACACTCTCCTAAAGCTTCTTGGAAAATGGCTTCGCTATATATATTAAACAGCAGTGGTGACAATACACAGCCCTGTCTCACACCCCGAAGAATTTCTATTTCTTCCGACATTTGATTTTCAATTCTTATTTTGACTTTCTGGTTCCAGTAGAGGTTCGAGATTACTCTGATGTCGCGGCTATCGATGTTTTTCATTTTTAAAATATTAATTAGTTTATTGTGCTGTACCTTGTCAAATGCTTTTTCAAAATCAATAAAACATGTATACATGTCTTGGTTCATATCCAGATTTCTTTGCATGAGCACATTTATACCGAACAATGCTTCCCTGGTTCCCGTGCCGTTTCTAAAGCCTAACTGACTAGCACTAATTTCATCATCCAGCTTTCTGTAAATTCTGTTGTGGACTATTCGTAGAAATACTTTCAAAACATGGCTCATTAATGCAATTGTACGGTGTTCTGAGCATTCTTTTGCATTTTGCTTTTTGGGAATAATTACGAATGTGGATACTAACCACTCCTTTGGTAAAATACCTGTTTGATAAATATGATCATAAAGTTCTACTAGAATGTCTATCATTTCATCATCGATCAGTTTAAGAAACTCAATCGGGATTTCATCCGGACCTGTGGCCTTTTTCCCTTTTGTCTGTTTTAATGCGTATTGAACTTCCTGTTTTAAAATTTTTGGTCCCGATTCACCAGAGTCCTCATCTATGATTTGTTGTCTGTCATCCCCGAATAGTTCTTTTATGTATTCTGTCCATCTGTTTAGTTGTTGTTTTGTATCTGTGAGAATGTTACCATTCGAGTCTTTTATAACATGTATATTATTTTGTTTTCCCGACGTCATTTCCTTCACTTTCCGATGAATATTGAAACTATCATATTTCTTTTCATATTCTTCTATTTCGTGACACTGTTCAGTTAGCCATCTGTTCAGTTAGCTCCAACAAATTAGATGTATGGGCATAACTAACATAATAAGATAAAAATTACACAAATATAGTGTGACACTTGAGCCTGATGACTTTTGCAAATTTTAGCAATGTCTGGTCTAATATGCGAAAACGCTACCCTCATTTCTTCATCAATATTCCCAAATCTTTAACATTTCTTTGTTTTTATGTTTGTGAAGGTTGAAAAACCTAATTTACACAAGTGTGAAGTTGCAAACTGTAGTAATACCTTTAATGCTCTTGTAGAAAGAAGTGGGTGTTCAGCTTGCACAAAAATCCAAAATTCTTTAAGTGACATTTCAGAAAACTTTAGTTTCAGAGTGGGATCAGTTGACAAGCCTATTAACTCTTCTTCCTCTTGTAATGATAGCTGGCATTTCGACATATTAATCGAGATAAAAGGATTTCGAATCCAATCGTAATTACCTGTATTTAGGGAAGGAAAAGAAGGAACCTGTATTAAGATATTTCATCTCTTCAATATTTGCGGTAATACTGGGAAACATATCGAATGTACATTTTTCTAATATGCGATTTTTCCAAAGAGATATTTTCTTTGAAACCCTGATATTTTGTCAGTACAAAACAAAATACTTTTAGATTTTCCTTGGACACTCGTATTAATATTGTAGTCTTTATTAATTCTAATTTATTGTTCTTATTTTTAATTTACTAAAGGTTCAATATTTATAACACAAACTTAATTTACTTAAAGTTTATTTATAATAATTTATCTTACAATAATTTATTATTACGACCGTTACATTTAAGTACCCGTTCGCGAATTTATCTTCTGACTAACTGTCCTCAATGAGAATCACCGTTATTTATATGAAATGCCGTTATCTAGAAGGGTCTGGCGATACATCGATGACCTTCCATCTATAGCTAGACTAGAAAAGTCGATCGGCTTCTGGTAAATTCGAAGGGTCACGCCGCCGGCTGCATTCTTGGTACCTGAAGTTACTCGACCCTTCTGGAGAATTCGGTAGTATTTGACCTAGAAAATGCGTGAATGATTAAATATGTTTACGGTTTTTTTTAATATGACTCATATATTTTTTTACGTAACAATATTATTGAGGTATTTAAAAATGTCAGTCAAATATCCTAATTTGGCAAGACTAATATTATTTTCTAAATATATTGCAAATTTATCTGTTGCTGCACCTTCTCCTTGAAAAAAGCTAATTCGCATTTAAGCTCTAAAACTCGATTCAAGACTTTTCCTCTGCTTAACCACCTAACTTCAGTATGCAAAAGCAAAACTTCATGTTGTGCTTCCATTGCAGAACAAAGCTGTTTAAAATGGCGTGTTTTTAATGGCCTTGATTTTGTAACCTCGGGAATCTTTTTTTGGATGGTGCTAGAAAGATAACCAATGGAGACACTGCGGACGGCAGCCAGATGGTTGGTGGAGAGCGAGTCGTGGGTTCGAAACTAGCTTTTGGAACCGGGATTGGGTCCAACGGACGAAATAAGTAAAGATAGGATAAGAGATATTAGAAAAGATATAGAAATAAACAAAAAGATAGATGGGTAAAATTACCAAAGATAAGAGAAGATAGAAACAGGGCGCCACTCAATTTTTTGGGGTTAAGAAGAAAATTAAGAAACCTTAGAAAAGAAAAGAGATAAGGAAAGATATCCTTCAGAGATCAGAGATCAAACCCAACTAAAGATACTAACAGTTAATTATCAAATAAATTTGGTCAACACAATATATAAACAAATAATAAATATATTAGGTATTACACTTACTTACATACGAAACTTAATCAGCCTGATCTTTCTACTGGTCAAAGGTATAGTAATAAATTAATATACTAAGCAGATATTTAGAGCTACTATTTTATCAGGGAACTTGTTAGGAGTCAACAAATAAAATACATGCATAAAACATTAACAATATATTAAACACAAAATTATGATGCTGCTAAATGCAACACAAGTAATAAAAATACACAACTATGAAATGGTGTTATATATGTATAAAATTAAGCAATAATATAAAAAAAAATACCTTTACCAAGATATGTAAGGCAATCATATACAAATATAGTTTGGCGTATCTCGAGATATTATAGGAAAGATAATGAGCAAAAATTATAGCAAATACAAAAGATAGCAAAAATTTCTTAACTCTAAATTTACAAAAAAAAAACAAACAGGTTACAGAGTTGAAAACATTAACTAGCCAAACCGCACTTGGCTAGGTGGGTTACTATCTCGCACTATTAATTAATGCTAAACTGAGATGTTCATAGTTATTATTTATGGAAAGTTCTTGAATTGTTCTTTAAATTAAATATAAAAATCGGCAATCTACAGATGAAGATATGGATGAATGATGGGTGATACGTCCAGATAATGGCAGGTGGTATGATACCATACCATATTACTCGCCCAAATAATTTGCAGATAAATATTATGGTAACTTACATAATTCCTGATGACGGCAGCTCAAGTCACTGAATTTAATATACTGTACTGGTATTCAACACTGAATTTAATTAGGTACCATTAAAGGTAGTGTAGAACTATATATAACTTAATATAGTCTAAGACAAGAAAACTGAAATATAGAATGTATACACACTTAGAAAATAATTCACAGAGACGATAATTTCAGGCAAGCGACCACACTCAACGAGAGGCCACTGAGAAGTCTCACGAGATAATTGACCTGTGCTCAACGAGAGCCCACCGAGAAGTCTCACGAGATAATCGACCTGTGTTCAACGAGAGCCCACCGAGAAGTAAGTTGGTTCCACTAAAAATTTCGCCAACTATCCAAGAAAAAAGAAGAAGGTATATCCCCCACTTAAAATCATCGGACAGTTGTAGGTAATTCTGAGGAAGTAAAAATTCCGAAAGTTTTGAGTTACCGGTACCAACAATTGGACATGAGAAGCCGACAATACTTGGGATTAAGTTATTGTCAAAAGATATGGGCCTTCGGCGAAAATTATCATTTTATTTAAAAGAACCTACATACCCAGAGGCATTAGATTTTTTCATACTGAGTATTAAGACGGAAAGGAATAACTACCTTTAGTAATTAGGGAAGTCCATTATAATTTAGTAGATCCAATATTATTTTCTTATCGTAAACACGGGAATTCCTAATCATCAGCGTATCGCACGGGGGTAAAAGAAATTAAAAATAATTAAAATTTTAATAATAAAAAAAATGTTACAATTTTATGTAATTGACCATTCCCACTACTTGATCTAACACAGGTTTTAAAGCATTTGGCAACGTTTTGTATACTAGTGATTCTCTGAGCAAGAAACAATGCGTAAATATTATTTGGGTTTCTCGTTTTCGCAAGTGTAGCAAACCCCTTAATAGAGCCTAACATTGATGGTGCCCCATCTGTACCAAATACCCATGCACATATTCCATAATATATTATTTTTTTTTCAAAATATGATGTAATGCACTTAAAATTTTTTTTTTTTTTGACCCGTTGTATGTTCAGTATTTTCCTTACAAACTGATTTACTAATAATTTGTTTTCAGAAATAAAACGAATGAATCGTATTAAGTAGGTTTTGCCACTAAAGTCAGTGGATTCGTCAACTTGCAATGTAAAATTTTCTCATGTCATAATACAAAAAACTGTACTTTTAATATTATCTGACATATTTTTAATTCTATTTCTTATTGTATTGTCGGAGTGGGGAATTTTCATAATTTCTTTTTTTGCATCCTCACCAAACATAATTTTTACCATTTCTGCACATGTTGGTTATACCAAAGATTCTGAAATAGTATGCGGTTTCAACCTTATAGCTATTAATTCAGCCATTTTATAAGAAGCTAATTGTGCTTTGTCAGAAATTTTAACAATTTTTTCAAAACTTCTTACCTGCTCTTGCGTGTTCAACAATCTTTGAAAATATACTTTGCTTTTAGAACTAAGATTGATATGTTTCCATGGATGCCTCGGTTAGTGTCCATGATTCAACCCCATAGAGCAGCACTGTAAACACGTAGCATCTCAATAAATGGATTTTCGTTTTTAAGGGTAGGTCATGGCTCTTAAATATCTTGCTCATTCTGACAAACACTTACCTGGCTTTTTGAATTCTCTGTTTTATCTCAACTGAGTGGTCCCATTGGTCGTTTATCGTGGTTCCTAAATAGTAGTAACGGGGCACTTGGAGTATTTGTTGCTGATCTACCAGTAATTGACTATGTTTTTTATAGGTGGAATATGCTTCTTACTGATGACCATGTACTTTGTTTTCTTGATGTTAAAATCAAGCCCGTACTCCTGACTGATTCTCCACAATTGCGTTAGTAGTGTCTATAAACCTTCTAAACTGTTTGCAAAGAGGATGGTGTCGTCTGCATATCTGTTATTCAGGCGCTCACCATTTATGAGAATACCCTCTTCGTAATGCTCTAAGGCCTGGCTCATGACGTGTTCCGAATAGACATTAAATAATAGGAAATTGTTTAGTCGAAAATGAAAGTAGATGCTTAGCAGCTAAAGGACGATTAATTAAAAGTTCTTACATTTAATCTATATCTTTTTCTTTTTTTCTTGAAGATATTCCATTAAAACATCTTTACACCCTAGCATTTATGTTAACAAATAAGCCTACAGAACCTCCAGATCTGATCCTATTGATTTTCTTCTAACTTTCTATTTTTTTTACGAGACATCTTACACAATATTCCAGTTTATTTTATCACTGACGTTGGTAGTCGTATAAAATTTCCTGCAGCAACGAAAAATGATTCATCGTGCACGACAATCTACGTTATTTATTAGAAAAATCTATTTTTAGATGGTTCCTATTTGCTCCTGTTGTTTTCGTTATTGTTTAACATGATTACAAGGTTGATTTTGTCGTTTCAACCGATTATTACACGTTTTTATTAAAGCCTCAAACGTGTTGTATCGATTTTATGTCTATGCACAGGTGTTCTAAAAGAAAATAAATTACAGTGTCGTTGTTTATTCAATAGAATGATCGACTATAAGTGTACAATCGAGTTGTCGAAAGTAAGGACTGTATAATTCAGTCTGCTTCTTTAAAAAAATCAATAACAGTTTAATGTTTTATATTAAGTATTTTAAATTCAATGGAAGAGTTGTACTAGATTTTTATTACTGATCTTCCATTTTTGCCTTAGTTGTGATAATTTTGCTTATTTTGTCTTAGTTTTGTTACTTCCATCTTTCGATCTAGCTAGTTTTGTTCTCTCAATTTTTTTTGAATTACTTCTTGCTGAAACAGTGTTTTAACAAGAAGTGTTTTGCTATAATTAACAAACTTTCAAATATATAAAAAATATATATTAAAGGTAAAGGAAAAATGCCATACTTTTTAAACAAGGGTTTGCAGCTGGCACGATATTCTGCTGAGTCAATAACAATAGAAGATTGGATTCGGAGGCAAACCACCTAGGAACTCCTTTTACACTGAAAGAACAAAGCAGATCTTGCAATTTTATAACACGTGCTGCAAAACCTGCGAAATTCCAAAATCATGGAGGAAATCTAAAGTAATAGCCTTGCTAAAACCAGGAGAGGAACCAGAAAACACCAGTAGCTATAGACCTATTTCGCTGTTGTGTCACTTTTTCAAACTATACAAGAGACTCATACTCGCCAGAATGAAAAAAAATGTCGACAAGCACCTCATCCCACAACAAGGAAGATTCAGACACAGCAAATCTTGCACCGGTCAAGTCCTCGCACTAATAGAAGACATTGAAGAGGTCTTTGAAGAAAAACTTATAACAGGGGCTGCTTTCGTAGATTTGACAGCAACCTATGACACAGTAAGGCACAAAACATTGCTCCGCAAATTATACGACACTCTCAATGACCACCATCTGGGTAAGGTCGGATATTCTTTATTGCAAAACAGACGTTTTTTCGTTATGCTGAAGGGTAAAGTAAGTAGGTGGAGAGTTAAAAAAAATGGCCTCCCACTGGAAAAAGCACTTCCTCTATGCTGACGATCTTGCAATATGTGCTCAAGGAAATAGTTTTAAAGAAGTGGAGGAAAAACTCAAAACTGCCTTAAAAACAATGACAGCGTACTACCTCCAGAATTCCCTGAGACCCAACCCCTCTAAAATCCAAGTCTGCACTTTCCACGTTCGTGCAAAGGAAGCCAAGCGAAAACTCAAAATTGCATGGAATGGTAATACATTAGAACACACAAACCAACTTATATATCTTGGAGTAACTCTGGGCCGGTCCCCCACCTACAGAATATACAGGAGCGTCATGTACATTTAACACTAAAGTCTTCAACACACTGTTAAATAACACTTTAATTTTATCCGATCAAATTAGTTTTGTGTGCCAATATAATTTATCTGTAAAGAAAATTAATCTTGAATTACATATATCACAGTTATGTGATACTACTTGAGAGCTTCTTCTTGTTATGATCTGTCTTCTTACCATTATTTGGTATATTGTTTTAATAAAAATAAGTTCAGAAATTCTTTACAGAACACTATTTGATACAAATCCTAACAAATTCGTAAACTGGGAACAGTTCAGAGAAGATCTCAGTAAAAACAAACGTAGAAATTGACACAGAATACCTTAACCAATCCATTCTTCTTAGAGTGCTGTCTTCCTACGGAGGTTGGCAATCATAATGGTTGTTTTTATTTTTGAACTGCTGCTCTACACAAATCAATTGATCTGCATTGATACCAATCACGTAGATTCTTCAACCATGAGTTCTGCCTTCGGCCAACAGATCTTCTTCCTTGAATCTTTTCTTCCTGTATTATGAGTCTCAAAATTTCATATTTTGGTTCCCATCACGTGACTTAGGTATTCCAGTTTTCTGGTAGAACCAATTTTCTGGTAGAACCAAATTTTCCAGAAAACCAATCCATACAAGAAGCTAAATCGAAAACAAAGACAATCAAGGAAATAAATCACCCTACTCATGAACTACACAATGAAATCAAACAAATTATTGAGAAACGAATATTAAGACGTACATGTTAGCTGTCGAAAGCACCACAAGACAGGATGAATCTAAATAGAGCTACAGCACAGTAAAAACCGTTATTAAATAACCACAAAAACAATGGTCTACATTCTTATCTCAAGACATCTTTCTCTAAAGGAACTACCGAGTATTCAGTCAGAAGATGGTGCATGGGCAGCCATAAAGAGAAAGTCGAAATTTTCGCTGAACATCTTAAAACAGTTTTCCAGCATTTTCCTGTAGAAATAAAAGAGATGAGGCAGGGTATGCCAAAACAAAGGAAAGAATCTTAGGGATGAGGTCAAAGAACTTAAAGAATATATTAAAAATCAGTGATGGATTAGACCGTTACTTGACGGAAATCCATTTTATCTAACAATAAGACACTGAAAACTTTTGTTTTTAAAACTTCCTCAAAATTTCTTATTAATTATTATTATTAGAGCTTTTTCGGCAGAGTGCCTCTCTCATATAGTGTTAATCCTTTATTTTAACTAAATAAGTTAAGGAGGGAAAGAAGAAATGAGATTGTGAATGATTTTGCGAAAAAATCAATATGGTTCAAATCTGGAGATCATTTGGGTCTGTTTATGTCCATATATACCTGGTTTCGCGTAATTATAAGTATTTTTTGTGTTTTTTTATACAAATAATGTTTCTTTGGACTCCTTGACGGTGTGTATGTTATATACATAATCGACAAAAGTAAATATTCAATTTCGTCGAATTTCTGACTTGCATGCAATATCAATATTTAAATATCGATAATCTCAGAGAGTTAAATAAGTAATTAACAATCTGTGCAAATATCACAATAATTACATTTAAATAAAACACATCAAATCGTTTAGTACTTAAGGTCATTTTGGGATTTCACAGACTGTAAAAAAGATGTTAAACTGCATGATGATTTGTTTGACGAGTTTTATTTGAACATTTAATTTTTTTAGTTTACAAACTGAATACACAATTAACTTTATTGTTATCCAGACTGTTTCCTACGACGCAATGATCGTGAGCTGCAAATATAATAATTATTTGAATGATTTTTGAAGTGAAAACATCATTAGTTTTCAGCATTTATGCATTGTATGATTTAAGTCAGCATAAAATTGGTTAATGTAGTGTAAGTTGCTTATATTTGGTGCCAATAATCCGTCTGTATCATAGCATTTGATTAAAAAGTTATTCATATTGGTATAAGGAAGAATCTTATCGAGCTTGGAGTAAATAGTAGTGGCTCTTCATTATTTTGGACTAATGTAAACGTTTTTAATTGTGATATTTAAACAGTTTTAATCCAAATTTTTGTTCTCAATATTAATTTGTACTTTTTGTTACAGGAGAAGGAAATTATGACAGCGATAACTTCGTAAGAAGATAGAGACTTCTTCATGAAGGGCATACGGCCAACTCAATGGGCTTTTTAAAACCTACCAACCATTTCCGATCAAGGCCACCAGGAAGAAAAAAGTAGCTCAGTAAGTTTATATACAGTGCAGGTCAAAAGTATGTTTACCCCTCGTATCTTTTGAACGGTTACTGCTATAATAGTGAAATTTGGAGCAAGATAATAAACAGATATAGGCTTCTTAACTAGTCATAACAAGTGATGTAATAGTGACAGATGACGTTACAGCGCCACCCTGAAAGATAATTTTAAATAGGGCCTAACGCAAGTGATACCTCTTTGGAAAGGTAATGAAAATACCTATTCAACCAAACTAATTTTATTTGAGTTTAAGCTCATTTTGATGAATAAATTAAATAAATACTAAAATTGTAGTTGCGCAATTAATTAATAAATATTAAAATCTCCGCCTCTCATTACTTGTCAAAACGTTGACGTTTTTCAATTCTCTTCTCGATTTTTTGACAATTAACCAGAGGCGAACGTTAGAATATCCCAATAAGGGACAGTCTCATGCGATTCAAAAAAAAGACACATTTTAAAATTAAAACAGAAAAAAAAACTATAATATTTATTAACACAATTCCTTTTGGAGATGATTAAGTAAGTCTTGAAGTACATAAAAAAAATTTTAATAGCGATTTTAACTTCATTGGTGTCCTGTAGATGGCGTGTAGTAAAAAGTGCGTTTTTGGTGGTAAGACACTTTGTGGGTCACCTGTAACAGATATTCAAAAAATTCAAAATAGGTTGTATTCGTGAGACTCAAAACTAGATGATAAACCTTTAAAATATGCAAATTATATTATTTTGAAGAGTTTATACGAATTTTTTCAAAAAAGTCGAAAAATCGCTATATTTTCGGTGGATTTACCCATATATAATAAAAGGGGGGGTGGTTTTTAAATATTTTAAAGGTTTATCATCTAGTATTTTGTATGTACATTCGAAAAATTTTTGGTTTTTTAAAATCGGTTAAGAAGGTTCGGAGAAAAGTGTCTGACTAGTTTGAAAATGTTACTTTTGAGAAAAAAGCATTTAAAGTTTTTTTTACATAATTTTCGTGAATAAAAGGCTGATAACTTTATACTCACGTTTAATCGGCCATTCCTGGTGAATATTGAGGACCCTCTTCATCCAACAGTTGTTGTAAATGGCTTTGTAAAGCTGTAAATTTCAATACAACGTCGCGATGTTTTATAATTAATTCATTTGTTCATGTTCGACTGGAGTGTCAATTCACGCCGCGATGCTGCCAGTATAAGTGTAAAAACGGAACACACCTAGATCGCATGTCAATTCAACGAAAACGTACTTATTTATAAATGTAGATATGAAAATATTTTATAACTAAAAAAAGGTTATGTTTTATTGCCAAAACGGCTTGAAAAAAAGTTGTATTTCCAAAATAAAAAATAAAAAGGAATTTTAAAAATAAAATAATTATATTACACTCTTTTTAATTTGAAATTATAAACTATATTTGGAATAATAAATGTATTTAAGTATAAATTTTATAACTCAAATAATACCTAATGAACACAAACAAAATTGATGTTAATAAAATATTATTTATTATCTGCACAAAACCGGACTTTCAGGAAAAATCGGTAGACGGAGCAACACTGTCGGCGTGCCATATACGCTACTATCGGCGTGCCATATACGCTACTATAAACCGCTAAGGAGAAGTAATCCAGTGGAATAAATAAATTTACACTGGTTAATTGCAACGCAGAGAATCTTAGTATTTGTAAAAAAATCCTGTGTTCCGGATTTAAAATTCCAAATCCAAATGTGTATAGTAAACGCCAAACGTTATACAGATATACATACTATATAAAAATTAATCACTAATACATACTCAACGTATATACAACATATATACAAAAGCAAGAACAGCTGGAGCCTCGCGCTTGCCGCGCGGAGAGAAACCGGTTTTCATACGTGCGTAGATAACGTTAATAAAATAACTATAACTTATATTCTAGTGGGAATTTCTTTTTAAAATTTTAGGAGGGAGTTTTTGAATGTATATGGAAGCGATTTATAAAAAAAATTGATTTTTTGAAAGTTTCGCACGAGACTGTCCCCATAAATGATGATAATGAATCATCCCAAATTTTGGCACATGCAGATGATGTTGACCTAGTTGCCCGCACAACACGCAAGCTAGAAGAAATGTATACCACCTTGTCAAATGCCTTAAACATATGGGCCTGCAAGTAAATGAGAAGAAAACGTAGATAATGGCATCAACAACCTACAATAGAGCCAGAAACATCGGCCACCAATCAATGTCAATCAAAATCAAATCACGGTTAAGAACTCTACCTTTGAAGTGGTGGACAAATTCACATACTTAGGCTCTAGAGCTCTTAGGCTCATCTAGACATGAAAAGCAGAAACTTAAGCCTAAAAACACAAATAACCATATACAAAATCCTTATACAACCAGTGTTGACATATGGATCGGAGACATGGACCATTTCCAAGGTAGATGAAAACCTCCTACTTATACTTGAACTAAGGATCCTGAGAAGAATATTTGGTGGCATCCGTGAAAACGGTGTTTGAAGAAGGTGGTACAACCGCGAGATATATCACAGATATAAACATATATTTGGTGGTAAAAAAGTTCTTATAAAAATAGGAAGACTAAGATGGGCAGGACATCTGGCAAGATCAAAGCAGAACCACCCTCTTAGAAGAATCCTTATGTCACCTGTGGGAAGTAGAAGTAGGCACCAATGATAATGATGAATGTTAGAATATTTATTAATTAAATGCGAAACTATAATTATATTAATATACCTATTCAATCATACTAATTTTGTTTGGATTTAAGATGATTTTGACGAATAAATTAAATAAATACTAAAATTTATTAAATAAATACTAAAATAAATACTAAAAATCCAGACAGTCTGGATAGTTAAATTAAATTGATCGGGAGTAAGTCTTATATTACATCCCTCCAAATTTCACTATTATAACAATAACCGTCCAAAAGAGACGAGGGTGGGGAACGAACTAGTTTTACATATTATTTTTTCATCATCTCCAATGTATTCTTCGTTTTCTAAATGTATTTAAGTATCATCATCGTCGTCGATGTTCAAACTCTTTGGAGTATATGAGAGTAACTCTTTCGCTTGTTGGTAGAATGTATCTTTTTCTGACAAAACAATATCAAAATGACTTAAATGTTTTCTTCGCCACTGTAAAACTTCTGCACATTCTAACCCCATTGTGGTATTTTCTAACAATTCCGTCTACATATTCTTGAGAAAGTAACAACAATAATTGTTAATAATACAACAATACCGATGTACCTAGTTAACTGAATATTTTTTATAATTATCAAGGCTCACTTACTTTCGTTCGGTAATTACTAGAAACTCGTTAATTAAATTTAAGCTTAAACAAGCGTTTCTATTCCATTTTCATCCGGATGAACAATTGTTTAGAGATCTTTCGACATATCCCATCGCGGATAAGATCTTGTTGATTGAAGATTCTACTATCGGTAACCATTTGTTTTTCTCTTCCACTTATTTCTTATAATTTTGTCAATAAAACAGATGATTGTGCAACAATTAAATGATCGAATAGTGAGTGATCGAATGATGGATTAACTCTTCAGCAGAAACTTGACAATTTTTGGTTTATTATTGTCAGGGAAATAAGTAAAAAATAACATAAATACTTATGTTTTTAATGGTAATATTCCAGCTGTTACTGAACCTATAAAAATTATACGAACAATCGAATTTTGCTGAGAATGTCAATCAACCGTTCTACCGTTTTTCTTTAAAATCGACGTTGTTTGAAGCCACGTACCTTTTCACTTGACTCTATACCATTTTAATCGGGTTAAGCTCGCAATGTTAAGACGGCAGTCTCAAAATCTTAACGCCATATTTTTCCGCAATTGTTTCAATTTTGTACTTGTCGTTCTCATCTCTAAATGCGGCCGCAGTATCCTGTAATTCACTTTTTAGGTAATCGTTCTCGAAGAAAATGTTTTTGATTTGCCTTTAGACAAGAATCTTTCGTGAATTGATTTCTTGAACTCAAAACGTGAATAAATGAAAAGACAGTTATAGCTAATGGATTTTGACAAGAGCTATGACCTTGTAATAACACATACCTTTAATATTTGAATTCAGTATAGTGCTTCTATGTACAGCTTCTATATAGTTGTTCTGAGGAGTTACAATGTTCGGTAAACTACTCCGCATATTAACTAAATCCTGTCAAACTGTGATGAGTGTCTCTGTCATTCTCGAAACATGTGCAGCCCCTTAGATAATTGGAATGACTTATTTGTTCTAGTATATTAAATTCGCTTTTTTTATGAATTTGTAGACCTCTCCAAAATGTATACCAACCGGAAATCGTTCATCATCAAGCTACTGGTGGGCAGCTGCGCCCTATACTTGTTCATCCACGTGTTCACCAACACGGCGGTACCGGTCATCAGGGAGATGCAGGAGTCAGGCAGGAACCTAGCTGCTCTCGGTACTGACAATCTGGAAGTACCCGCCGTCCTTGACGAAGACAGCGCCAAGGAAGTAGTGGCGGCCAAAGACTTACTGGAATCAGAACAAGTTCCAGACAAAACTGAACCGGAAGAAGCTCCGCCTTCTTCTAAAGCTGTTCCTACTGTGTTAGATAGAGTACGGGAAGTCACTAATTGCGTAGACAAACCTCTGGTGCCAAAGATACAACAACGAGGCGACTATTGGGTACTTTATAATTACATCCCGGCTGAAGTCAATCACAGGTAACTATGATATTAGAATAGTTTAAACAGGTCATTTTTTCGTAAACATTTTCTAGAAGAGTATTTATTAAAATTAGAGTGTGATTGAGACACTTTTATGTGTAATTTAATATTATTTGTGACAATGCACGTGGTATTTTACGCATTTGGTGACTTTTTACATATTTGAACACGTTTTAAATAAAATTTAATATTGTTGGCAACATTTTTCATTGCCTTCTTCGTAATCAGCGACATATGTCGTGATTGACAACATTTTGTACCCAATTTAACGTGATTCGTCACATTGTACGTGATGTTTGGCGTAATTTCTAACACATAACGTTAATAATGCTTTTTTGTAAATTCTAACGTGTGTGAGTAGTTTTTCTTATTAGATTCAGTCGAATATTTGCTTCCTCAGAATCCATGAGGCTGGCTGATTGCTCAGTGTGAGATTCTGAATGTATAACTCTACTCACCTGGGGTAATTTCGTATTGATACTCTATATCTTCAACTTGAGAAGTTTAAACATATTTAAAACGCCACTCTTGCCGAGCGGGTTGGCGAGTGATTCTATACAATCCCTAAAATTAGGGGATTTCCATTTCCGCCATCCACGCCGTACCGAAGGTATTCTTTACTTCATCCGTGACCTTGGATAAAAGACCTTAAGCAGGTACTAGTTTTCCTGGTCAGGAAACCCCTTAAATCTGTGGAGAGCAGGGATTGATTAATTTTCCCTGATAGGACCATCCAAAGGAGCACTCACGCAACAGGTGGACACGGAGAATTCTAGAATGGAGACCAAGGACGACAACAAGAAGTATGGGAAGACCTCAAAAGAGATGGGTAGATGACATAAGAGCAATGGCAGGCAAACAGTGGATTAGATTGGCGCAAGATAGAGAAAGATGGAAGCAATTGGGAGACGTACATTCAGAAGTGTATGGAAAATGGTTGACAAAGAGAACGTGTGTGACGACATTTTAAGTGATAAATAGCTGGCATTTTACAAGTTTGCTAACGTTTTTTTATGAAATTTGATATGATTGGTGAGTGTTTGTGACGTTTGACGTAATTGGTGACACGTGACGTGATTTGAAGAATTTTATAATAAATTTGACGTGATTGGCGATATTTGACATCATTTGACATGATTGATATTTTCTATGTTAATTTTAATGTAAATGGTAATATTTTATGTGATAGGTATATGACACCGATACGTCAATTTGCTGCCTTTTACAAGATTAGTAACGTTTTAAAAGCCGCCTACACTCTCGACTGAAGTTTTTCGGATAAAGTCTCGAAGTGGGGTTAATCGAGGCGAGACTTCGGGCCCATTATATTGAACTGGACGTAAATTATGACGCATGAAGTGATAAGCAGCATTTAATACTAAATATGACGTAACTCGACGTAATTGGTGATTTCTGAAGTGGTTGGTACGATTTTATACGAAATTTTAGTAATTGGTAACACTGTACACGACGTCTTAGTTAGATTTTACCTAATTATTAATTTTTTGTCGATTTTAATATAAGTAATAATATTTTATGTGATATGTGACATCGATAGGGTAATTTTCCGACTTCTTACAAGTTTTGTAACGTTTTATAAACAATTTGCTGATTTTTTAACATATTAGACATAACTGGTGACATCTGAAGTGATTGGCTACATTTTATACGATATTTGACGTGAGTCGTGACATTTTACGTGTCGCGTGGCGTAATTGGTGACATATATCGTGATTTTGATGTATGTCGTGACATTTTAGTTGACAATTGACGTTGTTATGTTGATTTAGTGACTTTCTACGTGTTTCATAGCGTTTTATATACAATTTAATATCATTTATAACATTTTATATATAATTTTACACGATTGATAACACTATACGTGTAGTATGACGTAATTAGTAGCATTTGGCGTGGTTTATCATTACGTAATATGTAACAATCATTTCAGATAGAACTTCTAATTTTACAGATATGAAACAGCAAAGAAATAAAATTACAATGATAAATTTTAGTCTGTTTTAAAGAAATTTAAAAGGAAATACGTACTATAAATGGACAATTACTAATATTGAACATAATTAAACATTGTACAACTGGAATCATATTATATTATTTTATATTATTCTTTCAGATGTCACGAAAGCATCACGTACACAACCCACGCGGATTATTCCTTCATGGACAACTTAGTGCCATTGTTGGAGCGGTGGAACGGACCTATAAGTATAGCTCTTCACGCTCCAGGAACTGATTTTGAAAATACTCTCGACTCCATAGGGTACCTTAGGGATTGCACCACGCCCATGGTTAAGCAGTTGGTGACCTTCCATATTTATTTTAGTACGAAACATGTTCCCAAAGAGGTAAGACTCCAGTCCAAACAAAAATTTATTTTATAACAGTAAATTTATCGTTTAGGTTCCTAAACACGACAACGTGTTCATTGAAACGTACAACTGCTCGGTGGTACCACCCTTCCTCAACGTTTCCAGCGAAAATATGTACAAAGCTCAGAAAAAGTTGTTGTATCCGGTGAATGTGGGTCGAAACGTCGCTCGAGAAACTGCGCAGACTCACTTCATCCTTCCCTCGGATATTGAACTGTATCCTAGTCCAAGTGTGATAGAGAAGTTCCTAGCTATGATTGCCGAAAACAGTGGTCCACTTCAGAACAAAAACTCTAAAGTAAGTGGTTCTAAAAATGTTTTCTATCGACACTTATTGCCCATGTTTTCTATTTAGGTATACCCTCTGACTATTTTCGAAGTGAGTGCCAACCAGCAAGTACCGGAGAACAAGACTCAGCTGCGCGAGATGCTGGCCAACGGTACTGCCATACCCTTCCACAAAAAGCTGTGTCCCGGATGCCATACGGTGCCGAAAGCCAAGGAATGGCAATCGGCGAACGAGACCCAAGGACTGCACGTTTTCCACGTGGGCAAAAGGAATGGGAAGTTCGTCCATTGGGAACCTATCTTCATAGGTACTCACGCGGATCCGTTGTACGACGAAAGGCTTAGTTGGGAAGGGAAGATGGATAAAATGACACAGGTAAGGAATTTTTAACATAAATATGTAGTAAAATACAACTACCAACATAACCAATGAAAAAATCGACAATTTGAAGATGTCCGTACAAAGTTTCGCCAGGATATATGATTAAAAATAATCTAAGAATGACTGACAGTCGAGGATTTTCGCAGCACTTAAGTGCTGCTAAGTTTGTAGTGTGGATTTATCGATTTTTCTTATTAGTAGGGGAACATGTTGTACCTAGGGACAATATTTACAATTTGATTTTTACAAATTAGACAAATGAAGATATTGAAAAATAATAAAATCTGGACAGTTGATACCTTTGTAAAGCTAATTTGAAAATGTCAATTTTCCAACTTTTTATACAGGGTGTTTCAAAAAAAGGTAATCCCGTCTCTAGGGTAGGTAAAAAACTGAAAAATAATTGGGGTTTGCTTAGTAAAAAATTTTTGTAACGCCATCCGGTTTCAAGATACAGGTCGTTTAAGAAAAAACAAATTTACGCATTTTTTACGATTTTGCCGAAACTACTGGCAACATTCTAATGAAATTTTATACGAATATGTTTTGGAAGCTGATACATCCCATGAATTTGTTTTTATATCTGATTCTCATAGAAGGCGCTAGTTACACGGATCGTACTAAAGATTAGTCAATATAACTTTTTTAAGAGTATAATTATTAATCAAAATTTCAAGTAAACTTAAACATCATTCAATTTTACACGAAAAAGGTACTCTTGGTAAAAGTCGATACTGTGTACCTTTTTCGGAATATTTTGATTTGAAAATTCTGATGTAATAATTGATGCTGGTAATAATGATAAAGTTCTAATAGGTATACCTCTATTTTCTCCAAGTGTGCCATGGAAATCTGACATTTATTGATTGTTACGACGATAAATCAACAATAATTAGAGTTTTGAAATCTTGTTATTTGTAAAATTAAATCAAAATGTACTCAAATGTTGAATACACTGACATGTTATTAACCTTAGGTGAATGTTTAGGATGTTCTAGTGCAGCTGTGACACATTATGCAGAAAAGTTTCCTAGAAGAAACTTACCAAGTAAAAAAACATTTAGAGCCGTTGAACGACGTTGTCGAGAAACTGGGAATGTGAGACCAAATCAAATTAATTCTGGTAGACCAAGAACAACAACAACAATTAATAAAGAAAATAATATTTTAACTTTACTTGATCAAGATCCAACAGTTAGCGTAAGGAATATAGCAAGACAACCAAATACTTTTTCTTCAAGTACTTGGCGGATACTGAAAGAACAGCAATTACATCCTTATCATTACACACAAGTCCAAGAGCTCTTGCCAGATGATCTACCGGTTAGAGTGGATTTTTGTGAAACATTGCAACAAAGGAACAGCCCACAATCAAATTTTTTTAAAATGCATTCTTTTTACGGACGAGGCCACCTTTACGCGACAAGGTATGTTTAACTCCCAAAATGCACACTACTGGTGTGATGAGAATCCACGAGTCAACAGGGTATCACATTACCAACACTAATTTAAAGTTAATGTTTGGGCAGCAACTTTAGGTAACAAATTAATGGGTTATCATATTCTACCTTGAAATTTAAATGGTGATATGTATCTTGATTTTTTAAACAATTTCTTATTCGAGATATTAAAAGATTTAACGCTAAACGAGCGAAGATCTTTATTTTTTATGCACGATGGAGCTCCACCACACTTTGATAGAAGGTGTCGTAATTGGTTGAGTAATCATTTTCCGAATCGATGGATTGGTAGAGGTGCAGAAGCTCCGATTCATTGGCCTCCTCGGTCATGCGATTTTAACCCTTTGGACTACGCAGTTTGGTCGTATATTAAGGAAAAAGTCTATGCTACAGAGGTAAATTCACGCCAAGAATTGGAAGAAAGAATTCAACGTCAATTTAATGACATCATAGCTGATCCCCTACCGTTTAGAAGGTTAATGGAATCTTTAGAACAATGAATAGACTTGTATATTCGCGAAAACGGAGGGCATTTAGAACATTTACTGTAATTGAATTTTTTCGCGAAAACGGAGGGCATTTAGAACATTTACTGTAATTGAATTTTATTTTATGTTCTTAGTCACTAATTTAATTTTCTTCTTGTGAGTTTTGTTTAATTACTAACTATTTTATACCAGAATCAATTATTATTTCATAATTTTCAAATCAAAATATTCCGAAAACGGTACACAGTATCGAGTTTTACCAAGAGTACCTTTTTCGTGTAAAATTGAATGATGTTTAAGTTTACTTGAAAATTTGATTAATAATTATACTCTTAAAAAAGTTATATTGACTAATACTTAGTACGATCCGTGTAACTAGCGCCCTCTATGATAATCAGATATAAAAACAAATTCATGGGATGTATCAGCTTCCAAAACATATTCGTATAAAATTTCATTACAATGTTGCCAGTAGTTTCAGCAAAATCGTAAAAACTGCGTAAATTTTTTTTTTCTTCAAGCCCTGTATCTTGAAAACAGATGGCGTTACAAAAATTTATTACTAGGTCTTTACCTGTCCCTAGGTACAACCGTCCCTAGGCACAGCATGTTCTCCTACTGTCAACCCTCCTTAAGTAGTACCACTATTAACAACAATGTTTTCAGGGTTATGCTTTGTGCGTGTTGGACTACGACTTCATGATCCTGGACAACGCGTTCCTGGTCCACAAACCGGGCATAAAGATCTACAAGAAGGACCCCAGACGAGCGATGCTGGCGGGCAAGACCCACCAGCTCATCAACAAGATCATATTCCCCGAGCTCAAAGTCCTATACGGAGTTCGCAAAGGCTGTGCTGTGTGAAAATATATGTATGAACTGTAGAGGACTGTACTAAAGCCATTTAAATAGGAAATACATCGATGTGAAGTATTTTAAAAATTGTATTTTTTACTTATTGTGATCTATTAATATACTATTTCGTTTTTAAGCACGCTGTAGATTTAAGATGTATATATTCTGATATTTGTAGGTTAAGTAAATATATTATTTAAGGAATGTGGAAAAATTGGTGAATTTTTTATCTTAAACATTTATTTTTCTCGTCAAATGTCAAGTTTCAGCTTTCTTCAAAAAAATACTGAAGAAAATGTCGCTTAATGGTACCACACCATTCGATGCTGTCTTTTTAAATTGATTATGCATTTGGTTTATTAAATAATGCCATCGTTTGCCCACAGATGGCGCAAAAGAAATCAGTTTTTGATAAAATAGTTACAGTAAAACAAAGATTCCAATTTTTCCACTAATCTGTATTAGAAATACCAGTTTTTAAGGCGTTAAGAATTTTTTTCACTACTGCCAAGTCTTTTTACGGTAAAATTAGTAGAGATGTGTTCCAGACTAGACGCTGCTGACTGTTTTGTAATTTTTTTCTTCAATTCGAGATGATCTCAATAAGTTTCTTGTATCTAATTATATGAAAGTAGTGTTCTGCATTTATTTATCTGATAATTACATTTCAGCAGCGTACAGTATTATATTTTCAAGATAGTGAACATTTACAAAAGCCATTCTATGGTTCACATACACACAACCAAACTTACATGGAATCACCCAATATTTCCGATTTTGTAAAGTATTACTAAATTATATTTAATGGAACATGAACTACATTTTATACTAAACCAGTTTAATTACTATCAAAAACAAAACAGTCGAAAAATGTTACAAATGCTTGAAATTAACAAAAACGCAAAAAAACACGAACAAAAGATTGCAATGGTTGACTAAAGAAAGATACAGTCTTGTTGTTCATTTTAATAGTCAGTGTTGCCACCTCTAGCTCTAACACAAGCTTCAATCCGATCTTCTTAAGGTAAGTTTGCCCATTTTTCTAGAGCGGCTTGAATGAGCTGATCCGCATTACCTGGATTATCCGTTCGAGCTCTAATCCTTCTTTTAATGAGGTTCCACACATACTCAATGGAATTAATATCAGGTGAGGAGGCAGGTCAGCTCAGAACAGTGACATCTTCAGTTTCCAGAAAGTCTGTGGCAACTCTATTGGTATGTGGAGGGGCATTATCGTGCATCAAAATGAAAATATTTCCCACTGCACCTCGCCACAGTCTAACTAAGGGTTCTAGTATCAAATCGGCTCTTTAAACTTTGCCGTAAGTGACGCAAATGTGTTTTTTCTCCCATCATAATACATCCCCAAAACATTACAGTTTCTCTGGTTTCATCTGAAAAAAAAAGGACATTTTGCCAATCTTCATTTGTCCAGTTCTGGTGTTCCAAACACCAATTCAGCAGATCAATTTTGTTCTGTCTGGATAATTCGGGCACCCTCAACTGCCTCCTGCTAAATAAATTTTGGGAACGTAGTCTCTTTTGTACTGTTTCAACTGAAATGTCAATACCTGTAGTCTGCAAAAGTTGCCTTTGGAGTTCCGGATGAGAACAGGTTGGATTTTTTCTAGCTATTTCACCTAAAAACCGGTCTTGTCGATCACTAGTTGTGTGGACTTGATTAAATTTTATCAATTATGAATCGTATGTCCAACAAAAATCTTTATCTCTGATTTGCAAAAAAAGTTGTCCTACATTTCTTATTATTAGTAAGAAATACTGGGTGATTCCATATAAGTTTGGTTTTATGTATATTTTAGCAAAAAAACTCGAATGGAAGTCGGCAAAATCCGGATTACCTGTACTTTTCTCAACAAAAATTGACAGCTAAAACAACTTCTTCCCTTTTAGTTATGTATATGCCCTTCTGTATATTATCCTAGTTGTATATATACGAAAAAAACTATTTTGATATTATATATTATTAAATCTAGGCTTAAACTTTCATGTGGCGGAAAGAAATTGTTTTTGGAATATAGGTGTCCAGCAAAAAATGTGTATGGCATGTACTTCGCACTTTGCAGCTCTCTATTTTACAGTTTTGGTTGGAAGTTTGGTAATTATGAAACTGAAGCATTTCGTTAAAATTAAAATATGTCGAGAATATAATGGAAATGTGATAAAAAGAAGAAGAGTTAAAAAACAACGAAAGTTCCATAATTACCGAAGAATTTCAACTAAAAACTGCTACCAGTTCAACCGACAGCTCAAGCCTTACCACTAAATTATTTCGTTGGACCATTTTGTTTCCTGTAGTAAAACTCGCTGTACATTTACCAAGTAGTGGAAGTGCCAACAACCGAACCGTTTAAACAAACACACGACCTGAATCTTGTGATAGCAGCACACATTCGAACATTTAGCATTTCTGTGTACAGGGTAAGCTTAAGGATGGTGCATTTTTGAACTTTTACCAAAGTATATCACTTTTTTGTTGCAGCGTATATAGTGTTTAGGGTCTCAAAGCGTTTATCCTGTATACATTTAGGTAGTCTACATTTTAATCACGCAGCTGGTGGATGTTTTCGAGCAACAAGAAGAATTGGCTAGCAGAACATAAAACTTGGTATATCACAACCTCAATATCGACAAAAAGCTTTACCGTCTATATAACACAATAGTAATAGCAGAATAGATACGATTCTTGTTTGAAATGATTGATTGAACTGTATTCACCTTCACTTCTGGAGCTAAATAAAAATATCCGGCTCGAAGGACCAAGTGAAAAAACGAAACACAACGAATAACTATTGCAACTTGTTTAACGATCAAAAGATCGATCGTTGTAGAGTAAATCATCTCTGTGGGAACTTCAACTGACATCAAGGACTGAATAATGAGCGCTGGAACGTTCATAGGAAGTTGTAGCATCTAGCACAGTGATGAAACAGTTTTCTTTGTTGCTTGAAAGTATTTCCACCGTTCACAAATACTTCAATCACTTCTTATATTTTTATATACGAAAAACTTTAATACCAGTGCTCAATGTGTAAACTATAACCTTTTCTGATACCTTCTGCCTTTAATGTAAGTACAGAGTGTTCGAAAAATGCGTGTACACGGTATATTTTTAGAAACGGCGCTGAAAAATCGTGTACATAGGTAGAGAGAAGTATATTTTTTGAACACCCTGTACGTTTTATTTGATTTGCTCATTATGTTAAACTGTATACTATAATTTAGTCGATGTTCGTACTTATATATAGGTATTTTAAGTATTTATTGATATTTTTTGTAAGAAAATCGTCCCCTTGCTGTATTTTTACCATTTATATCGTGCCTTATACTGATTCCATATAATGATGAAAGTATATATAAAGTAATTTTGTACTGTATACGAAAAAATTCTGCAAATACATCAATATACAAGTATCTCTAGTTGTTATTATTAATTCCCCTACGGTACACAACCGAATACTAGCCTCACATATGCAAGGAAGAGAGTTTCAATCCTTTGGATCAAAATGAATTATGCATTGAAGCAATTCATTCGATCTATCCTTTAAAATTTTGAAATTATGGCAAAAACATATACTGTGTTTCACTTTCAAGAGCCTTTTCAATGTTTAGAGCGATATATTGGATATACCATTTTGATTTATTAAAATTTCATATTCAGCGGGCGAAACTCATATTCAGCGACCCAAAAAATATACTGAATTTCAAGATGAACAAAATTTAAAGTATTTTCATTGTTTGGGACGCTATACTGGATCTGCCATTTTGAATTTTAAAATTCTTGACTCTAAATCCATATTTAGAGACCCAAAAACATACTGTGCTTCACTTTAAAGACGTTCACGTCTTTTATATTCGGTATCATGTGTTCTTTCTTTTGTCTGAGCTGTTTTAATGCGCCATAGAAAGGTTTTTTGTTTTTCCCTATAATTATTTGTCATTTTTAGTCCAAACTTTTCCCATGACCTTTCTTTTTCTGCTTTCACAGCTATTTTAACCTCTTTTTTCTTTATATGCCTCATAGTCTTTAGGGCGCTTTGTACTTAGATATCTCTTCCATTTTTCTTTCTTGTTCTTTATTTTCCTTCTTATTTCGTCGGTCCACCATTCAGTTCTCCTCATGCTAGTATTTGCTATTTTTGTCTTCCCTCAAGTTTCCTCAGCAGATATGATTAAGTTGGTCTTGAGATTTTCCCACTTTTCTTCTATACTTGCAGTTTTTGCCCTACCTACCTGCAGGTTTTAATTGAATATACCAAGGATTAACTACAATCTAACTTGCTGGCCGTTGAATGTTACTAATGGTTAAAAAAATACTACAAAAACATCAACATTATTTTATAATTAATACAAAATACAACATGAGTTGACAATAAAAATAGCAACACTATAAAAGTGATACAAGGCAACAGGAAATCCTAGATCCAATCAATCATATAACCACTATAATATAAATACATAACGTATCATTCCAGTCCATTACCAGTCTCTACAGTCTCTTTGGTAGCGTGATGCGCCCTCATATGCTGGTGAAGACTATCTCTTCTATTGAACGTGTGATAACACACTCCGCACGTGAAGGTCTTGTTGACGTCATGGATGCGCATGTGCCGCATCATCTTGTCTTTTCGACCAAAGCTCTTCGTACACCTACAACACAAATGTAAAAGCAACGTCAGAATAAAGAAGAGAACTTCTATTGTTAAAATAAGTTTTCATATATGGGGGGGAAACAATCATAGTCCACTTTTGGTCGAAATTGAGATGACGAAGATTTCTAGTGATGAGTACAAATTAATTTCGGATGGTACAGAGTAAAAGGGAAAAACATTTACAGTCCTTTTATTACAAATGTTAAATGAAACGATGTACTGCGGAAGAACCATAAAGCCGGGTACACACATGCCAGTAAATTGGGAAAGTACCTGGCATGCCAGTAGCTCGCTTGCCTAGAGGCGAAAAGCAGGGTAGATTTTTACACATGTCAGTACTAGTAAACTGAAAATAATCTGAAACTAAAATACTTGTGTATATTCGAAATGAATTTTACAAGCAAACATTGCTAATGACCACAAATATTGTTAGAAATTTAATAATGATTCCGAAGCAGAACTCAAAAAAGAGAAAAGTTTGGTTGAGAAATTGGATTGGTAAGCGAGAAAATCTTGGAACAATTTTTATCACAAACACAACCAATCTGACAATTCTCTGCTAGCTACTGGCATGTTCGTAGCGGTAGGGTTTCATGTAATGTAAGCGTAGCAAGTGAGTGAGAAGTTGAATTAAATGGTTAAGTAGCATAGAAAAGATAATAATTATTCGAGATAATTATTATATATTCCAAATCAAATAAGGGATAATTATTACAGTAAAATTTTCATTTTTAAATCCCACAAATAAATTGACCTAGTTATTGCATTGTTTGTTAATTGTTTAAACATAGAAAAGCACGTCAAACAAAAAACTGTTATTGTAATGCAATATAGGACCCACAATTCAACGAAAACACAACCTTGGACTATAACCGGTCAATGAGGACACCATTCGATAAAAACTAGAAAACGGGGACAGCCAAGTCAGTAGTTAGTAGTCAGTCAGTAGTAGTGAGACGGCGGGCGTCCAGGCATCAATTGCCGCCCCGGGTACTCTCGACGCGGTAGCGTCGGGTACGAGTAGTTGGTAATGGGCAGTCAGTAATAGCGGGCCACCGTGACTGGGACGCGACAGCGTCCCGTACGCGAACAGTACGAGACAATCGGTGATTCTCCGGGGGCCGCGTATCATCTGGCAGAGTTCGCGTGTAGTCCGGTTATTGTGGCAGCTCGAAAGTTCGCAACCCTCAACTGACCGAGTTCCAGAAGACTGAACGTGTCGTGGTTGAAGCCCTAATATACACATAAGGTAACAGATTTCTTATACTAACCTGGGTAATTATATTAGTACCACTGTCAACTCTTCACTATCTTGCTACATCGTCTCCCGACGCGCAGAATAACGTGTTAACGATTGTATTAGTAACTTCAGGGTAGATTCAATATATTGTTGACTCTAATTTGGTTTTTTTAATGTTCCTTTCGTCCGACTCACTAGAGACTAGGAGAACACGAGATTCTGCGTATGCATATCTCCGGCTTCAAAAGTAAGCCCATAACCTCTACTCTTTACAGGACCTGGGACCTAGGAGTCCTTACCCCTATCCCGAAATCCCTTATCTTCTCGTAAATCCACGAAGACGAGCCAGCCCTCCAGACCAGTGTGACCAGTATTCCTTGCAGCCGCTCGCAGGGTTAGCATCCCTTGAGGATCTATTGTGTATTTCATTTGGTGACAGCGTCTTCCATAACTTCACATAATGCTCCCATTCTTTATTATTTACAGTGGTGACAGCGGAGTCGCCTCTGATTATTACATTCACACTTGCCAGTGACACTCCCCACGCATGCGCTTTGCATCTAGCTAGCATGCCAGATAACGTACGCACTTGCCAATTTGGAGACAGCAGCTGGTGCTTGCTAGGTACTGGTATGCCATTGTGCTAGTAACAGGCATGTGTATCTCCGACTTCATAGTCCGAGCGCTGCTAGGGAATAACCGTCAGGGTCCGAAGGCACTCTGTCGTCTCACTTCATTGGTGTGTTCTAGTTTGCCAGTTGATTCTATTTGAACAATAGCAATGTAGTGAGTACATACTGATTAAAATGGAAAGTAGTGGTAGCGATTGTAGTGATGTAAATGTGGGGACTGCTGCTAAAAATAGAAGAAAAACAAGCAGTGTTTATGACGTTATGAAACTTCCGAGAGTCACCACTCATGAGGTAGTGCCAGATTGCAAGTGCCACCGTTTTCGTTGTTTTGGGGACGTCAATGAAGCCGAAAGGCAAATAAAATATTTTTGTCTACTCTTGATATTTCCTCTGTAAACATGTCAACATACCACTGAAAAAATTTACCGATTTATACGGTTGAGGTAAAATGATTTGTTTTAATTTGAAACATTAAATTTCGATTTCCATGAAAACTGTTTTTATGGACTCAGATTGTGCTTTTTCCCCTCACTCCTCAAATATATAGAATAGAGTGTTTAAAAAAGTTTTTTATTGTTTTCTACCAAATACTTTTTTCAAAATCAATGACAATAATGATATTACATAGATCTACGTACCTGGGACATTTGAAAGGCTTCATTCCTGAATGCGTCGCTATGTGCCTGTCCAATTCCCTTTTGCGTATGAACGACTTATTGCAAATATGACAACCGAACGGTCTATTCCCAGAATGTATGGCTTGATGAGATAATAAATTTTCTGCTTTGGAGAAGCTTTTTGGGCATTGCAAACACCTAAAATAGAAAAAATATGATTGTAAAAAGCTCTAATAAAAAAATTAAGGACTCTAAAGCTGACCATGGCTGTTTGCCAATATAAGAAATAAAGCAGACCATGGTTGTTTCATACAAAATGCAAGATCTTTTTTATCTAATATTCAGTATGACCTGCTGCGCCGTTCTTAGTCTCTTGCTGTAAGTGCTTCATTGATAGTGTCGCATAAACTTCTCTGTGTTATATCCTAAACTCTGTGTTAAAATCTAATATCCTTATGTGGTTTCTTCTTCTTCTTCTTTTTATATAGACATGACTCATGTCTTTTTTTCAATATGCCTCCAGTAAGTTGTCATTCCATCGTTTTCGTGGTCTTCTTACGGTTCCATTCTACTCTTCTATTTCTTATCCAGTTTTTGATGTTCTCCACCTCACATCTATGTCGTATAGCTGCAAGGTGGAGACTTCTAGCTCTGTCCCATATTGTCTTACCATCAATTTTTCTAAGTGTTTTCATCTCTGCTGTTTCTAACATCCTTTTTGTTCTCTTTGTGTCAGGTCATTATTGGTCTGATGACTGTTTTGCAAATTCTGCCTTTCGTTTATTTCCCGATATTTTTATTTCTCATAGTTTCGTTTAGGCAGTCTGAAGCTCTGTTTGCTCTATTCACTTGATCTTCCACTTCGGTTTCGAGCTTTCCGTAGCTAGATAATGCGATGCCTAGATATTTAAACTCCATCACTTGTCTTATTATCTGACCTTTCAGCTCCAATTTACATCTTAAAAAATTTGCTGTTGTAACCATGCGTTTTGTCTTTGTTGGGAAATTAACATGTTAAATTTTCTGGCGGTTATATTAAATTGGTGGTACCTTATGTGGTTTAATAGTCTATATTTTGACAACCTATATCTTATAAGTGCATCATAAATGCTTTACAAGAAGGTCGCCGAGTGCAGTCCTAAAAAAAATCAGATAGTAAAGTAAGTCCATATACTGAAACGCTGCTGACTAAAGAAGACAAATGAGAAGCGATAAAAATGCAGATAGCCACAATCTAAGTGAAATAAATAAAACTATTTCAATGGCAATCAGGAGAGACTTAAGGGAATTTAAAACCGATAATTTAAACGCACTATAGAGGAAAATCCCATCCCCATTAAGAGAGGAGTGAGACAAGGATTAGAGTAGAGTATTTATTTAACTACATAACATATACAAATATTGTTTGTAGCAAGTCAAAAAAAAACATACATAGTATTAAATAATAAAACATTAAATAATACAAACATGAAAACATATTAAACAGAAAAATATTTATGGCAAAGTTACGGTAAGCAGTTCAGTGGATGTTCTGCAATGAGTCATATATTCTTCTGAGCAGTAAAAACAATGTTTTAAAAGATATTTTTTTATAACTTTATCGAAACTATTACAGCTTAGCTCTTTTATACTTTTTGGTAAAATATTGTAATAGTTATAATTAAGACTATTTTTTTCTGAAAGACTTAATCTACAGCGATTTGTTCGTAGTAGTGACAGTTTCGCGTGTTGTGAATATGGACATCAGACTGCTTTATTAAATGGGCACGTTTTCTGTGAATTTGAGTTAAAACTTGCAATATCAACAGAGTAGGTAGAGGCATAATTTTGATTTTGATAAAGAAAGGTCGGCAGTGTTCTAGATAACTAACCCCTGCTAAATCCTGACAGCTTTCTTTTGTATTCTAAAAATTTTAAGTGCATTTGTTGAATTGCCCCATATAATTAAACCATAGTTTAGGTGAGAGTGGAATAAAGAAAAATATGTCATTTTTAATGTTTCAAAGTTCACAACCCTTGCTAGTTGGCGAATAACAAATAATGAACTTGATAGCTGTTTCTTAAGGTGTGAGATATGAGCAGACCAGTTGAGTCGATTATCTATGGTTATTCCCAATAGTTTAACAGTCTTTTTGTTAACTAGATCATTGTGTAAATTACTTGCAGATATAACCATATTTTGCGTTTTATCAGAGTTAAGTTTTAGTTTGTTTGCAGCAACCAAGGAGACGTAATATCGCCAAAGCTTTTCAACCTAGCCCTAGAAGACGTCTTCAAAACTACAAATTGGTCAACCTATGGCATTAACATTAATGGCAACAAGCTAAACCACCTCAGATTCACTGACGACATAGTGATTATAGCGAGCATATTCGAGGAACTGCAAATTATTGGAACATTCGGGGAACTAGCAGCCAGCTCCCAATACGACGGCCTAAAAATTAATATGAAAAAAACAAAAGTAATGACAAACACAGATGACCCCAGACATATAACTATAAACGGCAGTGAGATCAGTGAACAAATCCAGGAATATATCTACCTAGGCCAAATCCTGAGACTTGACAAAGAGAACCAAAGTGCGGAAATTACTAGAAGAGCAAGACTAGCATGGGCAGGATTTGGAAAACTTAGTTGGATACTTAAGAACCGCAAAACACCCCAATACTTGAGGAGCAAAGTATTTAACCAATGCATCCTTCCTATCATGACATATGAATGCCAAACTTGGACCCTAATCAAGGCAAACATGAATAAACTAGCCACAACAAAAAGAACAATGGAAAGAGCAATGTTAGGTATACGACTGTCAGATAAAAAAGGGGAACGACTGGGTAAGATCCAAAACAAAAGTCAAGGACATAACAACAAAAATTGCCAAACTTAAATGGAGCTTCGCGAGCCACACTGCTAGACAGAAAGACCAACGTTGGAATACTACAATACAACATTGGAGACCTTACGAAAGTAAACGACCAAGAGGAAGACCACAGATGAGATGGGTTGATGACATTAAAAGAATAGCCGGAACAAATTGGAAATATGTTGCTTAGGATAGAGACCGATAGCTAAGAAGAAGAAGAAGAAGATAGAGGAAAATAGCAGCCTAAATGTTCTACGTAGAAAATTAACGAATGGGAAATGCGAAATTCGTCAATTAAAAAACAAGCAAGGAGATACATTGTCACCGAAATTATTCATATCGGCATTAGACTATTACAGAAGACACAAGACATTGTCCTTATCACAGATAATTTAGGAGAAAAATGTTTAATTGTTTACTTACAAATAATTGAAACAGAATGAAGTACCATTACCATTATATTATCAATATCCCTAACTTATGCCAGGCAGTATATTTTATTGTTACGATAATTATGGCGTTTATAACTATCAATATATTATGACTAATTCTGTTTTCTGTTCCAGTAAATTCGAAGTTTTCTAGATGATAACAGTTGTGTATATAAATGAAAGATTTTTTTTATTTGAGGCAGTCATAAGAAGATCGGGAAACGCGGTTTACTTGTAACGAAACGTGAAATAAATACATTTGTACAGCTATTTAATAAATTAGTAATTAGTTATCGTGAGTTTTAATAAATTAGAATATAGACAATAAATTAGAATAAAGACAAATAAATTAGAACAATATAAATATACAACATTATCCTATTTGAGGGCAATTCGACAGTCCATGGAGCTGTTTAGTGATGCTATATGCACATTTGGACCACCAATAGATAACAACACTACGTTATATTATTAAAACAGAAGTTAAACCAATTTTTGCACTATCAGAACTTAAAGAATTGCTTACCTAAATGGCTTGTCCGGTTTTGAAGTATTCTTGCTCCCCGTATAGGAACTATCGTCTCTATCATCGTCGATTTCGGCGGGTGGATCAAGCTCCGACATCTCTCCTCTTTGCGGAGTGGTCTCGGAGGTGTAGTCATTATGACTGAATGGGTCCAGGTCTATAATCATATTTTCAGATGAACCTAAAATAGAAGAGCATACTAATAGTTGTTCAAAATGTATTTGAAATGATTTCTTAAGAAATATGAATAAGGAATAAGATCTCTTTGTACTTACCTTCTTGTTTCTCCTCTTCTTTCTGATCACTAGTAAAAATCGACAAATTCTCCCTCATAATCTGCAACTCCCTCGACTTGTCTTCCTTCTCTTGCGGGAAATGCTTCTTCTCGTGCCTCTGCAGCTTGTCCTTGCGTCCGAAACTCAAATGGCAATAATTGCAGCTGAACGGTCGTTGCCCGTTGTGGATAATGGCGTGCCTGGACAAATCGGCCTTCGAGGTGAACGTTTTGGGGCATTTTGGACAAACGAACGGCTTCGTTCCGGAATGTATTCGCATATGCTTCGAGAGGTTGGTGTTTCTCGAGAAGGATTTGAAGCAGATGGGACAGGTGAAGGGTTTTACGCCGGTGTGGACTATGGTGTGTTTGCGGAGGTCTGAACGCCTAGAACGAAACAATTTATCGTTACTTTCAACGTTTTTGAGCGTGTGCCAACTGTAATATTTATAGACAATATTGCAGCAGGTTAAGAGAATCGTCTAACGAGGCACTTTATAAAAAAATGTCATGGAAAAGCCCAAAAGTACGATACAAAACAACTTAAATAGCTAATTATTGAAGATATTTTCAACACATTTCTTCCTTAGGTCAAATTTTTACTATATTTTATATTAATCGAATATTTAAAAGATGTCGGCTATTCTAGGTAAGTCTAGTCTAACATTTATCTCCCTACGTCACCGCTCATTCAATAATTTTAAAATACTTAATACCAGAAGATCATCATACTTTCCGGAACAATTAGTACGTTCTTGAAATTTTTCCTGTAAATGTACGCCCATGCAGTTACTAGTATCCACAATTTGGGTTTTTTCTTTCGAAACTAATGATCTAACGATTACACATTCATTTAAGAAGTGAACAATCGACAACAATCAGTTTGAAGCAGCGACACGGCTGAAAAAATGGTAAGTCTTTATAATATACTTAAAATGATACTATGGAGTCTTTTTTTCGAAAAATTATGTTACAATAACAGCTGTTTATTGTTTAAAAAATTATTTTGGTAACTACAAGTTAGATTTTTGTAAATTGTTAATGGAAGTTCACTTTATTCTTAAAAACTTTCATTAAGCTCTTGTTTTAAGCTCAAAATTGTGGATTTTTCTTTCAAGGCTTTTAATTAATCTTGTATCGGCTTTTTTTCGGCCTTACTATTTTTCTGATATCTGTCCAAATGTTTTGAAGCCAATCATAAACAACGTTTTTATCCTTCTTTTCTTCTGCTGTATTTTTCTTTCCATTTCGGCAACAATTTTTATCCACTACTCTATTATTATTATTTCCAAATGTCTTGGCACAAATTTTATTCAATACCTTTTGATTTCCTGATATTTTTCTTTACAGGAACTTATTGGAACAACATTGTTCGGTCACTAGTAAACATTTTGCTTTCTAATTAAACTCCAAATGAATTGGCGCCTATTTTATTCCAACTTCTTAGCTTAGGCTTCCCTTCCTGGTCAATTTTCTTTTCAGAACTCATTGTAGCAACATTTTTTGACCACGAATGAATGTATTCCTTTCTTATTATTGGCCAATTATGTTAGGGCCAATTTTATCCAATATCTGTAGCCTTAACTTGCCTTCCCTGGCAGTTTTCTTTCCAGAACTCATAAATGTATCCTCTCTTTAGCGTCCAAATTTTGTAAAGTGCCAATTTTATCCAACTTTTTAGTCTAATTTTCATTCCCTGCATTTTTCTTCCCAGAATTCATTGTAGCAACATTTTTTGACCGTTAATGAATGAATTCCTTTCTTATTAATGTCCAATTGTGTTTTATCCAATGTCTTTAGCCTAAACTTGCCTTGGCTGACAGTTTTCTTTCCATAACTCATCGCAGTAACATTTTTTGACCACTAATGAATGGATTCCTTTATTTTTAATGTCCAACTGTGTTAGAGCCAATTTTATCGAATGTTTTTAACCCTAACTTGCCTTTACTGGCAGTTTCCTTTCCAGAACTCATTGCAGTAATATTTTTTGACCACAAATGAATGTATTCCTTTCTTATTATTGTCCAATTGTAGTAAGACCAATTTTATTCAACGCTCTTAGCATAAACTTGCCTTTCCGGACATTTTTCTTTCTAACACCTCAGCATAGCAACATTTTTTGACCACTAATGAATGTATTCCACTCATATTAACGTCCAAATTTGTAAGTGCCAATTTTATCTAATGTTATTAGCTTAGTCTTCCCTTCCCTGCCTTTTTGATTGCCAGAGGTCATTGTAGCAACTTTTTTTCCCACTATTGAACGTATTCCTATCGTATTATTTTCCTCTAGACATTTCTTCCCCAACATTATCTTTCAAAAACTTATTTTAGCAATATTTTTCGACCAACACTAAACACATCCGTGTCTATTTTTCTCCAAATCATGCTTTGGCGCCAATTTTATCCAACGTTCGCACCCTAGGCTACTCTTTTCAAGGATTTTGCTTTCTAGAACTCATAACAACTTATATTTATTTTGATTTCTCTAGATGTGCCCTAAATATAATAATTTTCTTTTATTTGTCGGAGTATTCCATGTTTTATTTGGTTTTGCTTCAGTTTTTTCTTCTGTTCACGGCGACCAGAATTTATATCTATCCTCAGATATGTTTTTTTGGCGAATCCTGTCTTTCTGTATCTCAGATTAACCATTATGTAATCCATTTGGTTCTTTATGATGTTTATTCTATTGTTTCCTTCTTAAGTGGCAAGGAAGTGTTTCAAATTTTTGTCTATTGCAATTAAATCCTTCTTTCTGCAATTTTTCAAAGTTTTTCTATAATTTCATTTCTCTTCTCAAGGTCTTCAGATCCAGAACGGTTTCCTTATAATTCTTGTCTTACTTTTCCGATGAAAGAACACTTTATTCATAGTAAAAACATCATTTTGAGCTGATTCTTCTGTTCTCGTCATCAGTACAGTTTATATCAACACTTGGATGGGTTTTTTACAGCATATTATCAATAGTTGTTATTTCTACTGATCTTAATTAAATCAGGATATCTATCTAACGAGTATTTTTGACAAATTTACTGAACAACTTGTTAACCGTCTTTGATACTTCTTTCCAAAATCTTTGTACACAGTCAGTCTGTCAAAATATGTTTATTTTCATGTACACATTATCAATAATAATGTTAATCAACTATTTTAATGCCTACGTCGTTGATCTGTGAACATGAAACAATGTAAAATGCTCAATTTTTGAACGATACACCACAATTTCTTTATCTCAATGAATCTGAACTGAACGAATCACAATGTGTTATCGAATTTCTTTTGAAATCGAAACTCAACCACAAATTAACTCTGATTTGGCACCAAGTGACCGCAATTCCACTCCTACAGTATTAAAAATAAATTGCGATTATTCAAAAGTGTATTAATCTTGCTGAAAATATTTTATCAACAATAAATCCACTGCCGATGAAAAATATTTGTGTGTAATTCTTTTTTTCCAAAGTTTACTACCAACCCTTCTACAACAATCGATTATCTTCGCATTAAGCAATTAAAAAACTATTCCGTCCCATTTTCTTAATGTCACAATCGATAATTACCGATGACCAAGTGATTCCCGTTTCTGCTGACGCTGTATAAAGTACAAATCGTTTATTTAATTTATTTTTTAATCGGGTCCTTTCAAAATTTGACCGGTTTTGTGGAAATAATTTAAAAGTTGAATTATTTACCGATCAGTCATCGTTAATTATGAACCAGGGCGTATCTCTAAAGAAATCGACTAAATTCTGGTTTCTATTAGGTTAAAAATGGTTTCTATAAGGTTAGAAATTTTTCACTGGCTAAAAATGTTTATATTTATTACCGTTGTCGCAAAATGGCACTAAATAAAAAAAACGAGTGGGAAACAAGCCTTTTTTATTCAATTCACATAGATTAGGGGAGAGTGGGGCTACTTCAGACATAAAAATTTGAACTGTCATATCACTCTAAATATCTCACCAAATAAAGAAAGAAAATGTTCATAAAATACATTGTTCACGCAACTTTCACTGTATATATGCTTTTAATATTAAACCCTATACTTGTAAAAAAACAGCATAACCACTTTTTCAAAAACGTCTGTAGGTGTCCCCAAGTGGGGACCCACCTACAGACGAGGAATGGGGCAGCTTCAGACACAATTGGAAAAATGACAACCTCGTATAAATGTTATTATTATGAATTATGTTATATTATATATTACAATATGTTATATATGTTATGTTATGTTATGTTATGTTATATTATAAATTATTTATTACAATATTTAAAAATATATTATGATACTTAATCAAACCCCTAATGCATATTGAAGTTTTCCAATAAAACTGAAAAAGACAATAATGATTTCTGTCGCTTTGTACCCTGCTCAGAAGGAGTTGGCAAAAGGGCTACAATTTCTGATAAAGAAGCACTAGAGATATCTGGTACGATGGGGTGGAAAAATGTATAATTTACTTTAGATGACATTCTCAAAAATGAAATTTCAACATCCCATCATCACATTTAACAATGTTTCTACCAAAATAGTACACATCTTTTTGTTTTGCAGTCCCAATTTTAACTAGCACAAAATCTTCAATTTTCAATTCACTCCTGTCAAAATTTTGCTGTGGTTCTTCTAATACTTTACCATGAGTTTTTGCCATTTTCATCATTAGTTATCTTCTCATTCTTCTCATTTTCAAAAAGTAGTTTTATTTTTGTAGATTTAGTACGTTCAGCATTAGAGTTGGTGTTTTTCTTTGTTTTTTGATTGATCTGTTCTTCTGCCAGAAGCTTTTCTGGGGTGTCAGTTGTTATTCTGCTTTTCCCCTTTTCTCTTGGTTTCTTGAAGCTAGTATTAAGTTTCGATTTTGAATATCTTCGTATCTCCTCAGGACTTAATTAACAGCCAGACTGTTGAGAGGGCATAGGCTTAGAGTTTTTCAGCTTGATGTTGATGGAGTGTCTATTGGTTGCTGAAAGTTTTCGCTTGAGATTTAGGGAGATGAGGGTGGTTTTTCAGATTCTAAAGTTGGTAGACTTGCAGCTAATTGGCATGTTAGAGGTTCATCAGGAAGAGTTTCGTCTGGAAGATTAGGTCTCTCACTGACCAGACTGCGAGCAACCATATCGTCGGTGAAAACGTGCCTGTCAACTGGAAATATTCATGTTTTTTTTTTTGAAAGAATTTATAATGCTCTGTGGTAACATGAGACGACCATGTGCTATTCTAACACATGCGGCCACGCGATAGATTCCAAAACGTTGGCCTGGGTTAGACTTCAACCATTAATCAATTTCCGCATTATAATATGTTTTAAAAGGTTTCATCAATCCCACATCCAGTGGTTGTATCATGTGGGTACAATGGGGTGGAACTGTTAGAATATGCACGCCATTAGCTCTTGCTAGTTCTATTGCCTCAATTGACAAGTGGCTCTCATGATTATTATTGTCGCAAATTAGAAGCATTCTATCTCTCATCTCATCTTACCTTCAATCCAAAAATTTGACTTTCAATCACCAAAAACTAACTTTTCACTTTATGACATGAACCCTTTACTGCACTGTTCTACACACTGAACTACAATAGTGTGAGTAGTAATGAAATGTTTTGATGTCAGTGTTGCCAACAAGAGTCCTTAAATTTACCCACAATATCAATGTCTGAAGCTGCCCCCAGTCTGAAGGAGCCCACTTCTCCCCAACACTGAGGACCTTCATTATTCGTTTAAAAAATCTTTATAATATAATAAAACATACCTCCAAATTTCATTACAATCAATTTAATAGATTTCGCATAATAATTTTGCAATCTAATTTTTTTTTATTTAATTGAAAAGGACTAACAGTTTCTCTTTACCTTTCAGATTTCCAAAATTATTTTCCTTTCCTTGGCTCTCGCATGGATGGCCGAATCATCACCTGCGCGTTACGAAGATTCGGAATTCAAGAGTCCGGAAGCAAGCATTGGCAACGACAGAGAAGAGGGATCGATCGGAAAAAACGTTCCCGCCATTCCCAAAGGAATATTCGACAAAAAACCTCGCTACGACGGCGAATACGACGACCAGGGTCCTAGTAGGGGAGAGGGGTCGTACGGACAGGGCGGTTATGGAGGAAGAGGTGGTATGTATTCGGAAAGAGAGGGCGGATATGGAAGACAGCCGAATTATCCTTCCGGTGGCGGCTATGGTAGAGATGTACCTTATGGTAACGGTGGTAATTACGGCGGTGAATCTAGGGGACCTCTAGGATTAGGACGACTTGGGGGATTAGGTAGACTTGGCGGATTGGGCAGACTTGGCGGAATTGGAAGAGGCGAAGGACCAGGAGGATATGGAGGAATGGGAAGACCTGAAGGACCAGGAGAATATGAAGGAATGGGGCGACCTGGAGGATTAGGAAGGCCTGGCGGTTTAAATCCAATGGCAGCTGTGGGTAATATATTCGGTAGAGTGTTTCAGGGTGGTATACAGCGTCTGACAGATGGAGTGAGCAGTTTACTTGGTCGTTACAAGAAGTAGAGTACAGCCACAATGATTGATTTGTTTAATTTACACTTTTTTACGATTTTGTAATGAAATTTATTGAATGTGATATAAGAAATGTAGCTAACTATAATATGTATTAATTTTTAATAAAATTTCGTAAACATATAAATACTGAGAATAATATTCAACTTGTTATATTATTATAACATATATATTACAATTATATATATTACAATTATATATTGTAATATTGAGCCTGTTAATTTAAACAAATTTTGTGATCCATTGAGTGCTGAATTCTGTGGTGTTGAAATTAAAAATAATCGTTTTTGATAATTGCACTGTATCGATCTTGTAAAAGGGATATTAGTGTTATAAAAAGCTAAATTATATGATTTAATTGATTTCGCCTACAAAAATTATGAAAATTCAATGGTAGTTGGGGACATTAACATAAACATGGAAGTAAACACAGGGCATGTTTGTGAAATACGAAATTTCTTAACCATGTATGGCTTAAAACATTTGATATAAATAAATAATGAACTAAATTTAAATACAGATGTCTCTTTTTCTTCTTCTTTAAGTGCCGTCTTCCGATCCGAGGTTGGATATCATCATCACTATCTTTACTCTATCTACTGCTGCTCTGAAGAGTTCCATAGAACTGCATTTAAACCAGTCCCTTAAATTCTTCAACCATGACATTCTTCTTCTTCCTATATTCCTTCCTCCTCTTATCTTTCCCTGTATTATCAGCCTTAGCAGTTCATATCGCTGTCCCCTCATTACGTGTCCCACATATTGCAACTTTCTTATTTTTATTGTGTTTATTTCGCATTCTTTGCCCATTTCTCGCAATACTTCCGTGTTAGTTTTCTTCTGTGTCCATGCTATTTTAAGCATCCTCCTGTAACACCACATTTCAAAGGACTGTAACTTATTTATGTGTTCTTGCTTCAAAGTCCAGCTTTCAAGTCTATATTGCAGTAACTCCTAACTCCTCTCCTGATTTCAATTTCTGGACTGGGTTCGTTATCTATTACGATTTGTGCTCTTTGATTCCAGTAGAGGTTTGATATTATTCGTAACTCCCTATGGTCTATGTTTTTTGTCTTTAGAATTTGAAGTCTTACTTTGTCAAATGCTTTTTCAAAATCAACGTAACAAACATGTACATCAACATTCATATCCATGCATCTTTGAGCTAACACATTAAAAGCAAATAACGCTTCTCTTCTCTGGTTCCTAGTCCGTTTCTGAACCCAAACTGACTATCATCTATTCCTTCTTCCAGTTTTTTTATTTATACGACCATGTATTATTTTCAGGAATAATTTGAGAATGTGATCTATGATCTACAGATGTCTACGATCGTGTAATATCTGATCATTTAGGTATATTTGCTACTATAAGTTGTTTAAAAAATGTGTCAACAATTATAGAAAATGAAGACAATTATTCAAGCATTTATTCGAGCATTCAACCTCATATCAATTAATTATAGAAAACTTAGAGGGTATACAAGGCAACTATCGAACACGGTGATTAATTTAATCTTGCCCAAGTACTTTCGATCAATAGATCATCTTCAGGGGCATTTCGTCAGTTGTGGCCTATCCGACATAGTAGAATGTCATAAATGTAAAATTTGGACATAACAATACAAAATACAATACACTAAGACAAACAAACACTTTAAATTTTTTTTAAGGAGAAGCTACATGTTGTATAGAAGCCGGAGACAGAATTAGTGTATTGTATTTTGTATTGTTATGTCCAAATTTTACATTTATGACATTCTACTATGTCGGATAGGCCACAACTGACGAAATGCCCCTGAAGATGATCTATTGATCGAAAGTACTTGGGCAAGATTTCACCGTGTTCGATAGTTGCCTTGTATACCCTCAAAGTTTAATTATTCGAACATTCAACCTTATATTGAATTATAGAAAAGACTAAAAAAAGATTAACTAACTAAAACAATATTAAGAATATTGTGGAAATTAAATCCAAAGATTGGACTGTGTTTGTGACGATATCCACTGTAATTCATCCAACATAATAGAGTTGTTTATGAGATATATGAGTGAAGAATACAGCATTTGTTTTCCTTTAAAGAACGTGAATAGCAGAAAACGTGCTATTCATTGGTTTAATCGCAAACTTCGAAGTCTACGATTGTAAAGCAACTTATAGGAAAACACATAATACTGATAATAGGATTAAATATTTTCAAATGCGAACGAAATACAAGCAAGCAATAAAAGCTGAAAAATGTACTGCTTATGCTAATATTATAAACAAATCCACTAACAAAAGTAAGACAATATGGAGTATTGTTAAAAAAAAGAAACCTCTAAGGAAAATACTACTTGAAATCTGAACTTAACACCAGAAGAAATTAACCAATATTTTACGAATATAGCAGATATTATATCAAAATCAATAGAAAACTCAGCATGACTCACTGAGCAAAACTACTATCTTAGCAGGCTACCTAGAAGGTTGAGTTCGTTCATTATGGCTCCAATAGTAGCATCTGATGTGAAAGAATGAATACACAAATTAAAAAATTCCTCATGTGTCAACTACTATGGTTTTAACAGTAAAATTATTAAGGCATCTCTAGATATAATTACTGAACCACTCACAATAATAGTTAACAGTTACTGGCCTGATGTACCTATTCAATATATCAAAAGTAATTCCACTTCATAAAAGAGGAAATAAAAATTTTCCAGACAATTACAGACCTATTACCATTCTACCAATAAGTAAAATTTTTGAAATCTTAATTAAAGATCGTATAAAAATTATTTGGATAACTAATCAATTATATCTAGCTCTCAATTTGGTTTTAGAAAAAAATACTCAACAACTAAAGCTTTTTTTTTATTGAGTTTAATGCGTCGACAACTAATGGTCATTGGCATGGTACAGTGAATTTTTGCAGTCAGGTGTGTAGTGTGTGTGTACAGTAATTGTCTTGATAAAGTCGACGTCATTGTCTTTGCTAAGAGACGCTAATTGTATCCGAACGTCTGCGGTCCCTCCGGTGAGTACCGATCACATAAGGATAGAAATTATTTTCATTCATTAATTTTTAATAAACGAAAATTTCTCCACCCAGATGAGATTCGAACTTACGACCTTTAGGTTTAAAGGTAGGCGCTCTTACCACTGAGCCACAGAGGGGGTAACTAAAGCTTTATTAAACGTAATAGAACAGATTGTTGACGGTCTTGATGCAGGTGAACCTACTAATGGATTAATGCGTTACCTTACAAAAGCTTTTGATTGAGTGGATATTCAAACACTATTGATAAAATTAGAGTACTGTGGAATAAGAGGTACCATACACGACCTTTTAAAATCATATCTTACACGAAGAACGCAGATTGTTGCATTTAATAATCAAGAATCTAATCGTCTACCAGTTTCAACCGGGGTACCACAAAGATCAGTTTTGGGACCTCTGTTATTCTTGATAGATATAAATGATTTACCAAGTGCGTTGGAAAACACCAACTGCGTTCTTTTTGCAGATGACACAACCTTATTATGTAGAGGTAAAACTGATTACAGTCAGGAAATATTAGAACAATCTAAATGCTGGTTTAACTGTAACAAACTTAAGTTAAACGAGCAAAAAACCCAGACAATAGTATTTAGTTCCGATAGATGGGTTAAACCATCTGAACCAGTAAAGTTACTTGGTGTTACTATGGATACAAGGTTGAACTGGTCGCATCATATTGAAGGATTGTGTAAAAAGCTCGTCTCGCAGATTTTTGCCATGCGCAGATTGGCTACTTCTGTAAGTCGAGATATTCTTAGGTCAGTTTATTTTGGAATGGTTCACAGTATCCTGACATATTGCATAATTCTTTGGGGAAACTCGTCCTATCCATATAAAATAAAATTTTCACTTTTCAAAAAGCAGCAATTCGAATTATTGACTCAGTAGAATATCGCGCCAGCTGCAAACCCTTGTTTAAAAGTATGACATTCTTCCTGTACCTTTAATATATATTGGGATAATAATTAGATATACAAGCGAATATTATTAAAAAATAATTATATGAGGGTATTTTTAAGAATTTAGCATAAGAATTAAGTTTAAGAAGTTTTTTTTAATTTTATTTAATAGTAGATATGTTTAAGTCAGCCATGTGCATATGCAACCAAACATACACTGTGTTCTTTGACGTTTAGATGGAAAGTGGGGTTATTTATTATTTGGAATTTTAATTTAAATATAATTACGGATGTTAACTAGTGATAATATATTAATGTAAGATGTTTAGTGTATATATAAAAGTGTATTCCGATCTGAAGAGCCTAAATGTCCTTTAAATTATCTATAGAAAGCAAGGAATTTTCTGGAAAACGTCAATATGACTATTTGCATAGTAGAGGATTCGAGAACTTTCATCTATGGATGAGATGAAAAGTTTAGAACATATTTTCTTTCCCGATAATTCTGGAACCCTAAAAAGATATATAAAAGGATGTAATTGAAGCAAGGGGGGATTATTATTCAGTTACAGGGGAATTATTAAGTAAGTTACAGTTGATTCGTGAAGTTAGTAAAGTTAGAATTCAAGAATTTAGTTACAAGAAGATTATTAAATCAGTTACAGGGGATTATTAAGTCAGTTACAGGGTATTATTATGTAAGTTACAGTTAATTCATGAAGTTAGTAAAGTTAGAAGAAGGCATTAAGTTACAGGAAGTCATTAAGTTACAGTCAATTATTCAGTTACAGTCAATTATTAAGTGAGTTATTTAGAAGAAGTCAGAAATTAAGTTACAATTGATTAAGTGAGAAGAATTTATGAAGTGATTAAGTTAAATTAAGTTAGAAAAAAAGATTAAGTGAGAAGAAGTCAGTCAGGTACAATTGAGTGATTAAATTAGATTTATCAAGAAAGTTAGTTCAATACTGTTATAATTAAATAAAATAAGAAAGGATTATCTTGGAAGAATTCATTAAGTAAGATACAATTGGAGAGTAAATTAATTCAACAATATAGACTTTTCAATACAGGAGTATAATATATTATATGGAGATTACAAGGATAACCGAGGCTGATTAAGAAGATATTTAGTGGTGATTATAACTTTGATTTTGGAAAACTTTAGGGGTTCAGTGATAGAAAGGTACCAAATTTTGTTAATATAATTTAATAATTGTAAGAATTTCAAATTTAGATAGGTTGTTTTAAATTTATATTGTTTATATTAGATATATATGTCTGTTTCATAATAGTTATAATAAATATAATTTAAAAAAGTACTTACAAACTAATTCTTTGAGAACCGCGATAAAAACCCTATACTCATATATTTTATTTTAAACACTCATTGCTCATATACAAAACAAAACATCATAACAATTTATATATATATATATATATATATATATATATATATATATTATATATATATATATATATATATTGAGATCACTGATAATTTAAAGAAAACCAAGAAAAAAATTATCAAAATTTCTTTTGGATGCCAAAATATCTGCCAGTTTATCTCTCTTTTTTTAGTTATCCAGTTTTTATCTTATGGCTTTCTATTACAACAAGGACGTAAATATTCAATTTTGATTTATTGACAATTCGCTAATTACAAGCTCGAGTTTTTGTTAAATTCAGATTATTACCGCATTATTACGCATCGTCAGTATATCTCAAGCTGCCGAAGCATTTTTAACCCTTAAACCAATCCTTTCGTGATTTACATTGTAACTACATATCGAATTAAAATAATACCAATTCTAACACCATTTCTGATCTAAAACGGTGCTTCAAATAAACAATTACAAAATAAATATCTCAAGTCTTACCTAGCAAACGTTCTGTTACACTGAGGGCAATTATAAGGTTTGTCGTTCTTGTGTACGCTCTTCAGGTGCGCCGAATACACTGCTCTATCAGCAAAACTCATTAAACAGCTGCCACAGCTGTACGGAGTATCGGTATTGTGAACGCTGGCTTCGTGATTTACGCACTCAGAGCTATCCGTAAAGGCGTGATCGCAGTATTTGCACATTATCACACCTCTTCCTTCGGGCTCCGGTTCAGGTTCGACGTCGTTCGATTCTCCGTTTTCTACATCGCTCGGGACGACGTCCTTATCCGACTCGAAGTCGGATTCGTAGTCGTAGGCTTGTGGATCCACTACCATAACTACGTTTTCGTCACCTAAAACAATTACAGATGATTTTTCGTCTTCAACTGAAAAAATTTGATACCATAGCGTATAAACTCTTAATATTGTGACTCCTAAAAGTCCTAATATTGTGACTATTTTATAACAAATCTCATTTTTTTCACATAACAGGTACACCTGTTTTCATATAGACCATAATATGATTGTTTTTTGCATTTTATTTGAACAATTATCAGTTTCTATGTGACATATAATGTTTTATTTACCCTCGCCTAGTTACTAAAACAGTTGCAAGTTTTGTTTTTGGGAAAGTCGTTGACCGTGATCATAATTTTTGTATATTATGATCTCTTTTGGTATATTCATTCATAAAACTTGTAATAAAAGATGTTGTACAAGTGTAAATGATACAATTAGTACACCAAATAGGTTAATATATCATAAAAGTAGCTCAAAATATATTCCATAATCATTTATCTAAAAAAGTTTGCTTTTCTTATTCGAATTTATTGAAAAATGTTACTAAAACGCTTACATCTGAACAAAATTCGCCTAATATACGCTCCATTTAGTTCTAAAGTACTTTTATATCAACAAGAAGAGGGAAAATGCGAAAATATACCTTCCAAATAAAAAAAACAGCATTAAGTATTTTAATTTAGCCAGAAAAAAATTGAAAGGCGGTCCTGGAGTAAAAATCCAGACCTGCTCTGTATACATATCTATCCATGATAGAACCACAGAGTATACAACAGCGCTGACAAATACTTTGCATCCCTTATCGAACGCGCCTAATAGAAGAAGATGCACATACAAGAAATCAATCAGTGCAGTGAAGATTATGTTCCAAATGAATTCTACGCTATGGTTCAAATGTTCAAATTCGTAGTTTTTTTTTTTTTTTTTTTTTTTTTTTTTTTTATTGGCATAGACTAGGTGTCAATCAGCCAGTTACAACATGACTACTACCTTAAACATAAAAATTTTATTACCGTAAGGTCCATAAAATATCAATAACGAAGAGCTGAATAATATGCTTTAAGAGCTAAAAATAAAATAGGATAAAAGTTAAATATATAGCATCTTTTTAACATCATCAGTGTGTTCAAAAAATGGTACACATAATATAATTCAAAATACTAATTTTTTTTTTTTTTTTTTTTTTTTTTTTTTTTTTTTTTTTTTTGTATTATCTCACTTTTATCTATATTTACATATTTACATACAAACAAGATGATGAGGTTCTCAGAGTTCCATAGCAAACTCTTGAGCAGCTATCTACTCAATTCGACAGCTGCTTTGCTATGGACTGTCCAAGTTGCTCACCACAAGTTTGCACATACATATATTTTTTTATAGTTATCACTAAAAGACTATTTTGGTACCTGACAGAAATTTTACTAATGCATTATAAATTCTCTCATTTCCATTAGCTAAGAGACTAAGGATATTAAACGGAGCCTGTACATTGAGATCATGTAATTGTTGAATAAATTGATCTGTTTCATCCTTATATTTTTGGCATTCGAAAAAAAATATGATCTAAATCACCTTTTTTGCCACAATTTTGACAAAGATCATTTTCAAGAACATGAATTTTATGGAGATGTGTGGGATAACAGGCGTGACCAAATCTAAGACGTGTTATCGTTGTGATATATTTTCTGGAATAATTATATTGTTGGAACCACGTTTTATTCGGTATTTGATTTTGTATACGGCAGTATCTAGAAGGGTTGGTATAAGTATATTGTGACCAACATTTGTTCCAAATATTAAGATAATTTATTCTAATATAAGCTACTGCATCACAAAAACTTACAGGTAGTTGATTGGTCACACCATTTTTTACACTTTTCTTTGCCAGCATATCCACATACTCGTTATGTTCGAGACCGATATGTGCTTTAATCCATACAAAATTAATGTGTTTGTTAACTTTTTGCAGTTCTAAAATCCGTTTTTTAATTGCATATATGATATAATTGGAGCTGTAACTTGGGTATTTTGACAAAACCAAGGAATTTAAAACAGACAGGGAGTCCGATATAATTACTGCAGAATCAATTGTAGATTGTGATAAAAATGTCAACGCTTCGTAGATTGCAATAGCTTCAGCACTAAATATAGAAAATATGTTATCCAGTTTGTAGGAATAATTAATATTTTTGGAGGGAATATAAAAAGCACATCCCACACCATCCTTGGACTTTGAAGCATCGGTATATATTGCCACAGATTCCTCGAAGCTTGCAAGTATTGAGTATAATAAGTTAATGTTAATGTGAAGATTTTCGCTATATACAGGTTTTACAATCTTTATATTTAGAAACAATGCATTGTAATCATAAAGATCTAACAAAATTGAGCTGGGATCATATAAATCACTAATGATATCTTGATTAGATTGAAGTGCGATACACAGTAGTGGAGAATTTTTCTTCGACCAATATTTATTTGTCAAATCTTGTTCATTTAATACTACTATATTTGAATATAGATTACTGTTGGTTCTGGATATTTTAAAAAGAAATTTGTCTGCCAGGAACTGCCTCCTGTGATTTAAATGAGACTCAATAGCTTCTACATGAAGAGGTTCGACTGGGGTTGTTTTCATGGCACCAAGACATACACGTAGGACTGAGTTCTGCAAGATATCTATTTTGTTTAAAATCTGTGAACTAGCAGAGCCGTACAAGATACATCCATAATCCAATATGGACCTGATATAGGCACGATAGAATAGTAAGGCGGTTTCAACGCCAGCTCCCCACCAAGTCTTAGTAACCATTTTTAAAAAATTTAAACCCTTTATACATCGGTCTAACATGTAATTAATATGCATTTTCCATGTCAATTTCCTATCAAGTACCATTCCAAGATATTTAACGGAGTCTTTAATGGAAAAATTATATGAACCTAGGACAATGTAACTTAATTTAGGTATGTTGTGTCTACTGAAAACACAAACTTCAGACTTGGAGTAGGAAATCTGAAATCCATTTAATATTAACCATTCATGAACAACACCAAAGATGTCTTTGAGAGAAGCCATAGTGGTATTAAAATTCTTATTTTCAGTATATATGCAGAGGTCATCTGCATACTGTACTATTTTAAACGGAATGTGATTAAAACTTAATTGATGTAAGTCAGCAGTATACAAATTAAATAGAATAGGGCTTAAAACTGAGCCTTGTGGAAGTCCGTTGTTGTTATTTCGTGGACCTACAATTGTGTTATCAAAATTTCTTAAAAATATTTTTCTATTAGTGTAGAATTTAATAATCATGTTGATTACCTGATTTGGAATATGAAATAATTTCAACATTTTATCTCTTAAAATGGGGAGGCATATATTATCATACGCACTTTCTACGTCTATAAAAAGCGCAGAAAGGTAATTGTTTCTGCCAAAATTATTGTTTATGTCTACAACGAGAGTACTAAGAGCATCTAGGGAACCAACTCCTTTTTTAAAAGAGAACTGATTTTGGCAAGCTAATTTATTATAAGTTATCCACCATTCTAGTCTAACTTTGATAATTCTTTCCAAAGTCTTCAAAACACACGACATCAAAGAGATTGGCCTATATGATTGTACCAAGTTGGGATCTTTATTTGGTTTGAGGATTGGTATGACAATAACAGTTCTTAATACATCAATTTCTGCATCTTTAAAAGAATATCATTAAAAATATCAAGTAATACGTTTTTCCGCTATATTGGGAAGTTTTTTTAAGCATAGGATATTTAATATCATCGTAACCCGGAGCGGTGTTAGACCTATTCGTTAGCGCAAAGTCAAGTTCTTCCCGTGTAAATGGATTTAGAAGAAAGTGACTTGAAGTTATAGTATTATTTTGAATTTCTATAGCAGTGTTAACTGATGGAGGTGCTATTTTGTCAAAAAATTCTTCAATCAGTTCATCATTAAAATGATTAATACTTGGAGTATACTTCCTTTGCATTTTCCTTGCTTCATTCCACACATTTTTAATAGGCATATTTTTATTTAATGATGAACACCAGTTTTTCCAAGTTTCTTTGGCTTTTCGTTTTAGAACTTTTTTTGTTTTAGCCATTACTTCCTGACATCGTACGTAATTAGTGAAACTAGAGTTATTTTTATATGTTTTTAAAGCATCTTTCCTGTCAGAAACAACTTGTTCACATTCGAAATCCCACCACGGAGGAGGTGGTCGTTTAATAATTTTAAAGGGTTTATATGTCGGAATGGATTGAGAAGATGCATTATTAATACTTTCCACTAGGAAGTCATATTTCTCTGAGGTAGACAAGCTGTCCGAATAGTTAAGAAAGTTTTGTTCAATTAGATCAGAGTATTGGGTCCAATTAGCTTTATTAACATTCCATTTGGACTTTGGAAGAATGTATTCATTACGAGAAATAACAGAAGAAAAATTCATGAGAACTACATAATGATTCGATCCCAGTGTGTCATCCAAGACGTCCCAAGTAATTTCTTTTGCTAAATCAGGAGAACACAACGTAATATCAACACTAGATTGTTTCACATCCGGGCGGGTCAGACAAGTTGCGTTGCCATTATTAAGAACAACTAAATCAAGAGTATCAATGGCATTAATAAGTTGGTGCCCAATGCCATCATTCTTATGTGAACCCCACAAACTATTATGCGCATTCATATCACCACCTATAATGCAAGGAAAATTAAATTGTTCAAAAATTTGACACCAATCTTTGGAAGTCGATCGAATATCTGGAGGTCTATAAATTGAAGCAAAATTAATATCAGAGTTATTAAATTTTAACGTGATTCCACAAACAAGTATATCGTCATTAAAATTTTGTGTAATACAAATTTCTTGAAAAAGAAGAATTGATTTTATAAGTATAGCCACTCCCGCGTAACCATCATATCGGTCGCGACGAATAATCTTATAACCCTTAAAGTTATATTGTTTATCGGGTTTAAACCATGTCTCACTCAACAAGGCAACATCAATATCATTTTCATTTAAAAAATGTGTTAAACTGTTTTTGTTGGCGACAGCAGATCTACAATTCCATTGCATGATTTTTAATCTATTTAAGAGAGTGAAAATTATGTAACTTTTTTTGTACCCTCCAATACAGAAGTAATTTCATGATTTATTATTTCATTATCTAATGATTTCAAATCGTCCAATGTACGTATATTTTTTAAAAAACTAATTACAAAGTTAGTCATAGCTCGAGCAATATCTTGGTTTTCCCTTTTTCCACTATGAGAAGTGGAACGGGGTGGATTAGCAGGTAGAGGTTGAGATGGTCCAAATCTGAAGTTAAACATGGGAGGTGGCTGAACAGAGTTAGAAGATACAGTAGGAGAAGAATTGGCTTTCCTCTTTTTGTTAGGAACTGAGTAATTGTTCGAGTTTTGGCGAAAAGTTGGATTAAAATTGGTACTAGTAGTTGCATTAGAAGTAGATTGCGCAGATGTTAGGGACATTTTATTTTGTGTAATATCAGGAAAATTTTTATCGTAGTTCGCTAAAATTGAAAACTTATTTTGGCCTAGGGCCTCTGAATACGAGTTTTCATTAATTTCCTTGGCTTCGATAAAGGAAATTTATTTTTAATCATAATATTTTTAATTTTTTGTTGTTTTTGATAAGAAGGACAACTTTTTGAAACCGAAACATGTGCAGTACTCTTACAATGAATGCAACTAATCTCTGAATTTTCGCAAGAATGATTTTCGTCTTTATTCTTTCCACATCGAATACATAGATTTTGAGAACTTCTACACTGTTTTGAAATATGACCGTATCTCAAACACCTGTAACACTGAGTAACCCTACCTACAAATTGTTCGACTGGACAAAAAACTCTATTTATAATAACATACTGAGGCAGTATATTACCTTCAAAAGCTACAATAACAGTTCGTTTTGCAACATACTCAATTGTACCATTTTTTTCAACTTTTCTATTCATACGTTTAATATCTAATATACGTGAAGGAGATTCAATATTTTCCTGTAAATATACAGTATCAAATTGAGTATCAATATCCCGAATTAAACCCTTGCTTTCTAATAAGTGACCGGGAATAAAGGCTTTTAAATTTTCTTCCTTTAGTTTACTATTATTTATAAGATTATTTGCATCATGTATAGAAGCTACTACTACCTTAATTCTGTTTCTACCAATTGCCCTTACTTGAATTATATTGGAAATTCCTAATTTTTTGTACAAAATATGACCTATTGTAATTGGATGTAAGCGACCAAGATCGGTGTTATCTATCCTTTCAATATACACAAAAATATTTTCAAGATTATACTTATCTGAATTTACGTTAAATCCTCTATTTTTTAACGGTACCACGTTTTTCTTCAGGCTCCATTACTTCAGATGACCTAACAATATTGTTAGAGGCACTTAAAAGCGTCCTTGAGTCAATTCCAGTCCCCATAGGGGACGCTAACACATTTTTGAGCACTATGCGAGTATGTTTTTATTAAACACTACAATTTAAAAAACTAGCCGAATAAAATTAATTTTAAATTACTCAGTATTGCTTTAAATTCAATGAAATAAACTTTAAAATGTAGAGAGTATTTAAAAATACGTATCCACACTTTGACAGTTATTTGAAATTCGTAGTTACATACTATAAAAAATTGTTTTCTTAAATTCACTATTTCTCGTTTTTTATGTAACATAAGTTCGTGTTTGTTTTGCGAAGTATGCTTTGAATTGTGATTCATTTGAATTGCAGATTATTGGACAATGGTAGTTCTTGTGGTATTTTTAAAAGGATATTATTACAAGTAAGTAGAAATATATAATCTATCATAGCTTTTGGTATAAAATTTGCTTTTTTAATACATTGTTTACACTAATCCATGAATGTAAACTTAATATTTGTCATAACATCATTCAAGAATTAGCTATCATGAGTATTAGCCGATATTGGGATGCTTTTACAACTAATGATAATTTTTTATGTATAAAAGTTGCAATAATTGTTTTCATATAAATCATAATTTATTAGTTTTTTGCATTTTATCTGACGAATCATCTGTTTTATGCGGCATGTATGTTTGATAGGTTCCTCTACCTTCTTACAAAAACAATTGCAGGTTTTTTTTTTTTTTTTCGGAAAATCATTCATTTATCTGATAATATTTTGCAAATTAGTACTTCTTTTGTAAAAAATTGTTCATAAAACTTAAGATTGAGTGAAATAGTGCAGCCAATTGGTTAATCCTTTATCGATGAAAATGTTTGAATGTAAAGAATAAAGATAATCATTTACTTACCTCCCAGTTGTTCATATATCGGCAAATGCGTATTTCCGTTAACAGCATCAGATCCATTTTCTTTAGCTGTACCCGTCAATTGGCGCAGAGTAGCGTCAGACATGAAACAAAGTTGACGGAATTCCAGACAAAATTCTATCTTGTAGAGGCATCTGTGGCAAATTACGTTGGGTAAACCATCTCCACTGGATATCTGTAAACAAAAAACATTGTTTTTATATGAATAGAATTTATCCTTAATATGACTGCGGTTATATCTAGGCTACCATTGCACCCTGATATAAATATTTGTGAAGTAGACTATTAAATAAACATAAACTGTGAAAATTTCAAATTTATTTGCATTTTTCGTATGTTTTGAATTGAATTTGTCCCTTTTTTGTTTAAACACCTGTAGTATAGGCAACCAATTCTACAACAATTAAGTCAACCAAATTTATCAAGATATATTTCTTGAAAACATTACAATATATTAATTATTTTGAAGTGGATATTATTTATTAGTAATAATGTTGTTTAATACTTAATACTTTTCTGCAAAATATACTTTTTTAAATCAAGGAATATGTTGATTGTATTCTGCAAATATTTGGTATTGTTGCCATAACTTTTAATACATATCTGGATAAACATAATTCTATAAAGGTATAAGACAAACAATCATTTAATTATTCAAAATTATAAACAATATTAAATTAAAATTTACAAAATTGAGAATCAATCGAAATCATTCTCATTACTATATTTTATATCATGTTATTTATGTAACAGTTTGTTAAAAAATGTTAATTGTTGAGAAATTTAAGAGAACGCGGCAATGTAGCAGAATGACATCTTTGTCTCCTGTCAAATGGCCGATAAAATAGAAATTATACAACTCACGATTTGTACACAACACACGTGGTCTATAGCCTTCTTTATCGTTTAAAATGAATTAAAAAAGGAGGTAAAAATGAATAAATAACCTAAAATATTGGTTTAAAAATACTTTCAGAAGGAAGTTTACACAATAAATGCGGTTAAACTAGCGGGGAATTGTTAAAAGTATCGAATAAATAGATTCAGTGATTGTTAATGTCATGAATGTTTACCTGGAGTGCCGTGCAATCAATAATCTTCTTGTAAATGCTCCTGTCCTTGCCTTGTATGTGATTAAATATGCCTAGCATAAAGCCGTCTTTCTGCAAGCACAACCTGCAAATAGTTGCATAACTGCGCCAAGGCTCCATATTCCAAAGGAGCGATCGCCCCAAAAATCGTCACTTCAAATTCCAAACCTCGATTAAATCGCATAGAAACGCTTCTGTCAGTTGTTTATTGACAACCGTGGGGCACCTCTGCGAGTCTCCGAGCTCCAACCACAACTGAGGCCCGACGGGCAGCGGAGTTTGGCGAGATGCGCGTGGCCCCAATCCGAGGGTGCTCCTGTCGCTGGCAGGTGAGGCGATGGGTCGTTTGGCGGTCGGTTTGAATACAAAAGCCGATCCGAGGGGCCCATGAGAATTATGGTTCTTTATTGTTATCGTGTTAGGAAGGTAGTTGGGTTGGCATGGAATGTATTTATCTGAAATATTCATGAAGTTTGGTGGGTTTCATTTATGTTATCTTTAGAACAAGATTACTTCCTGTGATTGTTTGTTTTTGGTAATAAGTGAGTAAAAAACCTTATGGAAACAATTCTTTTTTGAAAGTTTTTCAATTAAAAAACTTATTTTTTTTTAAATATTTTTTATAGAGTATTTTGAGTAACTTTAAATGTATCAATCAACAATTAATACAAATAGCTAAGTAATTCAGTTACAATAAACTTTTCTTTTCATAAAGCTTACACAATTATTGTTGTTCCTTTTTAAGTTTAGCTTTTCAAATACATGACTAGGGTTATACTGTTTTTAGTGATTTTTATAGTCATATGAATCCATTTATTTACTTTTTTTCTAAAATTTAAGTTGATTTAGTTGATTGTTAATTTTGTTGATCATTTTTATGGCACCATAAGGATTAACTTCTCATTAATTTTGATATTGTTCATGTCTTTTCTGAAATTGTGTGTATATTTATATCAGTTTGTGTATAAACAAGAGATTTTTTTCACCATTACTTCAATTTATTGATGTCTCAATTATTTTATGCAAGTTTTTGCTTTATGTAAATTATTTTCATGCATTCTAATTCTTGATAAGCCTTTTTAAGACTGTAAAACACTAATATGAGCCCCTTTCTACACAAACATTGTCCCTTTTTTCTATGTTTTTGTAGCTATTTATGTATTGTGGCCTCCATCAGTATTTAAGTTAATCATTCTATAGATATGTGAGTAAAAACCTTATGCAAACATCTCTAATTGTACTTTAAAATATTTTTCGGTTACATAAAATTTGCATTTTTATGAAGCTTCTACAATTGTTGTTCGTTATTAGTTCAGTTTTTCAAATACAACACTGGGATTATATGGTTTTTTAGTGATTTTTTAAGTTATAGGTTCTGCATTTATTTATTTTTTTTCGAAAATTTTCAATTTTCTTCACTTGCTGTGATATCATATGATACTATATGAATTGAATCCACATGAGTTTTGATATTTTTGGTATCCCTTTCGAAATTTTGTCTATATTGATCAGTTTTGTATAAACAAAAGGATATTTCCATCATTATTTCAATTTATTTGTGTTTCACACATGGTAATTATAGTATGTCAGTTTTTTCTTTTCTTGTATTCAATATACACAGAGATGCCATTGTGCAGATTAAAACAAAATCCTCTGATTTATCAGCTTATGTTTAAAAAAATAATAGGCAAGTTACAAAATCAACACTTCTCTTTTACTAAAACACTTCCTAATGTCATGATTGTTGGTGATGTTCATACCTGTATTCTAAAATTTTTGGTGTCAAATTTGTTGAATTCTTTCTCAAACTACTTTTCTTGTTAGTCACTCTCGTAAAGATAACAAGAGATGAATGTCATTCTACACGATATCATGTACTACAATTCTTAGTAAAACTTTCTACGAATACATAGCATCGATTAGCCATCATTATTTTCTTTCCCGGTGTGTCTATTTATATTTTGTGGTCTCCAAATGTGTTTATGTTAATTATTTTATTATTTTTCATTTTGGAGGAATTAGATTCGTCTTTCATGAAGCTGTGTTTGCATTTTCATTCATTATGATCTTCAACTTCTAATGAATGGCATATCTTTAATTTTTGTTTGTTTTTGGCTAGTTTGCTATTTTGTTCGTTTATTTTTGTTAGTTTTTTGTTATATTTTAACACAATTTTAAATGAAACATGAAAATTTAATGAGAATACTATTTTTTTCACTCTTCAACTTCACTAGACTTTAAAACCCACAATTTCTATGAAAATCTATTGTGTATACCTTCTGACAAATATAAATATAAGTTATGTGTGTGAGCTTGGATATATGACTACAGATTACTAGATCCATTAGCCTCAAATATAAGTTACTAACATTGATTATTTACAAAGAGTGTATCAGGTTGAAATCTTGTCATTGTCTGTTCGTTTATGCAATGATTCTTAAAGATTCTTGAAACCTAATAAAAGTTTTATTGGTCTATATAAAAGCTCTACTAGATTTGGGGTCAATAGATATAACTTACAGATAACTCTGAATACATTGGCCATAGATGTTTGAAACTTGGTATATGCCCATATGATTTGTAAAACTACTTGTAGAATATCATTGAATTGCATTCAATATACACAGACATGCCATTGTGCAGATTAAAACAAAATCCTCTGATTTATCAACTTATGTTTAAAAAAATAATAGGCAAGTTACAAAATCAACACTTGTCTTTCTCTTTTACTAAAACACTTCCTAATGTCATGATTGTTGGTGATGTTCATACCTGTATTCTAAAATTTTTGGTGTCAAATTTGTTGAATTCTCTCTCAAACTACTTTTCTTGTTAGTCACTCTTGTAAAGATAACAAGAGATGAATGTCATTCTACACGATTTATTTTATAAAAAGCACAGGAGAATTTATTATTAAGAATTGACTGATTTAATTAAATTATTTTGTTGTGGTGGTGTTGAGCTTTTAAAATCCTGGTTTTATTCACTATTTTCTACAGGTAAGAAGATTTTGTCTATTTGCTTTTGACAGTGGTTCTGTCCAGCTACAAGTTTATTTTATGAAGGACATTATATCTTGTCATAGACCTCGAAGATGCATACTTTTCTCCATTATGTTTGCACATATTGTTCAAGGCGCTTCTCTTAAAATCTGTTGATCAAATATAAGTAATTGAACCACTTATTCTCTTTAACAGTAACCTTTTTTGTATATTGTCGGATATAGGAGAAACTAGAAAACCATACTCAAAGACCACAAAAATTAAATGTATGGTCAGATATAGTAGTTACTTATTCAATTGGGTCATTTTTTGTCGAAAGAAATTTAACGTCAGATAGTTGGTGTAAATGTTCGGCGATATTTAGATGAGATATTTCCTGGACGATAAATTGGTAGACAAGGTAGAATTGAATGGCCTCCACGTTCACCCGATTTCAATCCTAAAGATTATTTTTATTAGGGATACTTGAAAAATTTTTACAAAACATAACCAGCAAGTCTTGCAGAGCTAAGGCAACGAATTATCAATGAATCTCGAATAATTTCTAGACAATCACGGAGAAATGTGGTAGACGCCTTCTACCATCGATTAGGGTGCTGTCAACTCACAAATTGAGCACATTTTGAACACTTAATAACGTAACTACTATGTTAAAAAAATGTTCTAAACTATCAATTCTTACGTTTTAATGTATTTGAAAACAGTTAGTATTAAAAAATTTATTCAAACAATTTAGGCGTTGTCAGACTTCGGTTTTATGTATTTATGACCTTCCAGATTACATAAAATCATAAGTGTTACATATGGTTGAACTCGTATTGAATAGGAGATTCCAATAATGACTGAATATACAGGGTGATGTATTTGAAAAACCAAAGTTACTAATAATATAAGAAAAACGGCAAATCTGGCAACATTGTAAATATCAAATATGGAATCTCCGTAACCCAAAGTAGGTGTACCTCAAATTTTGTACAATTCTGATTAGCATTTTACGAGATAATTAGCCATTTCCAGAGTTTTGGGCCACTCTGTTATCTTGCATTGACGTCCAGGCATCTTTGTATCGGTATATTAAGTGAAAAAAGAGCTTCACCCGTTCTTAGGCCTTTGTGTATTATTAACGTCTATGTTCAGTTTGTGATATATTCGGTTATGGATGACTTTTAGTAGTAACTTTAGCACATGAGACATCAAGCTAATGGTGCGGTAATCGTTGCATTCTCTTGCGTTTTTCTTTTTGGGGAGACAAATAAAAATCTACGTTAACCACTCTTTGGGTAATTGGCCTGAACTATAAAATTGTTTCAAGAGTGTCACTAAAACAATAAAATAACAATATACTTAATGTTTTATTTAATTTATGTACAATATTTAAACAAATTTCGGTGCTTTACTGGGATAATGTAATAATAATTTTAACAAATATTCTTCGTGTGACAAATTTACAATTTTTGAGTCTTTCTCTTTGTCCATTTTCTCTTAAACAATAACCTTATCAGTATTCTTAAGGACATTTGTTCTATTCTGGTAATATATACACAAATTTATGAATTGCTGTAAAATATATTGTATTTCACGAATTTCTGAGAGATAAATATAAGCCTAATTAATGGTAGGTACCCTAAAAAGTATGTCATAGTACTTGTGATTGAAGAGTTTGTGTATTGACAGCAAAAATGTGAGACCTTTTTAGACATAAATCAAATAGTATTTAATTTGCACCCTTATTTTACTGCTGAAAAAACCAATAGAGACCATTTGCGATGACTTCAATCCATACATAAACGTGCGTGTATGCATTCTGTATTAGTGAGACAAAACTCAAATAAGTTTTGTAAAAAACAAATTTTAAATAGTGAAATAGAGGTCCCACAATATAAACCTAGACCACACCCTACGACTAAACACCTTCCTGAGGGTTGTAAGTTTGAAATTCGGGAGATTATACAGGGTGTAACAAAAAGGTAAGCTATAAATTAAATCACATGTTTTCGTACCAAAAATAGTGGAGTATCTAGACATTTACCTTGGGACAGGAACTTCCAATGAAACACCAATCAAAATACAAAAAAAAATTAACACAAAGTACACAAACCACAAAAATAATTAAATTTTTTTCTTTAATTTTGGACCAACTTTTGGAGGGGGGATTTTCCAATTCCCCGTGTATCCTCCCCTAGATTGAACCTAACTTATCTTAGTACAAATGTGCATATAAAAAAAGATACAGTCCTTTTCGCAAAGGGCTGTAACGTCGTGAAAAATTTATATAGGTGTGAAAGTGATAGGAGGGTAGTTTTTTTAAATCTGTTATATCTCCTTGCTTGTGTTATAAAGTAATGACTGTATTATTCTATTGAGAACGAGTTTTTCCTTGGATGCATTCGGTGAAAAGCTTGGCCAAAGCCTAGATAATTTTATTTCCACCTAGTTTGATCGCTTAGAACACTACTCCGTCATCGCCAGGGGATTTGTTATTTCTCATTTCTAAAAATGTTGTTTTGATTTCGTATGGAGTTATTTCTGGCAATAATTCTGATCCCTGGTTTGTGATTTTGGGCAGGAGCTGATCTTGCCTTTCGTCGGTGACACTAAAACATTTCGCGTTAAAAGGGTTCGACAACCTCAAGGATTTTGGTTCTATCAGTAGTAATGTTTCCATCTTTGTTTTTTATTTTGTAAAAAACTTTCAAACTTTTGTTTTCTTTGAATTATTTTAGTTATTTCTCTTGTATTGTTTTCTCTTACGTCTTTTTAGATTGACCGGATGTTTATCTTCATTGTTGTGTAGCTTTTTGGTATTATGGCTTAGTTTTTCTTTATGGGTCAGAATGGTCGGGCAACACTCCATTTCCGTTTCTTTTAGGGCCTTCGTTATGGCATCATTTGCTTGATCTACATCTTCTATTTCCTCTATGCATCACATATACATCCTCTTGCAAGTTTTGTATATGTCTGGTTAATGTATCTTCATACCGGTCGTTTTCTGGGCGAATCCATTGTATTTAATTATAAATAAATTTTCATAGTATTACCAGGTCTCTATAATCTTACTTAACCATTTAACGTTTTAAAAAGGAAAATCTGCAGCTTCGGGATTTGCAGCTTCCATGATTATATTCCTTAGTTGTTGTTCATTCATAATTCTTACGAAATATACGTCTTTTCATAAAACCCCAGAAGCAAAAGTTAATTGGCTTAAGATCTGCTCCTCCGTATGGCCAAGAAATAAGGTTTCTTCCAATCCAACGTCCAGGATACTGGACCGCATATTTTCCCTGAATTTGTAGAAATTGTAAATAATTTTCACTATTTATATTGTTTAGAAGAAATATTGTCCCTATTGGGTTATTATCCACAATTCCTGCCCAAACATTGACTTCTTTGGTGATGGAAAACTTTTTGCCTGGAGGTTTCCTTCGGCCCAGATGTGCATGTTATGATGGTTCGTAATGCCAAGGTAGCTTCGTCGGTAAACAAAACATAATTAATAAAATTGTCATGAGTGTTTTCCGTTAAAAACCAGTAGCAAAATCCCATTATTTTAGGGTAATCTTCATCCAATAATTATTGAAAGAGTTTTATGTGATAAGGATGAAACTGCTGTTTCATCCTCAGCCTGCTGTACGCAAGCAAAGCAACAAGAATGGTTAACGAATGAAAATATTTCATTTCCTCAGGATTCTTTCAAGCCTAAATTACTACAGTTGACCAAAAGAAATGAAAAACCAAAAATATTTATAGTAGACTGTATTATGTAGGTTGGGTTTTGGTCATAATGTGTTATGACTTGCCGCTTACCCTTAGGTAAAATACATTAACAGTTGAAACCGTATTTTTGCATGTCTTCGTGGGTGCTTCAAATATTGAGAGAATTTGCTGTTAACTTTCTCAGCACAGTCAACAAGTCAAAGCTTTAATCTATAATCAAAAATTCGTGAAATATACTCAATACTATTATTTCATTATCACAAAAGTACCAAATTTACCATAAATCTAAATTATCCCTTATAATAATTGCTATACGTCTGCCCCCTTCTATCATCTCCCCCTAGCCGTATATTGTAACTCGTAGTAGGATCTGCACACCCGGTGACATTCTCAACACCGTCGCAGGCGTTGATCAAATCATTAAAAGCGCGTCCTTTACCGCAGTTGTACAGCCTGGGTTTACCGTCGACGCAGATGAAATATTTTTGACAGTCGTGGGATGATCTAAAAGATCTGTATTCTCCTTGACCCAAACCTAAGCCGAGGGTACTGGCGTCTTGTGGACAGGTGAAACCCAAGTATGCTAAAAAGGTTAAAAAAAATTAGTAAATAGGATGCACAAAGTTGTAATATTATTATCTTACCTTCGGCATTGCAGGAAGGTACTTGATCAGGCCAATCGCATTTGTAAGTCTCTCCGTTAAAGGCCAAACCTTCAGGACAGTCGAAGATGTAGGCTCTCCCGTCGACACAATTCTTGAACTTACCGCAGTCTGATTGGTCTCCCATGCGATAGTAACCGAATTGGTGTGGGCATTCGTCAGTTGGTTGTGCCGGATCTTAAACCAAATGTAGATTTTAATACGAGAGAAAATGATGATTTACATGGGAAACATACATTACAATATGTACAAGGGCAGGGTCAGAACTAGAAGATTTATCAAGGAGGGCAAATATCAGAATAAAATTTATGAATCGTGCAACGAATAAACATTTTTAAAACTTATTATCTTTTAATTTCGCCGCCCCTTAAATTGCGTGTGTGCCCCCTCTGCCCCGCTATAGTTTTGGCTCTGCACAAGAGATACAGACCTCAAACTTCAGCGAAATTCTCCAATATTTTGGTTTCCTGGCTGTCATAAATTACATCGCAAACTGCCATAATATATTACAGAACTTATCAGCCATTAACAAATCATAAAGCTTCTGTCAATTGTCAAAATCGAAATAATAGCAATACTTACGAGTTTGTTCTCTTCCTGAGCAGTCCACATCGATAGGGTATTGACAAGGAAAGGCGAACACTCCCGCAGCAGCATTGAACAGAAGACCGTCTTGACAAACTTTTTCTTCTGGGACTCCTTCGTTGCATTCTATATAACTACAATAAAATTCTCTTGTTTAGTACGTGTTAGATGAATGTGAATCGGATCTTATAGTCTAGTCTTATATTATTTCCAAAAATACACAAGCAACACTTTCGTCTGTACCGACTTCAGATAAAGCATGTTAATTAAATTTACTAAATTTGTGCAGACTATCTACTACCTTATATGGGTCAAACCAATCAAATAATTCAAAACTGAATCTATGAACATTCCATTTCATCATTTTTTAAAACTCTATACAGCCAATCAATGGAAATTTTCCTTGTAAGTATAAGTTATTCCATTTCAGTCGGCAATTCTGACTCAATTTCTTCTGGATCACCATATTCTTCACACAGGCCACAAATTGATACACAAGCATCACCGAAGAAGCTGTTGATATAGAAAAATGCTATAATTGTCTCAATAAAAGAAATGACAGCTTCCGGTTGCCTTTACATGAAAACCTCGTCCAAATATTGTGCCTTCCAGAAAATTTGTTCCTTGTTGCCTCACTTAAATGACACACTGGAAATATTTATAGAAAAACAAAGTGTTTGATTCTTACCTGTCACACATGTTTGTAGGATACCTGCCATTCTTTTCTGGACATGAACCAGAAGCTCGTGGTAGTTGATGGGTATATTGGGGATTTGAGAGGTGATTGTTTTGGTATACAGATTGTCTGTAGTTTTGACTGTACACTGCAAAAAGATAAAAGATGAATTAATTTATATTGTTAAAATTGAACAAATTTATGAGAATTAGTTAGATTCTGCTCTAAGATTAGTCGCCATTCTGTTTGGTTTCTGGCAACTTTTGGCAAAATTGAACCAATTGCCCAACTTTAAGTGACATTTTTCCTAAATCTGTGGAAATTTAGTCTCCTTTATCTATTTTTCTCTTAGTTTCTAAAGACTAACGCTTCATTTTCCCACAGATCTGGAGAATATTTATATTTGTGACATATAAGTTGACGTAAAAAATCTTTTTGCTAGTATTCCTCCTACAGAAACTTTTGTTCTAATAAAAAACAAAACACCGGAGACAAATTACCGGATTCTATGTTAATTAACCATGAGGATAACAACTATGCAAGCAACAAGGACATTTTCTATGTCAGTGTCCCAATAAAAATAATCAGACTCCTCAAAAAACACCCAAAATAATGTTCATCTAAACTCTCTACAAGAAGTACCTACACCAATCTGCACTTACACAATCTTCTCCTACTGAGACTAAAACTACATTACAACAATCAGCTCCTTTGTCGATAAATTCCTCTACACAATCCTCCCTTACTGAGGATGAAACGCCTGGAAAAATCATTACATCTTAATCAAAATATCCCCCCCCCCCCAATAAGAGATAACGAAAATGCCTTCGCTGAACCGAAGCCACGAAGCAAAAAACCAAAAACTCAACAAGAAAACAACAGGAACCTAGTAGAAGGTCTTACCAAATACACCAGTCAAGTCCTCAAACAAAACTCCAACAATGGATACTTTTACTTAACACAGGAAGAACTTATTGACTTTTTTGAAAATGTGCATGGTTCGTCAGATCCTCTCAGTGTCGCCAGAACTTCCTCGGAGGATATCGGAGGTTTGATAGACTTTCTAAAGAAAGTACTTCCTATGTTAAGTCCAAGATATCTTAAATCCCGTTGTTCTAGAATTAAAAACAAAATTACAGAACAAATTTTAAGTAATACTTCTACTGATGACCCTAGCGATTCCTCTTCGGAGACTTATTAATTAAACTATTTTTAATTCTATTATTCAATGGAACCTAAATGGGTACCATACTCATTTGAAGAATGAGTATGGTACCCTTACACATCTTGGAGTATAGAAGATCTTAAAATTCTTATAAATAAACTTCATCCATCCGTCCTATGTTTGCAAATACATCGGTCAAACTGGTAGAACTTTTAACAAACGTATAGCAGAACATAAAAGGAAAACAGATTCTATATACGCAGTTCATTTTTTAGATCATAATCATTCTTTTAATAAATAATTTCAAATTCTTCAGATCCAAAATTAAGGCCTTAAGCTATTTTTATTAGAATTTATGAATACAGACAGAATTCTGAATGGCCAACTTGAGACAAACAGTTCTCCCCTCGTCTGTTGTGATAAGATATAATAAATTTTGTGGAAGTTTTGAAAACAAAGTTTTCAGTCTGTTATTGATATATAAAATGAATTTTTATTAAGTTTCGGTCGAATCCATCACTTATATAAGTTTATATAAGTTATTGTTTACTTTTGGACCATCCTGTACATTCAGCTTAATTTATCTAAACCATATGAGCAATAAATTAGCGAAATTTTGAAAGGGTTACATAATTTTTTCGCCGAGGGCGTATTCACATTTTGTTCACTTTCACATCATAAGAGATGCTTCGTGTTGAATGTTCGGAAATGTCAAGGCAATTTGCTGGTTTTTTCAATGCAGGATTATAATAATGACCAATAGTATGATAAAAATCATGTTAAAGATGTATCGTGAGAATTTATCTTTATTTATGCGCATAGGAAAACAATTTCATTGTCACGATATTAATAATTGTATGTTTCTTTTTAGTTTGAGGCTACTTTTTCATTGGTTTATTGTATTGGCAATGTTTGGGTTTACTATTTGTTTTTGTGATGTTTTTTATTTGATGTTTATTGAATAGATTTTGTTTCTAAACATTTTTCTCAATATTTTTTCCTTTTTTTATGTTATACACGCATCCTTGGCATTTCTATAACAGTTTTTTCATGTTTTCTTGTTCAAAAGTTCAAATTTTGGACCTCTTCAATATATCCAAGAACATTACAGTTTTTGGCATCTCCTTTCGCTCAAACTTTCCTACTTGGCTCTGTTGCATTCTCTGATTCTCTCCTGAACCCCGTTTTAACACTATTTTTGGTGAATGTTAAATATTTCGTTTCATATGATTAAACGCCATTTAATACATATAAATTATGTAAGATTGGTATTTGATTTTAAATGCTAAAGGTGAAAAATGGTAAATTACATGGAAAAGTGACACACTTTTACTGAAAAAGCTAGAAAATCCTTTAAAATAAGGGTTTGTAAAATTATTTTTGTTAATTTGTTAATAACTTTTATCAAAATGCATAAAAAACTTTATTTCGCGTGAGAATAAGGAAAATATCACAAATATTTAGCTTTTAAAATTTCAATTACATCATCATCATTCTGGCTTTACAACCCTACGTGGATCCTAGCCTCAAGAATTTCTCTTCAGTCGTCCCTATCTATCGCCTTCCTCTACCAAGAACGTATTTCTATCGATGTTATCAATGAACCTTCTTCTGGGCCTTCCTCTTCTTCTCTGACCAATGGGTCTATCAAGGAGCTTTTTTTTGCTGGGTCATTCTGTTCTATCCGCATTACATATCCTATTACCCTTTATTTTATTAAAACAAAGGTGAAGTTTTTAATTGTTTTAAGAATTTTAAAAGTATGGCTGAAAATTGGAGGGGTGTTCATATAAAAACTCTGCGAAGTGACAATGGTGGAGAATTTTGTTCAAAAGAATTTGAACAATATTTAATTGTAAATGATATTATACATCAATAAACCAATCCCTACACTCCTAAATAAAATGGAGTATTCGAACGTTTGGAGGAGTCCCAGAGAAGACCAAGAACAGGGACAACTGTTTTTGTATTACCAGAGGCCACCCACCCTCTTAAGTCCATCTTAGCTTCTTCCATAAGGGCGGTTGCTTCTGATACGAAGACTCTTAACTCATTTTCATCAGTAACAGTGGTCACACAATTATCCACATAAAACCCAGTCATACGCTCTTCAATTGTATTTTTAGAGTACGGATTATCATTAGAACATTTCTCCAGTGTCTTTGTTAAATGAAACTCTACAGTAGCACCCAGAAGAAGTGGACTACAATTGACTAGAAAAACAACCCTCTTGTGTCGAAATACAAATTCCTTTTCTTCATCGTTCACCCATAGGAACCTCAAAAAATCTTTGTTCTTTCGAATATCCGACAGAACTCCAACTTTTTGTTGTCTGAGTCCTAATAGAATAGAAGGAATAAGTTCAATAAGATTAGGCCCTACCTCCAAACACTGATTCAAAGAAGGACGACCCTGTTCATGAGATGATGTCTTAATTTTTCTTGTAGCAGCTAAGAGTCGTGTGGCCCCTTTGAAGAACATTTCTATTCCCAGATTGGAACTATTGGCAGCCACTATTGGTGCTAGACTTTATCAGTCAGTAAAAAGACAATTTTCTCAATATGTTGAGTCTTATTTTTGGAGTGATTTCACTACTGTTCTTTCTTGGATTCAACGTAAGGATGACTGGTCTGTTTTTGTTTTTAATAAAGTTCAGAAGATTAGAAATTTAGCCAATCCTGAGCATTAGAAATATGCACCTAGTTCTCTCAATCCTGAAGATCTTCCATCAAGAGGCTGTGGTGTTTGGCAATTGTTCGACTTTCGATGGTGGGAGGGCCCAGAATGGTTGTACAAAAAAGAAAATGATTGGCCTCAACAAAAAGTAGTGCTTAATGAAGAAGAAGTCTGTACCGAGGAAAAGAAAAAAGCCAGTTCGTTACTATTGAATATGACATCTGACGATTGGCATCTGCATTACTTTCTCAGTACATAAAACTTTTAAGAATGATAGCTTGGACGCTACAATTTTGTTATAACGCAAGGAATTCAAACGAAAAACGTACAGGTGTATTGGTCGCTGACAAAATCGATAAAGTAGAATTTGTACCACCAAAGCAAACTGTATTAAAATAAAACTTTAAAGCTATACTTATGTAATTTAATACAAAAATAATTTTTTGTACTTGAAATTTAATTTTGTTTATTGAAAATGGGTATTGGTGTATCATAAATTTTGTTTTATTGATAACTAAACAAAATTTAAATATTATTACATACACAAATATTCATAATATGTCATTTACAGGAAGTTAAAATTGATACAATGTAAACTGTCAATTGTATTCACTTTTGGAACAAGATAAAACTAATCTTGGCTGTATATTCAACTGGTTCGTTTCATTTATAAGTTTTAACTGATGCTTTATGCTAGAGCACTTGCTATATATTTATTGTTCTATTTGTGATCGTTTTCTTTTTCTTAATAACTTTTTATAACATTGCTGTTCACTTTTCTTTTACACCATTAAATATAATTGTTGAGTCATCTACTCCTAATACTGTTTCTTATCGCTAAATTACACAAATTGCTTCCGGAACCACATAATCGTCCCATTAATATATTGTTTCCAACAGTCTCATCAGTATTCCCGACACAACTCAGAAGAAATTCTTATACACCATTCAATCTGAGATATGCCCATTCAAATCTATTAATAACCCGTTCGAAGATGCCCATCACGTCTCCCCAATTCCGATACAGCCTTGCAAAGAGATTATTTGTGATTTAATGAGTCGCTTTATTTAGTAAATAGAGAATGTGTGTAATTTGAAAAACCCACTACGAGAAGTTTATCTGAAAATTGCGGGAATGATGTCACCGTGGGCTATCGGGTTTTAAATTTGAAAGTAGGATGGTGTATGTGTAATGAGGAAGTGTGTGTGTACAAGGCTGAAAACGAAATATAAAAAAAAACAATACGGTTTGAGTATATCAACAAAGAAATGGACAAAATTCATTCATCAAAATTTAGTTTGAGTATTATTCGTAATTTTTACTGTTTCAAGTCCCTTTACGTACATCTGGAGCTTAAAGGCCAATTATTGTGATATGATTTCTGTCAATTCGTGACATATGCGTAAAAAGTTATTGCGTGAAGTTTTTTTTAATTTGTTGCGGAATTGTTGCAAAAATAGCTTCAAAAGTCGATTTTTTAAAAATGATTAATAAATTTTCTAAAAATGCACAAAAAAACATTACTATTGAAAAGCTTTATATTTGAGGTCAAAATTGCAAAACTTTATCTTTTAAAACAAAAAAAAAGCTGTAAAATGGCAATTTTTAAGGGTTGTAAAATTAATTTGTTACTTCAAACACTGCAAAACAAGACAAAAGTGTTATTTGTCTATAACATTTGTAAAAATTAACCTAGGCATTCTTTATTTCGCTCAAAGTTGGATACTTAGGTCTCTAATAAACTCTCATTAGATGCACTTCATTTATCTGTTACTAAAATATCTTTTTGTCTTAATTTAGTATGTATATATCGTCCACCTGTTACACTACTTCCACAAGATAAAGTTTTCTTTACAAAACTTGAAGAACTATCATCTTTTGATAATCTTATCATTACTGGAGATTTTAATTTCTCAGAAATCACCTGGACAATAACTTCATTATGTGACGCCGAAAACGCTCATAATTTATTTAAAAGCTTTGTAGTAAATTCGAACCACAACTCATTACAAACCTACTAGATTTAGAAACAATAATCAACCTTTTACTTTAGATCTAGTGTTTATTAATGACGAACAGCTGATTTCATCTCTCGAAGTCAGTTCTCCTATAGGAAAGTCAGATCATGCAGTTATAACAGCTCACATTCAGTTCAATCAAATATTACCCCGCAAAAATAATATTGTAGCATATGTTACTACTGACTTTTCTGAAGTTGACACTAAACTCTCTCAAATCGACTGGCATTTATTTTTTGCAGACTTTAACGACCCCTCATTAATGTGGACTGCATTTCTCGATAAAGTCCACAATATAATTTCTACAAATACTACTTTCCGTAAGAGTTATAAAAACAACCTTAAACCCTGGATAAATCAAACGGTAATTAAAGAAATAAATCACAAACGATATCTATGGCGGAAATTTACGCACACCGGACTTCTTAGTGATTTCCAAGCCACCACAGATTTTCAAATAACTTACAAACATCTCTAAAAACTTTAAGACAAAATTTTGAAGAAGATGTTATTGAAAGTGGTAACATTAAAAAAGTCTACAAATGCATTCGTTCCTTCCTGACGTCTAAAGTTTCCATTCCTCTACTTCAAAAACCCAACCAGACTTTATGCTCTTCTAACAAAGAATCTTCCGAAACTCTCTCTTTAGCATTTTCACAGGTTTTTACTAAAGAATTGAATGATGGCTTTTTACCTCCTATCAACTGTAATCGTGTCGGCGCATCCTTACAGCAAGTTGAATTCATAGTGGATCATGTCAAACAACACTTAATTGAACTTCACACAGCTCAAAGCTTCACCTGGTTTAGATGGTTTAACACCAAAACTGTTAAAAAGGTGCGCAGACACGCTTGCAATACCCTTACCGTTAATTATGCAAACTTCTTTCATCCAGAACTCCTACCCCCCTCGTTGGAAATTAACATCCGTCACCCCTAATTTTAAAAAAGGCAACAAACTCGACCCCAACAATTATCGTCCGATTAGCTTGCTGCCAGTAGTTGCCAAAGTTATGGAAGCCATTATTTCCGAGGATATGAACAAATTCCTTCTCAGGAACATGTTATTCCAACACAACAACATGGATTTGTCTCTGGTCGCTCTACTCTAACCAATCTCCTACATTGTGTTAACGACTGGACGTCATCCCTTAACAGTTCGCAACCGGTCGACGTTGCGCGTTGTTTATCTAGATTTCTCTATAGTCTTTGACCGTGTACCTAAGCGCAGACTTCTACATAAGCTAGAACATTTCGGAGTTCGCGGTACTTTACTTCGTTGGATAGATGATTTCCTGACAGATCGACATTACAAAGTTAAAGTTGGCGAATCTTTCTCACAGGATAGGTTAGTGGAAAGTGGAGTGCCTCAGGGTTCTGTCCTTGGACCTCTGCTTTTTACGGTCTATACCAACGATGTTCCTTATTATATCTCAAGTAAAATATCGTTCTACGCTGACGACACAAAAATATATGACAATCCAATCACAAACCAGCTAACCCTCCAAATTGGACTCTATTTTAACTTATTGTTCCCAGTTGTTACTACCCTTAAACGCGGAAAAATGTGTAGTGCTTCGAATTGGTAAAAATAACTCACTTATGCCGTACTTTGTTAACGGGCAGCCATTAGATTCTGTGTTTTCATATAACGACCTTGGCGTTATCTAACAGCAGCCTAACTTGGTCACCATATTACCTCTATTTGTAAACTTGCGAACACCAGACTGTATCATATTCGGAGGTGTTTTTCGACCCATACTTAAATATGCTGGACCAACGTGGTATCCTGATTTGGTTCGAGACAAGATTTTGTTGGAAAACGTTCAAAGAAAAGCCATTCGAATTCCTTTGGGACCGAGAAGACCTTTTTATGCAGAAACGGCTAAGTTAACTTCTTTTGAACTTCGCCGACAACGTGGAGACTTAATTACAACATTTAAAATATTAAAGTTCAATTTTGAAAATGTTTCATGAAATGTTTACGATAAATCAAGATGAACGCCTCAGAGGTCTAGAGTTTAAACTAAAGAAAGAAAACTTTTCTACAAGATCAAGACAGAACTGTCTACCAAATAGAGTTTTTGAGTGCTGGAATAACCGTAATGATAACATTGCCTCTGCTCCTTATATCAACTCGTTCAAAAACAGACTTGACCGTTTTATATTACAGTTAAAATATTGTTTTTTTTTTAATCAAAAATTATAATTTTGTTATTTTCTTTTGTAATTTTGTTATTTACTAGTAGGTTATTAATGAAATTTCTTTGTTTTTGGACATAATAGAGACTTGTTCCTCTGTCCTCGTTTATGCATAATAATAATAATAAATAGCGATCTTACATTGTTGATATATTGTGTTTATAAGTGAAAAATGACGTTTATTCTTTTGCTTATTTTGTTTATTCATATTGTTGTCACAAAATTTATCAAAAGCATTATTAAAAACTGATACCTGTATCAATAAGTTTAAAAAAAAGTTATCAAAAAGATCAGTACCTTATATACCTGTATCAAAAGAGTCATGAAAAATGCTTTTTATCCTGGAATGAGGAAAAAGATCTTTGCACAATATATAAAAATATGCAAAAATCAAAAAAATAATGATAAATTATTTATATTATACATCATTTATCATTCTTTTATCGACGTAAACTGCAAATTTTTATATTTTATATAACAAACATCCTAATACAACCTTCAAATTAAGTTTATTCATATTATGTGTCGCTTTCTAGTATTCCACAAGTTGCTGTTGTTAATTGGAATGTGAGTAATTTTTGAATTACCTGTCTTAGTTACTCGACTCTTATCACGTCCATCGATATAAAAACCATTAATACTAATTCGATACTGTTTTTATGCCATTGTTTTTAGTCAATTATGAGAATTTCAATGTTTTTTAATAATATTTTTTTGATTATTTCAAGCTTTTAATAAATTTCAAGCGATTAATAAATCACTAGTATGGAAAATGGCTTGTACAAAACCGAAGAAGACGTAAAGGCTATACAGAAAAAGACGGAGAGGTCAAAAATATGTAGAATGACATTGGAGTTATGTAAAATATTAAGAAAATTGTAAGAAAACTTAAAAGTACTTTGGTGACTCGTTTAGAAAAAACAATGTTGAGTTTGAGTGGGCGAGAGTCAATAAAAGGGCTGTTAGAAGTTTATTTTTTATTATTCGAGCTTTCGAATGTGTATATTCTTTTTCAAGAGCTACAAGAAAAAGTAACTGATAAATTAGATACAAAAATAATTTCCAGATAAATTTAGTTTGGATTAAAAATTGCACTTTTTTGATTCTTTTCATTAAGAGGAATGTGGATAATTTGGTTTTTGCACTTCCCAGAGATAAAATTTATAAAACTATCAACAATTTCAAAAGTCATAATCAACATATCTAATTCACAGTTGAAGAAGAGGTAAGGGGATGCTCTACCATTCCTTAACATGAGAATTGTTAGAACTATAAACAATGTGTTAAAAACCAAATGGTTCAGAAAATCCATGTGTAGTAATATATTTCTACGCTATTACTCACAACATCCTAACAAAATGAAAATGAACCTTATAACAGGATTAAAAGAACGTGTTATCAGACTAACCCATCGAGACTACTACCTATAGGAAGGTCTGTTATTAAAAAATATTTTGACTGAGGTCTCTTATCCTCTACATGTGCTACACAGGATGCTAGTTTTCAACACGATTAATGTGAACAATCTTTTGTGAGATTTCAAAATACTGCTTCTGTTAATCAAAACATATATTATCATCCACTGCCCTACATACCATCATTAACACTTAAGTTAATAAAAATGAATCGAAAAAGTATCGTTCGATCGCGCAAAAGATACTTTCCATAGAGGTATTAATCCGCCAATAACTAGAAGAATTGCTTATAAAGAGGAAGAAGAAGGAAAAGATTATTTCTTTAAATACTTGAATCTTTTACCTATTTCTTTATAATTGATTTTTAGTACCATAAGTACATCACATTGGTTGGTTTCTTTTTTTGTTTTTTTCATATCCTTCTTACATTTTTTTGTGATTTAAATCCTTTTTAAATTATCACGTTGACTGTATATTAAAAATATATCCCACTGTTAGCTACTTCGCTCTGGGATAATTTTTATTGACATTGACGGGGATTTTGCATTACTTTTTCCCTTTCATCAATAGTTATTTATAACGACCTTGGTCAAAATTCAAATCTTTCTGACCATTTTATCACTTTATCGGTTACTTTTTCTTATAGCTCTTGAAAAAGAATGTAAACACATTAGAAAGCTCGAGTAATAAAAAAAATCTTCTAACAGTACCTTCTGTACAAAAAATTATACCAATGTGAAAAGCTACGGAAAAAATATAGCCAACTATACAAGTGAAGATCACTCAGGTTACAGATCACATTTATGAATTAGAACAACTCCTAGAGAAAAACAAACAAGCAAATAACAAGGATATACATATAGCAATCGTGGATTTTTTGTTAAATAATTAACTAATGAATAAAAAAGAGTGCGAAGAGTTTTATGTAGGGAAAACATCAATAATATTAAATGTTAGAATAAATAAACATAAAACTAGATACTTTGTTAGATCTTATATATGCGTGGTACAGTTAACATACTCCAATGAAAACATTGATCGAGAATCTGCAAAGAAAAACACAACGACACTGTTATCACTTTACTAAATGAAGCAAATTGTGTAGCAAATATCTCAGAAAATTGTAGAAAAATGTGTCAGTCAAAGATATTTTGATAAAACACTTTTGGTACAATAAATTCAAAGTATTTTTCTATAGTAAAAATGAAATTTTCCGTCGATAGTGAAAGTAGAAAGATAAAGATCTCGGTACTCACCCTGTAGAGTCAAAACAGCGCCGACTAGAAGAACTTGTAGAGATTTCATGGTGTCTGCTAGACCTCTGACATTAAAATGCCTCCGATCGCGGTAAACCATAAATGAAGATGCGTCTTCGTCGTCCAAGTTGTCCGAGATGTATTAAACCAGTGGCGTAACAAAATAAGGGTTTATTGTTTATGTACAGCTGGTTCCAAAAAACTGATAGGACTCTTAGTAAGATTTGATCATTTTGAGCAGTGTATTTGATTGGTCTGACATTATATTATATTTATTATGACAGACAAATAATAAAATAAACAATCAACAAACAATTGATTGATTTAATTCTTAAATTGTAATAATTATTAAGGTCTAAATTTTGATATTATTTTGAATGTCTGCATTTTATAAAGAGTACATAAATGATAGTTTTTACATAAAATAGGGTTGTTGTTATTATTTTTATCCAGATTTAGCCATACGGCTCACACTCCATCTAAGGGGTAAATTCACTCATCCCAGATACCTACGGTATCAAAAGGATTGAGCTCTGGTGTGAATCTTTTTGTGTTATCGAGCCCTAGGTGACTTGGTATGTTGGAGTATCTCCCAAAAATTTTCGTACACATCTGGACGTCGGGAGGAGTACAGCTTTCTGCATGGCCTTATAAAGATGTTCATTTACACCCAGCTGTTTTATGTATTCTATGAGGTTTTTGGGAATAACACCAGTAGTAGATAGAATAATACGTACTGTCTGGGTACTTTCCATTCTCCTGATCCTCCTCCATTTTCCTCCTCCTCCTCCATTCTCCTCATCCGCCTGATTTGTATTTCTAGATCTCTGTACTTGTCGATCTTTTCGTTGTTTTTAACGTAAATTATTGGTATTGGCTTTCGCCACATCCACTATCATACTAAACACGGCACAAGAAGTTCTTGGAACAAACACTCAACGGAGAGAAGAACAGTGGTTCGATGAAGAATGCAAACAAGCTATTCACGAAAAAAATGAAGCACATAAGAATTTCATACTCAGACGAACTAGAGAGAGAAGGACAGAATTTGAGAATAAAAGACGAAGAGCTGATAAACTATGCAGACAGAAAAAGAGACGGTACGAAAACAACCGGATACTAAACATAGAGAGGGCGTTCAAGGAAAACGAAACACGCAGTGCATACCAACTTATCAAACATTTAAGACAGGGTTACAAACCGAAGACTAGCCTATGCAAAAATAAGAATGGGGAAATAATTAACGATATGGACGAAATTAAGAGAACCTGGATGATGTATTTTAAGGAATTATTAAACGAAAGGGCACAAACACCACTACAACAGCGGCAGCAGCAGGTAGAACAGGAAGGTCAACAACAGGAGCTGTGGGAAGATGGAGAAGATAATGAATTGGCTAGACCTCCAACGCTAGAGGAGGTTCGAACAGCAATCCTAATGCAAAAAAGCCATAAAGCGCCGGGAATAGATAAGATACCGGCAGAACTGTTCAAGCAGGGAGGAACAAATTTGACAGAACAGATGTACCAACTTATACAAGAAATATGGAGAGAAGAAAAAATCCCACAACAATGGAAGAAAAGTATAATCTGTCCTATTCATAAAAAAGGAGACAAACTGATAAGCCAGAATTATAGAGGCATCTCTTTACTTTGTTCGGGATACAAAATACTCACAAACATTCTTAATCGAAGACTTCAACCCCTCACTGAAAAAATTATCGGGGAATATCAAGCAGGGTTCAGGCAAAATAGATCTACTATTGGCCAACTATTTACAGTTAAACAAATACTAGCCAAAGCATGGGAATATGACATAGACGTCTACAATCTCTTTGTAGATTTCAAGCAAGCCTATGATTCAATAGATAGAACAATACTACCTAATATATTACAAGAATTTGGCATACCATCAAAATTAATAAGACTAGTTCAAATGACAATGACAGAAACAGAAGCACATGTATGTATCCAAGGACAGATGACTGATGCGTTTATGACAACGCAAGGACTGAAACAAGGTGACGGACTGGCTCCAACACTTTTTAATCTTGTTCTTGAATATGTAATTAGACGGTTGACGGTGAGCAGAAATAACATACTTACAAACAAATCTACCCAATTAGCAGCATACGCAGATGACATAAACATAATGAGCAGAACAAAGACTGCGGCAGAAGAAACCTACGTTCAGTTAAAACAGAGTTCAGAAGTTGTAGGGCTAACAATAAATACAAATAAAACAAAACTACTCATACAAACCAGATCAAATAGACAGGCGCAACAACAACAATTTATAGACGATATAGAATACGTGAATAGATTCACGTATTTAGGAATGAATCTGGTCGAAAATAATGAAGAAGAACCGGAAATAAATAGAAGGCTTATGCTGGCAAACAAAGCCTATTTCGCGATGGGCCACATATTCAAATCGCGAGACGTACACCGGAAAACAAAACTCCGGGTATATAAAACAATAATCCGACCAATAGTAAGTTATGGGTGTGAAACATGGGTTATAACACAGAAATCTACCAATGCATTAGACGTGTTCGAAAGAAAAATATTGCGTAGAATACTGGCTCCAATAAAGGAAAATAACAACTGGCGAATTAGATATAATAACGAAATATACGAACAATACACTGAACCAACACTAGCACAATACACTAGACTGCAGAGATTACGATGGGCAGGGCATGTGGCCCGCATGCATGAGAACAGAATCCCCAGAAAATTACTAAACGCAAGAATGCAAGGAAAAAGACCTGTTGGAAGACCAAAAAAAGAGATGGGAAGACGAGGTAGATGAGGATGCCAAAAATCTCCTAAAAACGTGTTCATGGAAAAGAACAGCAGTAAATAGAGATGTTTGGAGAGGTTTAATTAAGGAGGCCAAGGCCCGGCTTGGGCTGTAGTGCCATTGGATGGATGGATGGATCGCCACATCAATAAGTGTTGTTTGTCTAGTAATTTTATTAACTAGTATGAGATCCGATCTATTATGCGCCACTACTTGGTCTGTAAGCATAGTGCGGTCCCAGTATAGCTTGTAGTTGTCATTTTCAAGCATTCTGTCAGGGATATATTGATAATAAGGAAGATGATCGGTTTGGAGAAGTCCCAGTTTGTCAGATAGTTCTTGGTGGATAATCTTTCCTACTGAGTCATGGCGTTCTTTATAATCAGTACCGACGAATGCCTGGCAGCCACCGGTAAGATGTTGGATGGTTTCTCGGCTTGGCATCCATATCGGCATTTGTCATTTTGGACTTGAGGATCTTTAACAATATATTTCAGGTAATTTTTAGTTGGAATAACGTGATCCTGAATGGCAAGTAGGAAACCCTCAGTCTCGGGAAACATCCTTCTTGATTCCTCAACCAATAGTTCGACGCTGTATTATTAATTAACGTATTATTATTAAGGAATAAAACAAACGACTTAACTCAACAATATATTAAAGCAAGAATTGTAACCAAATTAAAAGATAACTGGGCACCATCAGAGGCAGCAAACCATTTTAACATAAGCAGAAGCCCAATTTTTCTATTAATAAAAAATGGAGGGAACAATAAACTATCGAAAGAAAGCGATGTTCTGGAAGAGCAAAACTATACTAAATTTAGTACAGCTAGTAGTAATACTAAACAGCGTAGTCTTCGTCCATCTGCGTGAAAGAAACTATGAAATTGTCTTTTTCAGAAACTCTTCCCAAACCTGTTGGTATCTGTATACCGTGCCACAGCTCTTCAGCATTTTGAGGTATAAAATTACGCAGATACAACCGTTTTATAATAACCCCCCACACATTCTCGATTGAGTTTAAATCTGGAGTGTAGCTGGGCCATGGTAAGGTTTCGATGTTGTTATTCTGGAGCCACTGGTTTATTATATTTGCAGTGTGAACGGGACAATTATCTTATTGAAGGATAAAATTATTTTCTTGATACAACTGTTCTACACTTAGAAACGTGATGTTTTCTAGAAGAAACAGATAAGTCTGCCTAAAAAATTTGCCATCAATACGCCATGCCATTTCCATTCCTCTAGATGAAATTAATCCCCATACATTAGCGCTAAAATGACCTGCTGCTCGATATCTATTAACATATATAGAGGATTAAATCTATTATTACCTGGTCTGTACACCCCAATTTTGCCCTTTTTAGAAGACTCAAAAATGTTCTCATCTGTAAATATTACTTTGTCCCAAAAATCTTGATTTTGTAGCTGATGGTTTAAAACAAATATGTCTTGATTACTTCTGTTTTGTTGTAAGAACTTGTTTTTTTTTTGCTGCAGTTCGGTACCTAAAACGCTATGCTTTAATTCTACGCCAAGTTTTCTTTCTTTCCGGAAACTGTGACAATTCTTGCTGTTTTCGCAGCTTTAAAAGGATTCTCTTCTAATCTCTCCAAAAGCTTACGATCTTCATAAGCGGTAGATATTTTTGGTCTTCCAGAACCCTGCTTTCTTTCAAAAGTTTCTTGTTCTCTCCATCTTTTATTAATATTAAAAACTGTTGTTCTGCTTACGTTAAAATGGTTCGATACGGCAGATAGTGACCAACCATCTTCTAATTTCGTTACAATTCTTGCTTTTAGTTCTTTGCTAGAATGTGGAGCCTTCTTTTGAAGTTTAACAGAATAAGTTATCTGACAAATTTTAAGATTTGGCAGTGATAGTGACAGTATGTAAATAATTAGTATTTATTCTTCAAAATACACTACTCAATTTCCTACAAAATACACTATAAGAGTCGTATTAGTGTTTTTTTAGAAAACAGCTATACGTCAAAGAATCATTTTATCCTCTTCAGTTTTGACTATCAACTATAAAATAATATGGAGAAAAGAAATACATCCAGTTGATTATATCGTTATTTATTATCGAATGATTATCCATATTGGAATCAGAAGCCCAATAATATCTACATACATAATGGAATTGAACAAGGCTGAGTTTTGTTGCCTTCAGGAAGCTATATCCTAGCTAAGCATTGACTCTAAATTTTTAAAGGTGTTCTTCTATTTTGTTTTTGCTTCATCGACTGATTTCATAGACAACGCTTAAAAAAGTCAGAAAATAACTAAAATTACATAAATCGTCAATGTGTTGTTCTTCTGAGGCCAAATATATACTGTATTGCTCTTTTTTGTAATTAAAAAATAACATCAAATTGGGCAGATGTACTAGAACCCCAAAAAGGAAGGCCATATCGAAGATAAGACTCGAACAAAGAAAAATATCTTATTTTTTGAGATGTTAAATTGATTTTCTTCGAAACATATCTTATCACTAGCAGGCTGAGGTTAGTTTCTTACTTGACAAATCGTTATGAAGGGACCATTTAGTCTATAAAAATACTAAGAAATTTTACAGAATCAACGATACTGATCTGGCTGTTATTAATAAGCAAGGGTTGAAGAGCTTCTTTATAGGATAATGCTACTGTCTTATCCACGTTAAAAGAGAGTAAATTAGAGTCAGACCAGGTTTTTATTTTAAGTAGATCAGAAGTTATAATTATCCGAAGAGTTGCAATATTAGAGTTCTTCCAGGTAATACTGGTATCATCAGCAAAAAGAAAAAAATTTCCATCGATTTCTAAATTAGTGATGTCATTTATTAAGATAACGAAAAGTAGAGGATCTGATACTAAACTTGTGGTACTCCATATACAGTACTTTTGTGACTAGAGTCGGTATCATTTGCTCTAACTAGTTGTTTCCTATTCCTCAAATAAGATTCCAATTCATAATTCTAATTCTGTAGAAATGTATTTTTTTATCAAAATAACGTGATTTACACAATTAACAGCTTTGGCATAGTCACAAAAAACAGTGGCAATGTAAAGATTATTGTTTAGTACTCGGTAAACCTCATATAGTACAGAAAACAGCATCACTGGTACATTTATTAGACAAAAAGTCGGGCTTTTATTAAGTCTCTCAATAATTTTGGATATGACCGATAGTAAGGCAATAGGTCTACATAGGGGCAATAGGAAAAATACCGACAAGCTTGATAAAATGCCTCGAACTTTCCCATTGGTTCTTGACCTGGAAATCCCTATTTATCGCTCGAACAGCAGATATAAATATTGGCGATTTCCAGGTCAACCAAGTCAGTCCTTCACGGGCTCTCCGAGAGCTTAGTGCTCTCGGGGCTCTGCTTTCTTTTTAGCTTTCCATACTCTGAGACTAAGATTTTGTTCTACTATAAACTTGGTGTTTTATTTCGACAACATTAATATTGTCATGTAAGAAATATCTTGCCTTTGTCAAGACAAGCCATCGGAAGAGAAATATTTACAAGTCCATACCCTGGAAATGGACTTAAGTAGAAGAACTATCGTCGACATTTCCGAAGCCCTCTACAGAGCACCCGGAGGTTACAGAAGGTCATCGAGCAAAAAGACAATAGAGGGAATGTAAAGGTAGTAGGGGCAAAAATATCGTTAGACAGGAAGTGCGATCTTTAGAGGCCACATTAAACAAGGAAAGAGAGTCTCACTCCTTGTTTGACATCAAATTTAGTTGGGTTATGTTATTGTTTGTCCCAAATGTCACATAAAATCTTATTTATATTGAAGTTTTTTAACAATTGTGTCGTATTTTAGACTATTACCGTTAATAATTAATTAAAACTTTCTCGTCTAAGACACATTCTGAAAAATATTATATAGCTACTGTTAATAAGTGTCAGAAAATTTAAATTTGGCGCATTCGCATTTCCGGATATGTCCGCCATCACAGGCCACTTTTTTGGTCTCCTTTTCATAAGGATTAGATTCCCTCTTTTGTCTTTTTACTCTATGCAGAAGGTGTATAGACTACTTTAGTGTATTAGTGTAGTGTACAGGTTTGTGTTTGTTTATTTATTAAATATTATTAAATAATTTTTTTTATACAGTTAAAATCACATTTTTTTTTATTGAGTTTAATGCGTCGACAACTAATGGTCATTGGCATGGTACAGTGAATTTTTACAGTCAGGTACCTAGTGTAGAGTGTAGTGTGTGTGTAGAGTAATTGTCTTGATACTTAGCAAAGTCGACGTCATTGTCTTTGCTAAGAGACGCTAATTGTATCCGAACGTCTGCGGTCCCTCCGGTGAGTACCGATCGCACAAGGATAGAAATTATTTTCGTTTATTAATTTTTAATAAACAAAAATTTCTCCACCTAGGTGAGATTCGAACTCACGACCTTTAGGTTCAAAGGTAAGCGCTCTTACCACTGAGCCACAGAGGGTGTTAAAATCACATTTAATTAAATCATTCCATGGTAATATTCTGTTATTATTCGCTTTACGCAAAATAATTGTAAAAATTCTTTATTTTGAACCTATAGAGTGACCAAAAACATAAATATGTCAACCAAACGATTGAAATTGTGCAACAAATGTCTTGGGAAATAATATGTTTTATCTTTAGTATAAAAATAAAATATTTGTGGTACAGAGTTTCAAAATAAACAAAAATTGTGTACCCTGATACCCTTACTCAACCTCCGCTCATGGTTTATACTCCACTGAATTTTTCAAGGATCTCTTTAACGATATCGATAGAATCTAATGTTGATTTAGTATTTGACTCATAATTGGATGTGAAAAATTGCATAATACGAACTGCTGTTACCTACATAACAATGTCTACATCTGTGATCCCAATTTTTTTTGCTGAATTGAGTTTATTCAATAAAAAAAACGGGCCTGGATCCGGTGATTGTTTCGTATATAAATCGGTGAGATCTTAGAAAAATCAAAGTTTTAAATTGTGCTTTGTACAAGGTGTCCAGAAACTCTCCTAACAAACGAAAACCGAAGATAATTTTAAAACAATTTATTCCAATTCACCTAGTCTGAGGACACTTTCTAAAGGAGCTAAGCTTTTTAAAATTAGCCTAATTACCTAAAAATTAGCTTTTTTTAAATCGCTTCTATTTAGAAAAACGAAAACTGGTACGGTTTTATCCTCCATCGATTCCATTAATTACGAATTTCTAGTACCAGTCATAGGCGTCCGTTTTGGGTAGGTCAACGGTTATTTTAACGCATAACTTTTTTGCATTTAACTTTTACGCATTCGTGATACCAGATTATTAAATTTTCAGGTATTCTAGTAATAAAAGGTACTCTTAATTTAAGTCGGTAGGATACACCGTTTTCTAGAAAAATCGATTTAAGAATTTTTCGTTTTTTTCAATTTTTCAATTAACTTAATATTTTTGGCAACTAGTTGGATTTGTGTCTCATTGTTAAATTGTTCTCAGTTCGCGAAGTTTATCTTGTAGTTTTTGACTGTGAGGCATTCAAACAACACAATCTCAATTCAACAAAAATAGTTTTTACTAATGAGAAATACGCTGATATATGCTTTTAGATTATGGCAAAATGAGAACGCTCGATCGAACAGCACAAACTAGATTCGCTGAAAATTTTTTAATCGTGGGCATCCCACTCGCTCAATATCTACTCCTCTTCATCGACGATTAAGAGAAACAGGTTCAGTGGTCCCAAGAAGAGAATGAAACATGGCGACATAATGATAAAACAGCAGCACATGAAGATGTTATTTTTATGGAAGTTGAGGAAATTCCAGAAATCGGCGTTCGATAACTATCTGCCATTTATCTCAAAATTTCAAAATCTTCCACAACGAAAATTTATATCCTTTTCGTTTTACAAAAGTAATTTTCCTTGTTCGTGTAGAATTCGCTAGATGGTTACAAGATCAGAAAAATCAAATTAAAGATTTTTTTTCAGATACCTTTTGTTTTGCGACTAAAAATCGAATTTTTAATGCCCACAATTATTTGTACGTTGATGACAATCCCCACATTGTTCAAGAATTTAAGCATCAGCATAGGTTTAGCATAAACGTCTGGATAGGAGTAATTGATGATTGTCTACTTTGGACCTATGGAATTGCCTGCTCGTTTAAATGGTGCTGATTACTTAAATTTGCTGCAAAATGTTTTACCTGATTTGATAAATGATGTGCCTTTAAATATTTCACTTTCAGATGCACTTTCACCACAACTCTTCAACTTAGCTCTGGAGCACATAATCAGAAGTGCAAGAATCGAAAAACCGAATACAGTATTTCATCGAGAAGGACCAAACTTACTACTGGCATTTGCAGACGATATAGATCTAATAGGAAACACGCGATTAAAGATGAAGGAGACTTTCGTAAGGTTGACGAAACGAGGGAAGGAAGCGAAACGTGGACGATGACAAAGGCAAATGAAGAGAGACTACGTGTTTGGGAAAGAAAAATCCTAAGGAAGATCTTTGGTCCGGTGCTTGATGAAGCATCAGGACAATATAGGATAAGAACTAATAAAGAGCTTGAAGAACTTTACCCAGACGCCAACATCATAAAAGAAATAAAGTCCAGAAGACTCCAATGGGCAGGACACCTCAGAAGACATTCTGACGAACGAACAGTAAGACTGGTGTGGGAGGAAGTCCCAACTGGAAGGAGACCACGCGGACGCCCTCGTCTCCGGTGGCGAGATAATATAGCAGGAGACCTAAGCACTATGGGCGTGGAGAATTGGATGGAGGTTGCTCAAGATAGAAAACAGTGGAGGCATGTTGTCGAGTCGGCTAAAACCCACGAAGGGTTGTAACGCCACGGAGTAGTAGTAGTAGTACTTTAAATATTTGGCAAAACTTATTCTTTTTACATGCCATGACGGCTGTCCGGTCCACTTTAGCAGGAATGTACGAGAGTTTCTTGATAATAACTACGAAGACCACTGGATTTGAAGAAGCGATCCAGTTTCTTGGCCAGCAAGGTAGCCGGATTTGAATCCTTGTGATTATTATATTTATCGATATATAAAAGCATTTGTTTATTCCGTTCTGATACAAATTCGTACACAACTCTTTGGAATTTTTGCAAGAATTCGGCATTCTCTAAGCAAAAGAGCAAAGTTATGCATATAGACTAATGGTCATCACACCAAGCATCTTTTGTAATTATCTACTTTTGATACTTGTTCTTTTGTGTTAGTTTTGTTCCATCGTAATAAAAATTTTTTGTTTTTAAAAAGCTGTAAAAAAATTTTCTTTCAATTGGATTTTTTGTTTCTTTTCCCAAACTTTTTTGCGTAAGATGTGCTGCATTTATTGAAACGACAGATAATTTATAAAATTAATTAAGAAACCTATTGATTTATCTTTCACGACAAACAATTTTCAAATCGATTCTTCTAGAAAACTGTGCATCCTACAGACTTAAAGTAAGGATACCTATTAGTAGTAGAATGCCTAAAAATGCAATAAACTGGTATGACGAATCCTTAAAAGTTAAAACCAAAAAGTTATGCATTAAAATAGCCGTTAACCTACCCAAAACGGACGCCTATGACCAGTACTAGAAATTGGAAATTGATATAATCGATTCAAATCTGTAGGATAAGTAATCATACAAGTTTTCGTTTTTCTAAATAGAAGCGTTCTGAAGGTGTTAGAAAAACTAATTTCAAGGCGTCATCTTCAAACTCCCTTAGCAAGCATTTTAGGACTAGGTAAATTGGGTTAAATTGTTTTAAAATTGTCTCAGGAATCTGTGGTCTTCGTTTGTCAGGAGATTTTATAGACACCCTGTCTACAATATATTCGATAACAACCGATATACCGTTGATTTGGCTGTGGTATGCCCAACGCTTTTGCATCAAGACGACTTAGAACACTCCTATAGCAACAGAAAGTAATAAAACTTATTGCTGAGTCTTCTTCTGGGCTTTATTTTCCTCTTTTGTCTTCAGGTAGAGTTCCAAGTTCACTGGTGCATCGCTTAGTCAAAATTCTCCACTTGTGCCCTAAACACTCCTCATTTAATTGTTTTATTTTTGAAAGACATCCCCTATATACACCACAGCCGGTTTTCTATCTCTGTACTAAACGCATCTTTATCCCAGCTAAGGTAGTTAGATCTACAACCGCATCCATAGCGTCGTTGTTACAATTGCCGAGAAAACTTCCTCATATTCTAAAAACAAGTGTATGTTTGGTTGCCTAAAAGCATGGTAACAGGAAAAATAACTAAACAAAGTATACAAATTTATTAATAATATCGATAAATATACAAAAAATATTACATAAATATTATAAAAATATTGACTTCTACATTTTAAATATGATACAAAACTATGGTAACATCTCATTAGGAAATATTTTAGCAATCGTTTTTATTGGAATTCAAAAACATAATACTGCTTACGATTCCTGAAAATATTAATACAGAAATATTAATATTAGAAGAATCAGATTAAGATTTCAACGATCAAGCACCGCTAGACAAGCACAAGCCACGAGGACACTTCACGCATGCCTTAAAGCTCTGAAATAACAAATAAATAAATCAATAAATCTTACGTGAATTTTATGTGTTTTATTTATATGGTGTCTCAAAAATCACACAAAAGGTAATCGTGGTAAAACACAGCAAAAAAGGTTTATAAAGCCAATATGGTTAAAAAAGTATGTCGAAATAATCTTATGTACAGCAAACATAGGAAGAACATGCAAAGAAGTTTTTTAGGCTCCTGAATTGTTGCCGGATAAGAGGTTATGCTCGTAATGAAGTATCTATACAAAGCAACCTATAAATTCGAAAAAAAAAAATGGATCAAGTATGTTCTTCATATAACATCAATAATTCTCACATTGTGATTTTTTTTAATGTCTCTATAGATCAGTTTGTGATATGTCATCACATATTTATAGACTACAAAGCAGCCTACGATTCTGTGAATAGAAGAATGTTCAAAACAATGAAAGAGCTAGGAATACCAAATCAGTTTTGCAGATTTATGAAAATCTACAAAAGCCAGAACGAATGGTCGATTGTATTCGATAGTCCTTTCTATTTAGTCCAGGCTGTGAGGCCGCTCCCGTTGGGAAAATGTTTCCGATTCGGTTTCTTCGCGGATTCCGGTTCAAAAATGTCCCCTTTAAACAAATCTGAAGGGTACCGGGCGAAATTTTTGGGCAGAAATTGTTTAAACAATTTTTTTAAACAAAGTCCAAAAATATTTTTTTTTAATCTGGAAAACGTTTTTTTAGGTTTTTTGGGCCATTTTAAACAAAAAAAGTCTCTTGTCATTTTTCTCTAAAGTTGATAGTTTTCGAGTTATAAGCGATTTAAAGTCTGAAAAAGCGAAAATAGGCATTTTTGAAGCTTGAAAACACATATGTAAATTATTATTTTTGAGGTTACCAAGTGTCTAAATTGAAGTTTAAACATTCAACTTTAAGATTGTGAAGAGTAATCGGGGCTTATTTTAATTTAGACCGTTGTTTTTTAATTGTTAAGTATGCGCGTACACTCGATTTTTCAGCCGCCGCGGCGCCGCGCGCTACCGTGCGCCTCTATCGTACTTATGCACAGTTTACATATACTTACAAATAATTATTATTTATTGAGTATATATTTATTTATATCAATTGAGTTATAATATAAATTTCGTCTAAAGTCTAATAATAGTTACATAAAATAATTGTACAAAAGATTGTTAAATAACACACTAATATCACTCAGTAAAAGTATCTTTGTTTTCACAAAAATCTAAATCACATCCACATAATGGTACACAGTTGACATGATTTTTCTTGCAGTTGCAAGCATTAGTTTTGCAAGTCTCTTTGCATTTGCACGATTTCCCAACCCACCACTATCAGACATATAATATCCATATTGTGTAAAATCGAGAGTTTGATAGCGGGAATATATGGCATTTCGCCAAATATATGTTTTAGCGAAAGCTCTTAACAAGTGTTGGTAAAGTGCGTCAGAGGTACAAGGTATATTGGCTAGATTAAATTAAATTTTTCAGTCACACGGTCTTTTCGTCGAAGAGCAGCATTTTGTATTGTTATGTAAAAATCTACTTTAGGTTTTTGCACTAACTTAATATTGTTAATGTTATTACAAAAAATACAAACTAAATTTTCTTCGGTAAGTTTTCATTTAAGAAGAGGTACGGAAAAAGACATTTTAAATCCATTCACAATTTTTTTAATAACACATTAATAATATAATACCCTTTTAATGGGCATTAAACAATAGTCTTCCTAATGATCGTTTAAGTAATAATAAATCAAGTATGAGCGCGCGATTGTTTAAACAGGTAAAAACTTGCATTTTTGCGATAGTATATTGTTTTTAAACACCGCGCAATTTAAAATTAAGTTTACTAATATTAATATTTACTGCATTGTATTATTTAAATAATAATTTAAAAATATTATTTACAATTGATATAAATAAATATATACTCAATAAATAATAATTATATTGTTCAAATTTGGAAGAAAAAAAAACTATATACGGTTATTACATTGCGATGATTGATTTATTTAATTAGCTCAATGACAATAATTAATACCTACATAAATAAATTATGGAAAAAACTATGTTAATAAACTTCAAGGATTTGTTCGGGTTTTTTTGCGTAAGTGTATATGTAAACTATGCATAAGTACGATAGAAGCGCACTCTAGCGCGCCGCGCCGCGGCGGCTGAAAAATCGAGTGTACGCGCATATTTAACAATTAAAAACAACGGTCTAAATTAAAATAAGCCCCGATTACTCTTCACAATCTTGAAGTTGAATGTTTAAACTTCAATTTAGACACTTGATAACCTCAAAAATAATAATTTACATATGTGTTTTCAAGCCTCAAAAATGCGTATTTTCGCGTTTTTCAGACTTTAAATCGCTTATAACTCGAAAACTATCAACTTTAGAGAAAAATGACAAGAGACCTTTTTTGTTTAAAATGACCCAAAAAACCTAAAAAAATGTTTTCCAGATTAAAAAAAAATATTTTTGGACTTTGTTTAAAAAAATTGTTTAAACAATTTCTGCCCAAAAATTTCGCCCGGTACCCTTCAGATTTGTTTAAAGGGGACATTTTTGAACCGGAATCCGCGAAGAAACCGAATCAGAAACATTTTCCCAACGGGAGCGGCCTCACAGCCTGGACTAATTACCGTTTTAATGCTCTGTAGATGATCATTTGTGCCAAATCTGGTATGAAATCCCGCTTGCTCTATGTTTTTCTTAAGACGATTCTTGTCAAAAGTTTGTATATGTGACTAAGAAGACTTATAGGTATGTACTTTTCTAATTCATAGGGATCTTCTTTTTTGTACAATAGAATTACCTCAGTATTGTGCCATTTGTCGGGTATATTATTGTCCAAAAGGCACATGTTAAAAAGGTTTCTTATTTTCTTAAATAGACAAGTGCTTTCGATTTTGATTGCATCAGTAACTACACAATCTTCGTTTGAAGATTTGTTATTCTTAGCTTTTCTTAGGACTAATAGTTCTGATCCTTGGTTGACAATACACTTTTCCTTGTTATTATTTCTGGTACTTGATCTTCTCGGCTATTTGCTTTGTGTTGGCTTGACTACAGCAATTTGTAGAACTCTGTTGGTTGTAAGATGACCATTTCTATCTTTGATCTATATTATCTGCTTTGTCCCCGTTCTTAGTCTTCTTCTCAATACTTTCACACTTCTATTGTTCTCAGTGGTATGTTCGATTTGTTCTTGGTTGTATTTTCGAGTGTCTTGTCTAACAGTTTTGGATATTCCTTTATTTAATTTTTGTAGTTAATCGGCTTTAGTTTCCGTCTCGCTCCTCATTTCTCTTCTTTTCTGCATTAGTTGCCTGGTACTTTGGCTAATCTTCTTTTATTTTTGAGTTCTAGGCAGAATTTCTTTTGACTTTCCAGTAAGACATTTGTTAATTTATTTATTTATATTTAGCTACAATAAAATCGTAGCAAAAAATAAATGTCAACAAATTGTTTATGCAAGTTTTTTATTGTAACACCTTAATTGATTAGATTTGACATTATGCGGATGGTCCTCGCACTGTCAACTGTCATTTGACTGAAAATGTCCACATGTCGAATAGTTTGATCAATATTTGGAACAAATTATACTAAAAATTACAAGACCAAAGATGAGCTTGAGGGCAATTTGTTATTGCGTAAATTACTTAAGAACTTGGTCAGGGAAACCATGAAAAACTCAGTAATTACCGAAAAAGATCCTTGAACAGGAGGACGTTTAAGTAAATGTTGAATGAATACCTCGACTAGGGGCTCGGCTTCCGAGAAATATCAAACCAGGCACAAAGATCTCGTTTTTCTAGAATCTACAAGCTAATGATACATTCCCTTCTTCTAACCCTTTTTTTAATGTCAAGTGACAGCTGACAGTAACTTGTTGAAGGCTTTTGAATGTCAGCTGTCACTTGAGATTTAATCTATATAAAGAGTGGTTTTTGCATGTTTTATCCTCATTTTTGTCAGCTCTAGTCTTCAGAGTCATATATATACAATCCTATCACAAATAAATAATGTTAACATTCAAATAACATTGTTCAAAGTATCTTTTCTATATTTCTAGCAACAAGCAACATTAGAACATTTCGAAAATATATACAATAGGCAACAAATGTACAAAAAGCAGCAATGCCTATAGTAAATGCAATTTAGAAATATTTACGCTAATTTTGAAATATCTACATATCTCAAAATCGTACTGATTTGTAGAATACCTCGTGGTTTCTTTGAGGATTACTAAGGAATAGACAGAACATAAAAGGTCGGTATAAGATTTGAGTTTGCTATAGGCTGTTGGTCAGAAATGTTTTTCTCACTCTTAAATTTTCTCATTTTTCCTGAAACGCCAAAAAAATTTATGGTTTTATTTTGTTGCTCAAAAAGTGCTAAACATTAAAATCTGGATGATAAACTACTAAAAAAATCTTGGATAAAATAAACGGGTCACTTTAGTACACGTGAATTATTTTATTAGGTTGTATTCATGTGAAGACTTATTTTCAACAATCAATTTATTAATAAGTGAGGCAGGGAAGTGTAGCAAAAGTGTAAAAAATAGAACGAAGCAAAAGCGTTAAGGAATCCAAAGTATCTTGGAACGTTTTAGGTATTTTTTCGACTTGTGTGAAAAAATGTCAAGCTGCAAGCGACGGTGCACTGTTGAAGTTCCTTGCAACGATTCCTTACAGCCGTCTGTTCTGCTCGTGGTTCATAATTCCCTTTAGAATAGTTTATGCTCAGAACTGCGTGGCCAAGGAAGAGCTTGATCGTTAATATAAGCAGCGTTTTCCATTTCTAATGCGCAAGTCACTTGGTAATAAAAAAAGTCAAGCTTGAGGCGCTTCTGGAAGTAAAATACCAGCGATTCCTTACCTGTCGTCTGCTAATCTTGTGTTGGTATGCTCCAGTAACAGTGTATGTCGAGTACCTATTGCTACAAGTGGACCCTAGGTATTAGAAGTGGTCAATTGTAGTCGAAATTACGAGTGAGAACTAAACTCAACACCTAAAAATCTTCGCTGAAGAGGAAGAGTCGCTCTATTTATTACCTGGCGAGATGTTGCCCATCTTGACAGCTTCTTACGAAGACAAAAACCTCGAAAGTAATGCAATAAACGAGCTGTTGATTTCAGAACAGTGAGGTCCTTAAAAAAGTCATGTTAGGAGAGGTACAATCCAGAGTAAGTCATGTTTGTAGAGGGAATAGTTTAAGAGTAGCCCGGGGATTCCCAACAGATAAATAAAAGAGGAAGGAAATCGGAAGAATGAACTTCCCTTTTTAATGAGGAAACAAAGCTCAGAAAAAGTGTCGATCTATACGTTAAACGTATCTGGAAGGTGTGCCAACTTCATCTAAAAGAGTCCTCCAATGGATCAAAAGGATTTCTGCAGATCAGAACCAAAATAGTATCCATAAGGATAATAGGTTGAAAGTTAAAATGATTTAAACTTGTGGCTTACCCATAAGAACCAGAAAAATAATGTGACAGTGTTTGACAAGCTGCGTTTTCTCATCTGCATGACTTTAGAAGGAAGTCACTTTAGAATAACGCGAGAAAATGAAATGAATAATGCTACCGGTTGTTTTTAAAAAGTAATGGAGCGATGCATTTATTTTATCCATAGATTTATATCGATATGCCTTATCTAATCATGAAAATATGTTGGACGTCGTTATAGTAGAAAAAAAAAACACTTCCATAACGGTTTCATAAGCTTAGTAATAAAAATATGATAAAAGAAATAATAAAAGGAGTGGAAATTATTGAACAAGTAAGGAGACTATATACAAAAAACGAAACAACTCAAAATCCTTCTCTGGAACCTCTCACACCTGTCATTAATCTGCCATGCTTTAAGGAATTCAGTCTAATGGTCTAATCACTGTTAGGAAATACAGTCACAATGAAAGTTTTCATACCTCGAGGGAAATCTTTTTTCCTAAATTCAAATAATAGTATAGAACGAAAAAAACTATTCAGTGAACGTCAGTGAATTAGATGAAATGAACTGATATGAGCAGATTCAATCTGTGGTAAATAAAGATCTATCACAGGCAAATAAGCGAAAGATAGAAGGAAAAACTAGTGAGCAGCAACATGGAAATAAAGAAAATAAGGCAAATTAATAAATGACGAAATAAGAAGAAGAAAAACATAAGTTTATAAACAACACAACGAAATTTAAAATTGTTTTAGCTCACTTTATTATTTTACATCGCTTTTCATGATTAAATAAGCTCAATAAACAAAAACTGTTACAGCTAGATCAGTAAAAATCGATCTTTTTGTAAAAGATTTATTTTGAAAAATATAAAATATAATTTAAAAAATCCTAAGGCATTTAATAAAATCTATCAGGTAATGAGGGTGGCATACCTGGAGGAGGCGGTGGGGCGGGCCTGGAGAACACTGGTGGGGGTGTAGACAGTCTGTAACCTACAATAGAATGACATACAATAAAAAAACTTAAATTTTCCCCAGATTTAGGGAAATTTGATTGAAAGTTCATATACATTGTCATCAATAGTATAAAAACCAATGTTTTTGATAGAGATCGGAGATATCAATTTGTTGTATGATCTGGGCAACATTTTAAACGCGATTGTGAAGTGAATTTCAATTTCGTTCACGGCTAAGTTCGTCTAAAATCTACAAAATGAATTTGATACTAATCCTTATACTTCTGTGGTCTAAAATGATGCGAAGTTCAACGTTGGCTTAAAATGCTTCCTAAATCTAATATTACTGTATCTATATATCTCTAACACATTGGCCCTATCGATGCGCTGTTGCCTAAATATCCCCAAATCTTGGAATTTAATAAATTTCAATAGTTTTATACATTCTTATAAAGAACAAGTTAGAGTTGGAGCTAGAAAGCATAAAACCATTAGATATTACTTTTTTTGGTGGCAGCGGTAGGTCTGGTAGGCACTGTTGGTTTGTAAAGAACCGCTTCTTCTTCTGTACTGGTCGCGCTACCCGAAAATTTCATTGAACAGTCTCCTATGATATCCAAAGCCATTTTGCAAGCTTGAAACATCGCCATTTTCTCTTCTCGCTTCCTTACTTCGTCTGGAGATTCTTCTAACAATTCAACCTGAAAGATTTAGATGCGGTAAAAATAATTCATAGAATAACACAAAACTAGAATACTTGAATGAGCTTAAGTAACACAAAAGCACTCACTTGGTCATCTTGGGCATACACACTGACTAGAAGTTCTTCAAAAACATATTTTTTAGTATTCTTAATGATCATATGGGTAATAATCTTTGGTACTAAGTCTTTGGTGGCCTTGGTTACAATCGACATGTAGCTCTCTACTAGATTCCTTATCACCTCAACTTGTCGTTTAAGCTGAGGGTCTACGTCTTCCTCAATAACGATCTGCAAAGCGTAAATGATTGTTCAATTGTTCGAAATATGTGGGAAAAGTGAATAAACATAAAAAACTTACACTGTCATCATCAGATTCTTCGTTGTTATTCAGAAGTTTTTGAGGATAGACACCTGCTCTCAAAAAAGAAGCCTTCCAAGAATCCATGTCGTCTACAGAGTTACAGCTCAGTTCCAGCTGTTTATAATCCTAAAAAAATGAATACCACGTATTACTTTCTTATATATGCCCCGTTAAATATCACGTATCACCCAACTGTCATGTGTCAATGTCAAATGTCAACTATTATAAATATCTAACTTATCTTATTTGATTCATTTTTGGATACAAGTCTCTATTACCTTATTGTGTAATTACTATTGCTGTCTTTTCTATTATTTTTTTATTGTTGCAACCAGTATACTAACTTTTTCTAAGCAAAATACCCTAATTTGTTTAGGGGAAAAACCATTCTTATTTATTTAATCTTATCTACTTGATCTAATCTCTAATAAAACAGCAAATTTTCTTCGAAATGTTTTAAGTTATCACCTGCTTTGTCATATGTCACGTTCAATGTCACTTGTCATGTTTTTAAAATCAGTCAAAGAGTTGATCATTAACTCTAACATAAATATATACGAAATATCATGGTCAATTACCTTATAAACATTAGAACCATGGGGATAGAACAACGCAAAAGTCGGTTTCCTATTTATAAACCCAGTCTCGACATCCCTCAACTTCAATTTATTGAGGGGTAGGATGTACTGGATCTCCTTTTCAGTCTCGTCTCGGTACCAAGCTAAGCTATCCGAGGACAACACGTACCAGAAGCTCCTACCCTTTATTATACTGAGATTGTGCAGCGTCATGTACCCCTTTCGAATTACTTGGTTGCCTAAATGATTGTTGTGGGTCGGTATTGTCTTTCTGGCTTGTGATTCAGCACTGAAAAGAAGAGCAGGAATTTATAAATAATTTAACATTAGTAATAGTAATTTTCTTCTTCTTCTTCTTTTTATTTCTTCAGTTTGACGAAGAAAGAAGAAAGTTAGCTTGGGCAGCATTCGGTAAACTGAACTATATACTCAGAAATCAACAAATCAATTACAACTTAGATCTAAAGTTTTTGATGCATGCATTATTCTAATATTAACTTATGCGGCACAAACATGGACAATCACAAAAAAAATATGAATATACTTTTTGAGAGTCACTCAACACGCGATGGAAAGAGCAATGCTAGGTATATCACTTAAGGACAAGAAAACAAACACATGGATAAGACAGAAAACCAAAATCACCGATGTGGTGCAAAAATCATTAAAGTTGAAATGATAATACGCTGGACATGTAGCTAGGAGCGATCTAAACAAATGGCACAGATCAATTTTAACCTGGAGACCATACCAACACAAAAGACCCAGAGGCAGACCTCCTATGAGATAGACAGATGATCAGAAAAGGACTGCCGGGAAAAATTGGCTACAAGTAGCGTACAATAAAAAACAATGGAAATGAAGACTTGAAGAGGCTTATGTTCAGATGTGGACGTGAATGGCTAGACGAAGAAGAAGAATAGTAATTTAACAAACTGTTAGCAAGTTATAAAGACTTGAGCCTGAGGAACAGGCATGATTTAGGGCAGGTAGATCTACTGTTGACCATTTGTTTTGCATTACACAGAATATTGAAAAGAAAATAGCCGTTATTCAAGAAGTACATTTATTGTATGTAGACCTACGAAAGGCTTACTCAAAGGTAAAGGTTGGAAATAATCTGTCAAGTGTGGAGAGAAGGCATCAATAGAGAGATAAAAGACAGAGACATAGAAGAAGACTTATCGATGAATCGAGAAGAGTGGCAACTGGGTATTGGAAGACGTAGGAGAACTTTTTAAACTGATCTATATAATATACAAACTGTTAGCAGTAGAGGGGTGATTTGGGCAACTTTGACAGGTGCATCGAAAGATTTTGGGCCTTTTAAGGAATTATCACCTTCTCTATTTTCCGATAAATCAATATAATGATCAATTCGAGCTTAAGCTTGAATATAATGAACGTTCTTGAAACTTTCCCATATATAGCTGATAGTTTTTTTTCCATTCACAGCTTCTGGATTAATTTATGAGCTTCCAAATTTCCGAATTTGAACCATTTTTTTATTATGGTTAGGTCATACTGTACGAATGGTATATGCTCTTTGTAAAGAGCAGGTGTATCATTGAGGTGGATCAATGTATTGATCGGCCACTGTAGACTTGTATATTATGGTGAATGTTTGGTGGTTTGGTCATACGGTAAGAATGGTATACGTTCCTATTCGTTTTATTTCCGGCGATAGCAGCTACTGTACGTTATATCCATTTCAATGGCATATGGATTGTTTCGAGATAAAGAGAGAGGGGCTTTTTTTCAATAAGGTCTGTTTTTATCCCCTCCCCTTTCATTTAATGTGTTACATATAGCAATATTGTTGTGTTGCCAATAGAAACGGAGATATGTTGTAATGCCGTTTTGGTATTGTCTTTGCTTTTTAACATATTCATTATCCTCTGACCTTTCGTTTGACGCCTCATACTTTACAATCGGACCAATAACGACGAAGATATGATCTGGTGCCGTTTTGGTATTGTCTTTGCGTTTGTTTTTTATTTTAACATATTCGCTTCCACCTTCCCCTTTCGTCGATAACTTGCACGTTGTTGTACGTTGAACCGTTTAGATATTAACTTGCACGTTGTTGTACGTTGAATAGTTTAGACGTTACAAGCTTAGTGTCGTTTTGGCAATGCCTCCATCTTTGTTTCTTGTCTCAACGTATTTCCCGTCTCCTCACTGTTCCAACGAGCCCTCGTACGTCACAATCGGACCAATAACAACGGAGATACGATATAGCGCCGTTTTTGCACAGTCTTTGCGTTTGTTTTCTAGCTCAACGTGTTCCCCGTCCCCTCCGCTTTCCAACGATACCTTACACGTCACGATTCGATGAGCCGTTTTACCCCCACCACAAAAGAGCCAAAAATGACCAGAATCGACCTTAGAATTTCTTATGGAGATTTACATGGGAAAATGACCCGTTTTGCGCTCGTAGACCTGCTGCCCTTTTACTCCCATTCCATGATAATGCATCAGAGTAACACCTCTGGGATCTGTTAGGAAAATGAAGGAAGTAATTTGTTGAAATTTGATTGCATTTGTCAACTTCAGCCATTTTTACGTCGAGATTTCTAGGCAATCGAAAGATAAGAAAGTCGAAAGAAAAGAATCTGTTGGAAAAACAATCAGTTGAGATGAAGGTAAAGCTTAAGGTTAACACATGTGGGACTTGTTATGAAAATTTCAAACTTTGTTGAAAAAAAAACACAATATCTTTATCTTACTTGGCAAATCCTATAAAGTCTTCATGATTTGTATTCATATAAGAAAGTTGGCAATTAATGTACACTGCCAATTGATCCCTACATTCTTGTTCTCTTTTTCTCACGTGATTCGTTATTACTCTCTCAACGATTTCTCTTAATCTCGGAAACCTCGACATCTAAAAAAGGCAACATTGCTAATTTATATACCACTTTGAAAATATTGGATAAACTACATATTTTTGAAGGAACTCTTACTCACCTGTGCCGAGCAGTTGTGCACAACATTCAACAATTCCGTTGAGACTAGATCTACACACTTCAAGCAAGGATCTTTCAATCTAGAGATCTGCTTTTTTACTATGGCATCAAATGCTAAATCGGGTGTAAAAAGCCCTATCTACAAGTACAAAAAAATACAGTATAAAGGAAGTACTTGTTAGAAATAATCTTACCCTAATTCCATGAATATTCGCAATGGCAATTGCTATTTCCTTTCTCAGCTCGCTTTCGTCGAACTCCATTTTCACAACTTCAAACGGGAATCTTTCGTGAAAAACACAGTTTATTCTAGCACCACCGACAGCTCAGTAGTGTTGACGTCATCCGATCTGGAGCCTTCGAGGACTTTTTCGAAACTCAGAGCGAACTGCTGGATCATCCTGTAAAAATAACACAAGTAAATTCTGTGTGGCTATAAGTAGTGCTTTAACAATGTAATTTTACAGGTATTTTTCAAGGTCATTAGTTACCTGATGTGCTCAGTCAATTGCTCTTTGTAGTCCATTGAATTTTACAAGATGTTTTGATCATCTTTTTGACATTTTAAGTATTGACAAGTTCAAAAGTCATAACATAAAATGTGCCTAATAATGTGTTAAGTAAGGCATGAGATATATAAGCAGTGATGAATACTTAGAGACTTTGTATAAGAGTTGCAATTTAATAAAAATGAGTAAACATTCTTGCCAGACTAGGTAGATTATATTTTACATCTTCTTAATTTGTTCTATGAACAACATTTATTACAATAAAAACTGTATACTTACTGTAGCATTGCCTTTGATTTCATACTGGGATCATCAGGAGAGAAGTTCTTGAAATCGCCAAGCTCCTTTTCCAGAATAATAACCTGTTTCTGTAAATTATCTCGTAATGAAGGAAGAGTATTTCGTATGTGATTGGTTAGTTGCTCGTTCAACACTTTTTGTAGGTATGGAGTACCCAATTTATCAGCTATGTGCGTATAGGACGGATGCCTGGAATTATTAAGAAAAAATAGTATTCGTACCTACAATTTTCTACAAACATCAAGATAAAGTAAGCCAAATGGACTTATTAATTTATAATCTGGCTCGAAGGACCAAAAAAGTTCTAACTTCTTATTTTATATTGGATAGAGGACTTCTATTAGGTTATTTCTTAAGAAAAATACAGCTCTTTTTAAGTGATACCTTAACTAAAATAATATTTACCCCAAGAAATATTTCCTCTCGGCTTCCAGCGCTAATTTGATATCCTTTTGCCCATCGATATCTCTTTGTGAACGGTTTATAACACCTACATAACCTCTTCTTAAGGGCAATAGTTTATTTTCTAGAATGTACTTAGCATCCGTACCTTCGTCCATTATATCTAATTTGGTTATAACACCTATAGTGCGGTATCCTGAAACGAAATGCAACGAATTATGATATTGCTCGGAGATTCACCGATCATAACATCACAAAAAATTGAAAAGCAACAGGGGTGGACCAAATAAAACAGCGCTAAATATATAGAAAATAAAACAAATATTTTTACGTGAAATAGATGATTTTTTCACAGACTGGTGTGTTCTTATTTACACTGTATTTATAATTATGTAATGTTAAATTAGATAGGTAAACCAAATGCTTACAAAAAACAAAAAAAACGGGATCTCGGTCATTAATTCACGCCTGTTGAAAGAACACTATAATTTTGTCATGGTTTACTCGGTCAAAAGCATTTTCGAAGTCGATAAAACATATATACCGATTGTTCGATATCCCTATATCTTTGAACCATCTTCTTCTTCTAGTTCCATGACCGTTATCGATCGTTGGATATCATGTTGGCTACCATATTCGCTATCGTGACTTTATTGACAGCAGCTCTAAATAACGATGTAGTTGATTTTCCATACCATTGCCTTAGATTTTTCAGCCATGATGTTCTTCTTCTACCAGGACCACGATTACCTTGGATCTTTCCCTAAATGATCAGATGTAAAAGATCATATTTTTCAGGGTGTCTCATAATATGACCGAAGTATTCCAGCTTGCGTTTCTTTATTATATTGACCAGTTGTGTTGTTTGGTTCAGCCGTCTAAGGACCTCCTCATTTCTAACTCTGTCGACCCAGCTTATTTTCAGTAGTCGTCTGTATATCCACATCTCAAAGGCTGTCAAGCGTTTAAGCATAGCCTCAGTTAGGGTCCACGCTTCTACTCCATACAGCAGGACAGGAAAGATGTAGCAAGATATCATACGAACTCTAAGGTCAATGCTAAGATCATGACTGCAAAGTACGTTTCTCATTTTTACAAAGGCAGCTCGGGCTTGTTCTATTCGGATTTTAATTTCTGCGGTTGGATCCCAGCTCTCATTGATATTACTGCCGAGATACACGAGTTTCTCTACTCTGTCCAGTGTGGCATCTCCGACTTTTATACCGTCATCATGTATATAATTTTGTTTGCTAACTATCATATATTTAGTTTTCTTAACGTTGAGTTTTAATCCATACTGATCACAAGTCTGTTTTATTTTGTTCATTAGATTTTGAAGGTCTTCTCCGCAATTGGCAAGGACTAAGGTATCGTCGGCATATCTAATATTGTTGACGGTTACTCCATTCACAATAATACCTTCGGTTGTCTCCATTAAGGCTTACTTAAATATTTCCTCCGAATATAAGTTAAAAAGTAAAGGCGACAATATACAGCCTTGTCTCACTCCTCTTTTTATATTTATTTCATCCGACAGTTCTTGTTCAACCTTTATTCTTGCCACTTGATGCCAGTATAGATTTGTAATTATTCGTAGATCTTTATCGTCCAATCCAGCTGTTTCCAATATTTCTAGCATTTTGTTATGTCGGACTTTGTCAAAAGCTTTTTCAAAATCGATTGCACAAATATACACATTTTGATTTATATCTCTGCATCTCTGTACTAGCACCTGTATACTAAACAAGGCTTCTCTTGTACCCAAGCCACTCCTAAACCCAAATTGAGTATTGCTAATTCTGTCCTCTAACAGCGTATAAATTCTGCTGTGTATTACTCGCAGGAAGATCTTCAAAACGTGACTCATCAGACTTATTGTCCGATAATCACCGCATGTCTTTGGACGATGTTTCTTAGGTATTGTGACAAATGTCGACTTTAACCAATCAGTTGGTAATATCCCAGTGTCATAAATTCTGTTAAAGAGATTACAAAGAGCTTTAATTCCATTTTCTCCCAAAAACTTTAGTATTTCAGCACTTACTTCATCGGGGCCAAGTGCTTTTCCATTTTTTGCCGTTTGTATTGAACGTCTTACCTCACTTTCTGTTATAGATGGACCTGATATAGCAATCGGTGTATAGTGTTCTACTCTCTCATCTTCAAATAATTCAGAAATGTAGTTTTCCCATTCTTTTAACTTTTCATTGATGTCTAATATTCTGTGTCCGTTTCTGTCTTCTAAACTTTGGGATACTTGTTTCCATTTGTTTCCAGCGACCTCTTTCAATTTCTTGTGCAGATGAAATGTATCGTGTTTCTTTTCATATTGTTCAATTTCATTACATTCTTTACTATGAAATTGTGTTTTCGCGTGTCTTATCTTCTGCCTGATTATTGCGTGGATCCTCTTGTATTCGTTTTTATCTTTATTTCTGACTTCTCTTCTTTGATCCATAAGTCTCAGTATTTCTTCTGTCATCCACCCTTGTTTTTTTCTTGCTTTTAGCGCACTCAATTTTGTTTCTTGAACAGTCTTTAAGATGTCTTTAATTCTCGTCCAGTTTTCCTCAGTACTTTCTTCTTTGCTTGATGTTAACTTCATCTTTTGTTCTAATATACTAGTTATTTCTTGTTTTACAGAATCATTTAGCATCGTTTCTCTATCAATAGTAACTGTTTGCTTATTCGTCCTTGCAACTCTTTTTAATCTCAGTCTTATTTTTCCTACTAAAATATTGTGATCTGTTGGTACATCTGCCCCTGGATATGTTTTTACTGATAATACTGAATTTCTGTATCTCTTATTTATACATATGAAGTCTATTTGGTTACGAAAAACTCGTTCAGGTGTATCTGCTGGTGATTTCCAGGTGTAAAGACGACGTTTTGGAAGTTTGAAAATTGTGTTCATTATTACTAATTGCTTTTCTACGCAAAAAGATGCCAACATATCTCCTCTTTCATTTCGTATTCCCAGACCATATTTCCCTATGACATCTTCCTGTTCACCTTCACCAATCTTTGCATTAAAATCACCCATGATAATATTGAGATCGTGTTTCTTTGTAGGTGCTAATACTTTTTCTAAATCATGATAGAATTTTTCAATTTCTTCTTGTTCATAGTCTTGTGTGGGTGCATATACTTGTAATATGTTCACATTGATTGTTGTTGATTGTATCAACATTACCATTTACTTTGAACCATACTTAGTGGTATTTCTATTTTGTTGTAAATTCTCGAGTGCATTATTCTTAGGAAAATTTTCAGTACATAACTCATCAGACTGATAGTGCGATGATCGCTACACTGTTTGGCATTTATTGTTTGCGGTATCATTACAAAAAAGTTCACAGTAGCCAGTCTGTTGGCATATGTCCTGTTACAATCTGCAAAATGTTTTGGAGAAAAGTTTTTTATAGATTAGTTATGTACGGCTATTGTAAATTCTTGGATTATTTACAAGGGTTTGCATAAAAAAAGTGTACAAGATAATAGAAACATTTTCACTTTTGAATTTTGTGCAGCTAATTATATTGTACTTTTTTTATTTTGAATACAAGTTTGTTTCTTTACTGAGGGATTTATTTATCCCACTATTCAACACTAACGGGGCATAAGGATCGGACATGTCCGATGTCCTTTCAAGGATACAAGGACACGCAACAATGTAAAAAAATCATATTAGGTCTCAAGGTGTCAATGAATATCAATAAAGTCATTTTAAATAGTTTTATTTAGCTACAATGAAATCAGTAATTGATTAATTAATTAATTAATTAAAAAGGGTTAACACTGAAAATTCCATGATACATTTAAATGATCTCATAAGAATCGTAAAAAATGGCAAAAATACTTCTTTAATACTATTATAGAAACTGACAATTCCGGCAAAATACAAAAATTGCATAAGAAAGCTGCCCTTTTCACCTTTGAAATGTTTTTTGATTTTTGTCGATAGACCATTGATTTTTTTT